>CM041532.1:21397451-21909951 GCA_023238725.1 Scortum barcoo | reverse complement strand
TTGGTTGTTTTCTTTAACGCAAGTGTTTGCGAGTGTTTTTGCAGGCACACACAAAGTTGATGTACCATCTTTGTGTTAATGCATTCGCATAAAGCTTTTTTGGATTCAGGGCTGCTTACAATGGCCATTATTAGCTCTGACAAGCCATTCATTCCAATTACAATTACCAAACAAAATGTGAAGAAGTAAGCAAGGCAAGTGTAAGTGAAATTGATTCTATCTCACTGCTGGTATCTGCAACTGTCAATTGATGACCTGGTGCATCCAGAGAGTCCAGTATTTAGAGAGTGCACTGTATGTGCATGTACTTAGTGCTTTGCCGTGCATGTGTGTATATGTGTATATGAAAAATACACAACGGCTGTAGATTAGATGGAACAAGCTGGCATGCACAGATATGCACAAATTCACACACATACGCACAGATATTCAGGTTGCCGGTGCTCTTTTTTTTTCCATTAGCTGCGATTAAAGTTTTGTAAAGATGTGTTGGGTAATTTGTTCAGAAAGGGTTTAAGTGCATTGTCACCTTTGATAAATTAGGTTGCATTCCATTTGTGTGGCCGGGTACATTATGTGCATACATACTGAGCAGTGCACTTTCTTCACTTGCTCATTAATAACAGCCCAAAACATTGTCCTTGGTAACACCTTAAATGTGTACAGCCATCTTTGGATTCATGATGATGTTTGTAAAATATCATTTAAATCTGACTGGGATTACACTGTAGTCTCATTTTCACTTAATCTGCGATGTGTTTTCCCTTTTTTCCTTTGCATGATTTTTGAATATGAAGGCAAGATGGATCTTTGGTTATTTTAGAAAAAAATACAAGGCCAAGAAAAACTGAAAAAAACAGCAGCAGCTTTCTGTTCAGCTCCAACCTGGAAAAAAAAGAAACTTTAAATTGTTAAGGTGAACAGCAAGGAACAGAAGAGGGGAGAAAGAAGATGAGAGAAACACTCCCTGTTTGCTCCATGTGCAGAGAGAAAAAGACAAAAATGGAAGGTCAAAAACAGCAGCAGAGAAAGGGCGGGTGGCAGACAGAGGCACCACTCCGACTGTGGTGGCCCTGGATTACACGGGCAGTGTTTACCTGGCGCAGGTTGCGGGTGACGCGCACATCATGCCAGGCGTTGTCGTTGAACTTGCCGTTGACGGGCTCCACCAGGGCCTCGAACGCCCCCGAGCCCAGGTTGATGACCAGCCAAACTGCGCCGCTCTTCAGGGAGAGGTTGACGTAGTCCGCCGACTTGCCGGTGTGCAGCATGAGGCCGTTGCGCTGCAGTGTGCGGAAGGAAAGTGTGATTTCATCGGTGCTGCTCTGGATGGGCGTCAGTGACAGGTCATAGCAGAAGAACTCGTTGCCCTTGAAGGTGGCTACTGACTCTTCTTTACCTGCAGAGAGAAACAGGAAAGCAAAGTTAAGTTAAAAGAAATTCTAATTGAACGCAGAATTGCACCAGTATGATGGTTTGGTTTAGAATTTAATATAACTTGGTTTATGTACACTGTTTGTCCACATTATATGATTAGTATGCTGCAGCATGTGTGATGTTAGTATTATTTGACTAAAAATGCACTTGATGTTTGCTTTCCAAAGGGACTTCATGGTAAAAGAAACACATTATATATAATATATGTTTCACTTATTGTTATTTCATCAGAATGCTGTGCAGAATTTGACACGGCTGTTTTCACTTTCATATCCTGAAGGCGGGAAGTCTCTCTCCGCTCACCTTAAATTTCAAAGTAACACATTATGCACAGAATTTTTTTGACATTATAATTAGTGTGGAGGTCAGTCATGGAGGGGTATGCAGCCTACATAGAGTGATGTAATCTGCATGTGCACAATGGACGATGGACTTTTTAGTTAAGGAGGAGTTCAACTTTTTTAATGAACAATATTAACATGTTCTAAAAGTTAGATTCAAGACTTTTCAATAACAGAGTAGGAGTAATTTTCAAATAGTTAATTTATTATTTTTGTGGAAAAACACATCACTAACAAATTCTTATTGAATATTTTATTTATAATGTGCCTGGAGGAGATTTTTAATAAAAACATTATTCTTACCAGATTCTACCTTAAACACAAAAAATATAAAATATCAACCTCTGAACAGATGTATTACTAAACTCTGGTAGTGACTCACATATTCCAGCAATGGACTAACAGTGATGTAACACTTCATCACTTCACTGTGCAACAATCTCATGGGTCAGATGTTTAGAGATGAAACCGATTAGCAGCGGTTATTGATTCCAACATTGAGTCAGCAGCTCAAATGCACGCAAGGCATGTTTTCATCATGGGAGCTGTGCAGGGGATAAAATAATATTTGTTTTAGTTTGTAAATACATGAACATTAATCCAACACAAAAAACACCCGCAGCGTGGAGTGACGCATCTGACATGGGATAATACCACCGTATAAGTGTTTGGTGTCAAATGGAGTCACTTCCATTAGAGCAAAGCAAACTGCTGGATTAAAATTTGCTATTTTGAATTGGAGAAGAAGAGAAAAAAAAAAGAAAAAAGAAAAAAATAACAGGAAAAGCACCAAGGCCAAAGCCGGAGAAAGTCAAGAGGAGCAACTTAAAAAAGCCAAGCGGAAAGGGAAGAAAAGGTGTTGACAACTTTGCTAATGCCTGTCAGTCTCTCCGCAGCACATGGCCTCCTTCCACTGCAGTGAGCATCGTTCACACACTACCAGTCAAAACAGCCAGTTTGTACAATGGACACATGTCAAGCAGCAGCCTAACAGCAGCAGGGGAGGACACAGTGTGCATCTGTCAGGAACTGAACAAACACCTGCAGCTGTCACAACAGAAAAGTACCGCGGCAACAGCAGCGACGACTCAATCACAGTCAAAGTGTGGGCACTGAAGCCAGCTTGGGATTAGCACCTTCTAGTTCCCAATAACATTTTATATCATTATATTTACATACATTTTTAATTTTTTTATTTATTTATTTATTTTTTTTATTATTATTATTATTTAGTTATTTTATTCTATATGCTCTTTGGAACATTATTTTTGCCATAGTGATGACTTCATTATGCTGCATGATAAATAGTTTTATCATTATAATAATAATTAAAAAAAAAAAATCTAATAGTTTGGAAAATGTACGGGTGAACCCCAGTAACAGCAAGACACTTCAGCTCTCAAATAACTCTTCCTCACTCATGGGTTACACAAATCAACTGGTCTCCCAATATGAACTGTGATCTCAAGTGATGCTCCACTTCCTGTGTTCGTTTGCCCACCCTCACCTGTGTGTCCCTGGGGAGGCCAGATTGAGATCTGATGAAGAGTCAGCCCCAGGTAATGAGGTTTGGGGGCTGAAACAGGAGATTGGGGGGGGACTCAAGCCGCCAAGAGGCCGCTGTATGTGTGGATCATCACATCTAGTTTATCCTGAAGTTCCATTACAGCAAAATCGCTCCAAGACCTCTGTGCATTTCCCCGGGGAGAGAGAGTGGGCTGGCCAGAGGGGGTGGTCCACTGGCAGACAGATTGAAAGCCAAATCTCATGAGCGAGCGAGTTCGCAACAGGAGCAATCTCAGGCGAGGGGAAAAGAGCGGTGATGGATAATAGTGTGTCCATTTGATAGCCGCACACTTTGTACCGAGATATGACCACGGACAGTTCAGCTAGGTTACATAAGGCGATGTGTTGATCAGGGCGTTTCATTAAGTTAAGGAGTAACTTTTGCATGGAAGTTATATGAAAAAAAAAAAAAAGCTATTGGGAGAGGCAGAAATTGAGCTGTGTTAAGTGACATAGTAACTGCTACACTCACACGACGATGAAGTAGAGCTTATATTCATATGAAAAAAAAAAAAAAGCTATTGTGGAGAGGCAGAAATTGAGCACGTGTTAAGTGACATAAAATGCTACACTCACACGATGATAGAGCTTACTTTGTGACAAACCTGCACATAAAATGCCTGCATGCACTCTCATAAAAGAAAACATTTTATGTGTGTGTGTGTGTGAGGGTGGGGAGGAAGTGAGGGACGAATGGCATCCAGACAGAGACAGCTACTTAAAAGAGCATTTTGGCTGAAATCGAAATTTAGAGCAATCTCAACTGAAGTCTCAACTGAAGTTGTGAATTGTCATTGAAAGTTGTCATTGAGAAAAAAAAAAAAAAAAGGCATCAAAGGAGAGAGAGGAAAGAGATGGGCGTGGCAAAAAATAAAAAAAAGAGAGCAAAAAAAAAAAGCACCACAGATGTATTAAGAGGGCAAAAATGACACGGAGAAAAAAAGAAAAAAAAAAGCAAATCCCCCAAGAGCAGCCTCCTGGCGGTGGCTGTGTTACTGATGTCGGAAGAACAAGCGGCGTACCAAATGGACCACAGCAAGCATTTTCAATTATGTATTAAGTTGGACCCCCTCCCAAAGTATGGGCTGTTAACGGTAAGCAACAAACAGCTTGTGATTGCTTCCACGAGCTGGCAGCGATGATGGAGCCGCATGCAACAGAGAAGCACGGGCTGCAACGACGCAAAAAAAAACAACTTTCTTTTGTTTATGTCTGTTTAATGAATAGAAGGCTCCCAAAGAGAGGGGAGATAAAGGATGCAGGAGGATCAGGGAGTAACAGGAGAGGATGAGGGGGGCGGTGCAAGCATCACTGTTAGAATCGTCAGGCTGGTATTAAGTGAGGGACATGACGACCTGCCAGTGACACCGCTCGATGATTTGTTTTAAAATGTACACAATCGTGTGAGTTTTGCTTTTGACATTAGAGCCACAGAGAGCAAAAAACAATATTGACGAGCTGCTAATCTTTGCGTGACACTGATCCATCTCATATTATATCCTGTTTATGCATATAAGTGATTGCAATTTCTCCTGTACGCTCCGGGGAACTGGCGATCCAGCCTCCCCGACACTGCAGAGCACTGGAAAAGCTCTCCTCCCATTTTCCCAGGAGAGAAGAAGATCTCTTCAGCATCGGCCTTCGAGACCCAAGAACCAATACAGAGAACGACCCTTTTCAACAAACAGCTTTGATTGCCTTCCACGCTGTGAGAACACAATCGAGCTCCGTTGAATATGCAAAAGCACGGGCTCAAACGCAAAAAAAAACAACTTTCTTTTGTTTATGTCTGTTTAATGAATAGAAGGCTGAGAGGGGAGATAAAGGATGCATTTTGGATTTCAGGGAGTAACAACTTACATCTAGGAGAGGATGAGGGGGGCATCTCTACCTCACCCCCTTGCTCCCACGGCAGAATCGTCAGGCTGGTCATGATGCCTGAGTGATTCGCACCGCTCGATACCGATTTGTTTTAAAATGTACACAATCGTGTGAGTTTTGCTTTTGACATTAGAGCCACAGAGAGCAAAAAACAATATTGACGAGCTGCTAATCTTTGCGCTGACACTGATCCATCTCATATTATATCCCTGTTTATGCATATAAGCAATTTCTCCTGTACGCTCCGGGGAACTGGCGATCCTCCCCGACACTGCAGAGCACTGGAAAAGCTCTCCTCCCATTTTCCCAGGAGAGAAGAAGATCTCTTCAGCATCGGCCTTCGAGACCCAAGAACCAATACAGAGAACGACCCTTTTCTTTCCTTCTGTGAGAACACTCGAGCTCCGTTGAATATGCGCTCGTCGCTTACACATTTTGTTTTCTCAACTTACATCTAGTGAACATCTCTACCTCACCCCCTTGCTCCCACGGCAGCGCTGCTGTGATTCGCTCCCGGAAGAACAGGCTTTTTTTTCCGCTCAGATCAAATCTCCCTCCATAAAGCCCAAGAGCTGCCGCCGTAGCCAGAGGTAAGACAAGACACACAAGCACGCAGCAGAGACTTAAGTGCTGTCAAGGTTCAATTAACCTCACAGAAGGCCCTGACTACATTACAGAAATGACTCATTTGAAATTTAGCCACCCGTAGTAGTGTCTTTATTAATAATTAAATGTTGAGTTCCTCTGCTATTTGATTTCATTGCGCTTGGTGAACGGACCTTTAGCGCTGGGTGTTTGTCGGGGTCAAAAATTCTACTCCCTGCGTCTAAGCAGAGAAATCTAACCAACAATTGCTTCATGAATAAGCATGTGCAATGAAGCAAGCTGGCGTCTCTCATCTGCCCACGTGTACCGGCCCGTCTTCTGTGGCCTTTCATGGTGCTCCCAGCGGCTTTAGAAAAGTAATGACGCAAGTGCAGACTGAATGATCCCACTGGTAAAAATAATGTTGTTGGAACTAAGGGCTGTTTAATGGCTGACTTTCTCTGAGAGGAAAAAAACATAACATTTCAACCTAAAACTCAATATAATATCACATCACCTTACTTCTCAAGCACTCCTTATCCAATTTGGTTAATGACACATCGAAAATGCCTTTTCTTTCTCCCCTCTGCCTTTATACACCAGTTGGACTCAATCACCTCAAACTCCACCGCCACCTCTGTCACAATCGCGCCACCAACAATAGCTAAGGACTTTGAGTCAATGCCATTGACTCAGACGGCAACACGCTTCAGCCCATACATTGTAACATACACAATCCCGACAATGACATTATAGCTTCACTTCAGAGCCACAAGCGAGTGCGAGCATCAGGATGTGTAAAACGTGTACGCTACCTACCTTCCCTGCAACAGCGGTGCAATGAATTCGGATCTATGTATATTTATAACAAGTGTCTCTGCTCTGAACACAGAACTACAAATAGTGATAAAATGTCACGAGAACACAAATAAAATCTGTTTTTGTCAATGCCACCCCGAAAGTGCCATCTTAGGCTAGTCTTTGGTGGATATTACTGTAATAAAAGCACAGTGCAGCTGTGTTATTAAATTGGATTCAGCCCAGACTGAGAGAGAGAGCAGGTTTAATAAGATGAGCTGCATGAATAGCTCCATCCAAACTTGTGTGGTGCATTAGTCAACGCATAATGAACCTTAACGTACTGCTTTTTGGCGGATTGGATTACATATTGGGAGTAATTAGGTAGTTTTAGGGAATAGGAAAAAGGGAGAATGGAATAAGCAAAGTGTGTGTGTGTGTGTGTGTGTGTGTGTGTGTGTGTGTGTGCATGTGAAAACCTCCACAAGTCTAGATGACCACACGCCGGCAAATCCACTCGTCACGTCACATTACCTTGCCGTTCTTACCCACACACGCATGCACAAACACACCCACACGTGCATATACAGTCACCCTCTATTAGCTTTCGACGAGCGCCGTCCACCCCCGCCGAGAGTATCCAACAGCTTTGGAGAAGCAATTCAACAGTGAGATAAGAGGGAGCAGTGGGAAATGTACGGGGCACATGAAAGCTTTGATGCTGTTTCATGAATCAAACAGGCCTGCTGGGTCCGCAGACAGCAGACTCGTGTCCAGTACCGGCTCCGAGGTGCATGCAAAGGCATGCGAGCGGCTGGGGAAAGGGTTTGTTTGCTTATTAAATGCTAGACCAGTGTTCAAAACGTTCGCAAAGAAAAAAAAACACACACACACACACACACACACACACACACAACATATCCCTCTTATATCCGCAGCTGTTTTGATGAAGCATGTTACAAACTAAAAGAGAGAAATAAGGAGGACTGAAAATGAAAGAACAAAAGCAACAAACAGAGAAGACAATGACTGAGCAAAAGTGAGGCAACACACTGAGACCGAGGGAGGGAGGATGAGGCAGATTTCAAAAAAGTGGGGCGAGTTCCAGTGTCAGGGGGGCGGGGGGGCTGAGAGAAACTGCTGAGGTGGGACGATTGATCGATCGCTCAGATCTACAGCGCCCCGTCTCTGCTTTATGTTTCACTCCTCATGGATTTTACCTCCTTTTGTCTGCCTCGCGCATAAATCCGAACGGTCAGCCGTCCTTAAAATAGAAAATAATTTAAAAAATAAAATTAAAAAAAACAAAAAACATATGTGGTATTCTAAACTTAGACAAAAGCCAGCGATTTACTCCCTCTGTAAAGACCAGCCTCGCAGAACCTGCTGTGTCTTGGCTCTGTGCTGGGTTGGCAGGGTCATCCCAAAAATAACAAGGTACTGTATGTCACCAAAAAGACACACATGCTTAATAATTACTGCCATGAAATAGCTGATTCTGTATTGTTAGCATAAGGGCTGTATTACTGTAATAGTGTCTGAAAACATTTTCACATATCTTTCCTGAAATTATTATCATTATCATGCTACATCAGGTACGTGGTAATCACAATGCAATTCTCTCATTTAGGTGACTCTAGTCTCTATTTCTTCCCCACGTTGAGCCCTGACCTGGCTTGTGAAATTACCTAGTTAGCTGTATCGGTACTCTGTGGATGCATTCATAGATCTCTGCCTCCAGTCTCTTGTAGAACCATCGACACGAGAGTAAAATAGAGGAGCATTGTCCCCACCGTCAGTCCTCTCCACTCTACGTTCTCCGCACAGCTGATGATTACTGTATTTATCGATCCACCGACTGATTGCAGTCCTGTAATGAAGGAGCTATAATTTGCTGTCTGCCCAGCTCATTTGCTGGAGGCTAAAGTTCTTTGTTGCACTGACCGAGGGGAGGTTGTGACGTGGTAATTTGAAACCTTCATTTCAATTGATTTCCTACTCTGAAATGAAAACTGGAAATATTTTTGATTGTCAATGTTTGTTTCAACATTTTAAAAACTGTCATAAATTTTCCATTTAATTAGAAAACTGATTTTTTTGTTATGTCCTAAATACATATTTTTATGTTTTTAACATAAATATTTTTTTTAATTGAAGTTAAGAAGGAGGTGATGCGCAGGCAGACATTGTGCACTTTGTGTGATATAAATGATTGAAGATCATCTATAAGGTTGTTACAGCACATCAAAAGGCACAGAAGTTTCAGCCAAATGTCCTTGCAATGAAATTTGCCCTTCAACGCCTTCACTGCTTTGTATGAGCATTTATTTTCCACAATCAAGATGACAAAAGCTGACTGCAGACTGCAATACAAATGCACTCAATGGCTTTGGCATTTCAGTGCACGCTCGGAAAGCGCCTGACAGAAGAGTTTTACCCAAAAGAAAACTAGGATATATTAAAGCCAAGTTACTTATTTTATGGTTACAGATTGATATTTTTAATGGTTGGACCTTTCTGTTTTGGCGGATATGTTGTGATAAAATTTAATTAACCATGATCATAGGGCGAGGAAGCCATTGTATGCAACTACCGGCTGTTGACAGGTCTGCATGAGGACATTTAATATACTTAGTAATTGATCATATCATTACCAAAAACCTGTCTTCTGTTAATATCAAGGCTGCCTTACATTGTTTTTATTTCTTGCAAAGGTTTTTTTTTTTCCTTCCCACCTAACTATAACTATTGTTAGCAGCTTTTGTCAGTCGACATTTTTTTTAACCAACTCATCAATAATGGAATGTGCATTGTCATCTATTTTCTATACTTCTCTCTGACCATAAAAGAAAACTCTCCTACAAATTTTCAAGCTAACAACATGTTGCCATCAGTTTTTAGAATAGACAGGGAGAGTCCCTGATATGTGCTGTTGTAGGCATTAAGTGTCTACAGCTTTGATTATTCATTTGGCCACAGCATTAAGCTACTGTTGACTGATTAGTGGATGAGCAATCACTTCATGTCACAGAGCCTATTCATGTTAAAGTTGGGAAAGTTTGGAGTTTGAGAAATGACATGAGTGTGGACAGGCTATTAAGTTTGATTAAATAGTTGGGAGGTGATATTATTGTTGTCTTGCACATCCTGTTTATTTATAGGGTGTCACCTATGTATAAGTGAACTGTCAATGCTGTCACTGTTGTTAATAATGCTGAAAGGTTAGGTTAATGTCAACATCAGATAGGGGGCTCCTTATGAAGAAAAAAGAAGCTTGCTAATGAAAAAAACAGAACTTGACAGAACTTGACAAAAAGCCCCATTTTTCATTTTCTTATTATTTTTTTAAAGCAGGAAATCAATTGAGATGAGGGTACACAGATTTACAGCGAATGTGCCATCATGCCATTCAGATTGTTCCCTTTGTTCAGGGGGATACCGCCAAAAGAGCAACGGTGTCAATATCAAACGAGCTGTCCACGGTGAGGTAATTTACGAGATCAATGCTCATTCAAGTTGTCTCCATTGCCTTTTCTTTGGCTCGTAATCCTTACAAATGCAACATTCATACCTGCGTCTGAGTGAGCCAGGTTTCTGAACTCACATTTACCAAAGACGGTACAGGAGCAACAGAAATCAAATACAGTATATTTATCATTTGAGGTGAATTATAATTGGGTGAAAAGTCGAAAAATAGTAGAAAGTAGAAAAATTCAGAAAATACACAATATGTCAAAATGTCTCTCAAAACACAGTTACACATGCAATACTGCATCAGCTGCTTTCATGTTGTTTCATGTTTGACATTGACACTGCAGAAAGAATTAACTGGTACAATGTGAGTGTATCTGCCATTCTAATCATCCAATTGAGTTTATTAGTAAAATTTATGTCTACAAGGTGTCCGTGGACGCTACTCTAACCCATGACTAAAGGTGCCGGCAAAGGACATGCATTTTAAGGGCCCCTGGCATAAAGACACTTGATTAGATTCTTTTAGCTCCTCCACCTTTAAATGTAGCCACAGGTCACATTTTAAGAGTGCATGCTTCTTCTTTAATTTAATCCGCTATGCTGCTGCTTTGACTGACAGCGTTTGAAGGTCGCTGGAGGAGGCGTGCAGGTGGCAGAAGAAGAAAAAAAAAAAAAAAAAGAAAAAAGAAAGGTAAATCTCTCTCTCCATAGAGCTGGTAAGAATCAAGCGTGATTTGCATGCTAAATCTGCTCCTGACTGGTAGACTGGTACTGTAAGCTGGGTCACGTCACCCTGACATGACACTGAAACGAGGTGCGTCTCGAGTTGGGCTGCGTCAGCACTGTGTGTTAAACGGGGGGCAAGGCGACGTTTGCTTTGACCTCTCCGACTCCTTCACTCACTGCCATCTCCCAGAGTTTGCATCTAGCATTTTCATGAGACAGTTCTGCCTGTCCTCTCTTTCCCACCCTCTCGTTCTTGAGGATAATTTGAGGTAGCAGAGGATAAGACTTAATGGACAGTTGCCTTTAATTGTCTGCAGCCCTGGAAACAATCCATTCTGTAACCGCAATATCAGATACCATGGCAGCCGCCTCGTGACTCTACCTCTCTGTCTCTGATTTGTGCTCTTTCTTCGTCCCTGTCTTTGCTCATTTTTCCTCAGTCATTTCTTTTCTCTCCCACTGTGGGTGTCTGGCAGGTGACTATTATCACAGTGGAGGGCTGTTCAGTCTCCGGGCTCAAACGGGACACAAAGAAAATGTCAAGTACATTGACACTAACGATAGGCTTGTGTGCTCCTGAATGGCGGGCTCCTTAGCCAACGGGGAGCGGACTGCAAGACAGGCGAAGTACATAATAAGCCCTATTAACCTGAGCCAGAACATGCCCTTCACTTGAGCCGTGTGAGCCGTTGTCAAGTTGCACTTAGCCAGACGTCCTGTACACTGTTTCATTACGGAGTACCATTATTAGTAATATGAGACTTATATCTGCGATACCTTTGCCACTCAGTGTTGGGATTAGAAGGAGAGCAAAGTGAGGAAACACAGTTTATCCACTTTTTATTTCAGTACTACTGCTGGATGGGACTTGGATGGGAAAAGTGAACTTTTCTGAAAACTGATGCTAAGAATGAAACTACTGCAAGTCAGCAAATGAGAAAAAAAAGAGAGAGAGATTGTTGCTTGTTATCTGGTCGCAAATTTATTATTTACCACAAATCCAATGTTCGAAACATGAAATGAAACTTAACTGTACACTTCCTATTTCCCATGGATGCTTGGTCATTCTCTGCTACAATGATCATGCTGATGTCCACATACTTTAAGCACAGCAACATGAGATAAGCCACGTGGCATTCAGAGGAATGGGGTGTTTCTCCCCATGGCTCCAGTGAGCATTGGTCAGACTTGGCTCATTAACTTTATATTGAACTGTGGTGAGAATAACTCAGAGAAGACACAAATCCATTTGCATATTTGCCCAAACACGCTTTTATAAATAGCAATCACAGCAGCATTTGCTTCGCGAGTGTAACATTATACTACACCATGCATTATGCTACACTATTATAAAAAAAAAAAAAAATACAGATTATAGTTGCATTAAAATGTAAACTGACTGCCAAAGAGAGAGGCATGCATCAGATTTAATGAAATGCACACGCTTGCACAATTTATCACAGATTACTGTCAATAAGGCAGAGGGAAAATGAAAAACAATGTGGTGTTTATTTGGACGGGCGCCTGATGTTGTTTTATGAGGGTTCTTTTAATTGTATGAGAATCCTTGGCAAATTGCCTGAAGAATTACCCATTGTGAACTGCTTTACTTAATATGTTAATGCCAACGCCGGCAGTAGAGCGGAGTACAGTAGTGTAGCAATTTTGTCTGCGTGTGCGTGTATGTGTTTGGCCATCATTGCATTAAAGTCAAGTTGGCCTCTTCTTTAGAAAATGGAAAAACATCACCCTAGATGAAAAAACAAACAAAAAAAAAAAAATCTGATTTCTTCAGGGGGCTGCTCACCTACTGTTGATGTGTGTTTGAAAGGACACAGGCAAAGACAACACAATTATCCTCTTTTAACTCCCTTTAAGCGATGCCTTTGATGCCTTTGAATGCTGACACTGCAGAGACAAGACTTCAATTCCCAGCAGTGATACCTCCAACATGGCAATGCGTTCCAACGAACACAAGCTACGACTACACGGGGAGCAGGACGTGTGTGTGTATGTGTGTCACTGCACGGCCAGGGTCCCTCAACTGTGAGTTATGCCCATCCTGTGAAGTTCATCACTGGCAGGTGAGAAGAAGCTGTGGTCACAATGTGTCATGGAAGTAGACATGACTCCCAAACATTAGAGTAAGAGACACTACAGAGCATAGAAAAATCCTAACTGGGGAGGAAAAAAAGCTTGAGTACCACAATGGTAATCATGAGGAAGCTGCAAAGGGTAAGACTGACAGCTTAAGAGGGAAAACACACACACACACGCACATACACACAAAGAAACAAGTTTAGGTCAAATTTAAGTAATTGCCAATGTTGAGAGAGCCAATATCTAATCCAGCATGTTGAACCACTAATAAGGCATCCAGTCAGCTGAGGGAGAGTTTTAATGAGCGAAACTTGTAGCTAAAGGCGTCTGACCTCTTGAACCCCGTATTGAAAGACTGTGTAACTGCCCACAGAGGAGCTGGAAAACACGGCTGTTTGCAGACAAGCGGAGAGCTCGGTGCGAGGCGAGGAAACCAGGATTTGGCAGCGTGTGTCTGACAACTTTTAAGCTATCAAACAAATGAGGGTGACAAAAAAATGCTTCGTAACAAACACCGCAGGGATCCGGAAAGACTTTTTTTTTCTCTTCCTAACAGCTTGTACACCACTGTGACTCCAGTGGAATCCTAATAAAGCCCACGGGTCATACCTGATCAATATTTCCATATTATGATATATTGTCATTGTATTTGAAGGTAAAATGATCAACTTGAAGGGTTCGCCGCCTGGACAACAAACAGAGCGCAAGAGCTTATATGGGATTTAATGATGTATTGGGAAGCCTTTAACCAAATGCTAACGCTACAGAGAGGTTTGTCAATGATGAATGTTGCAACATTAATCAGCCCATACGGCATGCAGTGAGAGAAAAGCATTGAGCTGGTGAGGTAAATTCTTCTCAATATTATCTTATGGAGTAGAGTAGACAGCATTTTCTTTTTTTTCTTTTTTTTTTGTCTGTCAAAACAAAATAGTGAAAAGAGGAACACTGACCTCATATTCTGGGGTTTGAGATCAAATGGCTCATGGAAATGCACGTCTTAAAAGGTCATGTAAAATTCATAACAAACAGAAAAGACAGAAAGAAAAGGTTGAGTGTAAGCACTAACATTTCCAAAATCAATACAAACAAAAGTGGTTTCTTTTAAAACAAAGGCTGCTCATATCAGAATGAGTTATTGCCAGTTATATCACAGCTTTTACTGTTAGATTGCCTTTTTTCCCCCAAAAACACATTTTAAAGATGAAAAGTGAATGAGAAATACTATCGTCTCCTTCGGCAACTATACAGTCACCATGCATTTGAGCATTTATTCTAATTACAGCATCTTAGAGGGATGTCTTTTGGGTAATTGTTACAGACACCATGATTCTACAGGCGAGCTACAGAACTATATCCTGCTTGTTTTAAGCAAACTGTATGAACACACACACAGAAACTTCTTTTTCAGCTCTGTACTGTGGATGGAACAACTCATTTGCGTATTTTATTCTACAGTGGTTCAGGTCAGACTACAGTCCTACATCTCTGAAAACAAAGAGAACAGCTTGCAACTTCATTTTGGGTGGGAGGATGGAGGAAATACAGTGTGTAGTGGTAATTAGTTAAAAAAGAGGTGAACTCGCTCTGAAGTTTATAAAAGCTCTGCTTCTTATCCAAGAGGCATCATTAGATCTTCTGGGCAGGACGGTGAGGGTAACATGTGCGCATAAGTTAAATGAATGTAACTTATGTTTTCAGGTCACTTTTTCAGGTCATAAAAGTTACATGAGTAGTACGCATTGTGAAGAAGCCAGGGTAGAGACATGAGGACAGTGGGTTGACTAATAAATAAGTGATCCAAGCATCAATGTTCTCTCTTCAGGGATGGTTGTTCTCAAGGGTGGAGTTTAGTGCCATGCAATATCTAACTGGGCAGGATCCAATAAATCCAATTCCATATACGAAAACAAGAAATCCAATATGACACTCATTACTAGAAATGTCTTAAACCAAATGCCACTGCAACACATTGAATGACTGGCCTCAATACTGGCCAGGGTTGAAATGAGTAAAACATGAAAAATAAATAAATAAATAAATAAATGAATGAATGACAGTTTGTAATTCATCGATAACTCATTAAAGCAGAGAGACAGATTGCACATCTGTTGTTGGTTCAGCAGCTGTTGATTCTGAATTGCAGAGTGCGTGTTTGTCGTGGAGAGACAGTTCAATCTCTTTACCTCCACTGACCCTACAAGTGGTTCTTCCTTTCAAAGCCATGTGATGTAAATTGATATAATATAAAGGAACAGAGTTCTGACAACTGTAACTGATGTAACACCAAACATGTCTCACATGTATAAGATTTTTTTTTTTCCAGGACACCCTTTTGGACTTCCACTGTGTTTAAAACTTGGTCAGTCATTGCCCTACTGTAAACTTGGTTTGGGCCTTGATGGAGAGTGTTTGTTTGTACGTGGAGACACTGACTCTGCAAACACACAGCTCCTTCAGCTCAGCCTGTGGCAGGGCTCAGCGCTGTTAGACCACAGTGATCGCTCTGAAATATGACCCACCAGGATTTCTCCCGATCGTCATGATGAACCTTCGGCTCCTGGTTGTTCACTGGCAGAGGTAGACGACATTCTTCTCCACTAGCTGACTGGCTCTCCATAAAAAAAACGCTATACTAAGCTAGGAAATTCTTAAATCCAGCTATTTCTTTACTTACTATTCAGATTCAGTTTTTCTAAAGTGCCTTCATCAACTGAATAAGCTCTGAACTACCCAGAGTGATGAGTTTTTTTGCAGCAGTGCTATATTGGGTATGAAATGAGATCAGTGAAGAATCAAAGATCACTCAGTTTCCTTAAATAAGAAAAAAAAAGTCTTTTTACTTTTAAGCACTTTTACATACACATAGGTGAACCCCTGTAGGCTCTGTACACACACCGTACTGTAAATTAATATCTGTATGTCTCTGTCAGCAGGTTAATAGATTCAAATGGAATATTTAACCAGAAGTCATGTTTTCATTTGTGCTGCTGCTAAGGATTAATATTTCACACTCATGTAGCCCCGGTGATGTATGATGGGGGTACATGCACGCTGCACACACACACACACACACACACACACACACACAGACTCATAAACTTGCATCAGGGCTTGTGCACACATAGGCACAGACAACACGCGCAGCTCTTCTTAATCAACAAATGAGTTGTGTTGTTAGCCGACGCTATAGTAGCTATTGACAATGAACTAGCTGTACGGGTGATGGGCTGTTTGTCTAATAACCAAGGCTGCATTTCAATTTCACAACTCACTGAACAGCCTGCTTAGCCACACAAGACTGATATGACACCAGGCTTAACAGGAGGCTCTATTTTTGCGCGGCTGCACTGCTGCTGAGGATGGCAGAAAGACGCACATTAACCTCGCGGTCTGCAGTGATGACTTCAGCTGTTTGAGCCAACCTTCAGGTCGAATGTGGGGAGACAGGTTGAACACACATGTGCATGCACACACAGAAATAAGCAAAAAAAAAAACAAAAAAAACCACAAAAAGTCTACCCCATGCCTGATCCCATGTGGTCCCATTATATTAGTGGAGCTTGAAAGTGACTTTCCGTTCATACTCCTCCCTTTAGGCCTAGTCTGTGTGATACACGCAGACTGTATGTCTGGTCTAATTAAAGACTCTAATTCATTGCTTCCCTCTGCCCCTGCCTCCCTATGTCTTCCTGCCTCTCTTCTGTGTCTCAGTCATTTTTTTCTTGTTCACTCTCACGCAGCGATTTTTCCAGTCGTCCCTGCCGTCAACACTTGCCTTTATTTGCTTTTTCTTTTTTTCTCACTGTGAACGATTCTGCAGGCAAATACTGTTGATGCAGCATCACAGGGAATTTCAGTTCAGACAGAGGCCCAACCTATAATGTGAGCAAATACCCATCAGGTGTTTACATAGCATGCAACATTCACATAGCAGTGTTCTCCCCGGAAATGTCTGGCTAAGATTTCCATGCCTGCAGTCGCTGAAGAGAACTGAGCCTGTGGAGGAGCAGGACCCTTCTTTTTTTATATCACTCGCTATGGATTTGCGTGTAAAAGCCCAGGCATTTTCTCCTCATGTGGCTGCTGACACGGAAAACATGATCACCAAAGCCAGTGAAAAGATCACATCCAAGTGTTTCCTTTTTCTTGCTTTCTTTCTTAGGGAGAAGCGGGACAGCTGATGTGCATAAAAAAGTACAGACACAGCTCCTTTCTCGCACAGCGCCGACATATGAACTGCAGCGGTGCTTTCCATGTTGCAGCACCCTCTTTCCCTGCATGACTGCGCGTCCCCCCTCTATTCCTCCAGTTCCCCCTCCTTCCTTCTCCCCAGTGGTCATCATTTGCCTTGGATTTAAGGACACACACATCCTCTGAAGGCAGTAAGTTAATTAGACATCAGGCCCTATCTGTCCCACTCATTCCCCGTCTCTCCCTGACTATCTGTAGGCTTAGAAGACTCTTGCTGCTTCAGTAAAACCACACATGAACGCACGCACACACACTTCCCTCACGCAGCAGTGTTGGCAGCCGCCGAGCAAGCGTACGTACGTGGGTGTTTCATTGTTTGCGTGCCGCTCCGTGTGTTTCCCCAGGCCTGTGGGTACTTAGAGATTGCAGAGTTCCTTTTCTAAGCGCGCAATCCGCAATCCGCACAGAGGGACTTCTTCCCGCCCAAGTTTGCTTTGCGTTGTCAACCACGCCGCGCGTTCTTGCCTTTCCCCCTTAATGTGATGGCAGCCTCATCACAACCTTGTCAAATGTAGGAGACGTGACTCTGCTGTGACTCCTGTGTCAATGTCACAACTCTTTACGCTGCCGACATCTGAAGAGTCCCCCGAGGCTCAGCTAGCTAACCTTGAATGAAGAACTAAAAAGATAAGGTACGTCTGACACCGCAGGGTGTATTGTGACAACTCCAGCCATTGTTTAAAGTGAAGAGACAGTGACAGTCTACTGCTGTGTAATATGTGAAAGTTCATGTGATATTTATGGGGGAAAAACATAGTGCGGCCACAGTTAGCACTTCTTTCAAAGAAGTAGCTTTTTTTTTTCTTCTTTTCACAACAGTATGAATTTTTAAAGGAACATCTCACAGAAAAGCAGCATTTTTGGTCACACTACAAAGGTGGATTTGCTATTTGTTTTTTAGCCACAGATAACACAGGCATTATTCTCTGTCACAGCTCAGAAAAGAAAAAAAAGATACATGCAGCCAAGCCATTATAAATATCTTCTTACTGCAATTAAGTCATTTCTTTGCCCTTTTTTTTAGACCAATTCGATTCAGTTTCACTATTTAAATTGCATGTGTATTACACTTGGCCCTAATTTAACAATTTAGAGATGAGAAAGTAAAATAAACTAAGGAACACCAGTGGGTAGCAGTTATAAGCTGATGTTTTACTCATTTAGAGATCAGAAAATACAACATTTTCACACTCTTCATTAAATTAAAAGAAACACTACAACAATACCCTGACATGTTTAAACCTTAATTATGCACTTCAAGGGTTAATTTATTTATCATAATAAAATACAGGGTTGTGTAATGAAATGCAAGCTGTAGTCCTCGCTCATGCTATACACAAAACCAAACAACCCCACACACACACACACACACAAAAAAAAAACTATATATGCTGAAGTGTGGAGGATGAATTGAGAAGCCACAGCTTTTTCAATCTGACGTTCTGAAGTCTTTAATAGTAACAAGACTTTGGTTTATCGAATAGTGCATGAAGCAGAGGTACTTTACGAATTACGAAGTACAAGGGCCTTCCACATTTATGTTGTAGGTATTAAGCTGTGAGAAGGACTTTTTGGGGCACTGCAAGGGCCAATTTAATTGCACATAAGAGACTGGGTCAGGGGGCTCACCTGGTAGAGCACGCACCATGTGCTAAGGCTGAGTATTTACTGCAGATGGCAGACTGTATGATTCAGCACAGGCCCTTTGCTGCGAGCCCCTGAGCCCCCTGCCTAACCTGACTCTCCAGTCCATCACTATTTAAATAAAGGCAAAAAATGCTTACAAGCAGAAAATAATAGGTGTGCGTTAAAGGCAAAGTAGCCCCATGAATGGACTCCATTTCTCAGACAGAGTCGTGGTGGATTACACTCCCTATAACTCCAGTTTAAAGAGGTGCTCCTGTTCAGCTGTAATAGGTTCTGTAGGTTGGCGGCGGCTTAGAAAAGGCACACAAAATAGATTTAGGGGGGAAATAAAGGGAAAGGAGGAGAGATCAGATGCGCTGTCCAAACCCTGATTCCTGCTGTTCTGGACGGGGAAATAAAAGCCCGTTCTGGGTGATCCGCCCTTCTCCTCGCTGTTCAAGTGCCTCTGATGGATGGGGATGCTGCACAGGGCGGGGCCTGTGGATGGATGGTAGACTCACAAGCGTGCACCACTCAAGGGGCGTGATCCAAACACAGCAGAGCAGCAGTGGGGAAGGAGAAGAGGCGATGTCATAATGTCAGGTATTCCCCAGAACAAGGGAGGAGTAAAAGAAGCTTGACAGGGGAGGAGGGCAATGTTTGGAGGAAGAGGGAGCTTTTTTTTTTTTAAATATGAAAACTACAGATCATTCGGGAGTTGAGACAAGATTAAAGAAAGAGGAGTACACGTGTAAGTTAGAAACATGTTCCATCTCTCTTCCCTCACTCTCATCCAAAGTTCCCCCTAAAACCTAATCTCTCAGCATCAATATTACTGAAGACGTTTCCACCGCTGTTCTCCCCCTCCCTTTCCCTCACCTCCTGTATCTCCCGTCATTCATATTTCATTAATATTTTAGCACTTAGAATCCCTATCTTGCCGGCTCTCCCCCTTTCTCTCTCTCATCTCCGTCTTGCTTGCTCACACAGCGCAAAAAAAAAAAAAAGATCCAAAGGAGCTCTGACACCAATAATTAAAGAGTTATTGAAATTAGCATTGACTGGCCATCTTGTTGCTGCCGAGTGCCAGCAAAGATTCTCTCGCCGCTTTGATTGCCTAAGCTTTCTCTTCATTCTATTAAACTCGGCTCTTGTGATTGACTCAGTCGCTACAGATAAACACGCGCACCCGCCGAGCCTCTGCAGTGCCGAGGCTGTGGTGGAACACAACCACACTGCCACAGTACGCCTGACCTACCAAAGAATAAAAGTAGTTTTTGTTTTTTACAAATGATATACTGGTAAGTTTCAGTCACATTTTATTGTACAAATACTGGTGCAGATTTATGTATCTAAAAGTCATTTTGGATGAGGCAACTTGTAGCAAAGCAAGAATACATGCTGACACTATGTGCAGTAGCCCATCAATAAGAGAAAAAAACATATCCTGTGGCATGACATCTCCTGCTCCCCCACCCCCCACATCTACCCACTCACCCTACCTGGCATCCATTTGCCATGCCAGCATCCCTCCATCCTCCCTCTCTCCAAATGAACAAAGACTGACACCCCTGATTTTTATGTCCTATTACCTACACCGAGCCCCCCCCCCGCTTCTTTTTTTTTTTACTCGCTCCTGATGCAGCGTTCCTCATGTTGCGAGTCGCTCCCGGCCGGCTCCCTTTTAGCATCCCGGCAACCTCTCTTCTGCGGCCCCCTCGCTTCCTCCCTCCAATCTTTTCTCCCTGCTGTCAAAGCCCATTCTCTCCCTCCTCCACCAGCTGCGTGAAGCAGAGGCCCGCTGTGCCAAGTGCCATTTGATTAGCCTCTTTCTGGCAGCCACAGTAATTGTGCGGACATTTCCTCTCTTCCTTCTTTCCCCCCTCGTCCATTTCTCTCTCTCTCTCTCTCTCTCTCTTTTATCAGCTGTGCCGCGGATGCGCCGTCATCATCAGAATCATCTCCCTCTCTATCTCCCCCTGTATTCTCTCCATCCTCCATCCACTTGCATTTTCCCCGTGAAACGTCCTCTCCTCCCATATCTCAAAAGAAAAACACACATGAATACATCCTCTGGCAGCAAACATCTACATGTACTGTA
Organism: Scortum barcoo; assembly: GCA_023238725.1. Taxonomy (NCBI): domain Eukaryota; kingdom Metazoa; phylum Chordata; class Actinopteri; order Centrarchiformes; family Terapontidae; genus Scortum; species Scortum barcoo. The sequence continues at coordinate 21,889,062 of CM041532.1, read as the reverse complement.
TGTACAGTACATCTTGTATGTGTTATCATCCAGGCCCCTCTTTTCCTCTTCCCCATTTCTCTGCTCATTCTGTTTCTTACATTATAATACTATTCCACAGACCTCCTGCCCACAAACATCTTCTCATCAGTCAAGCTTGAAAGTACCAGTGTCATACGTTCCCCAGGCATGAGGAGGTAAATGAATTCAGCACCTGATTACAATTTAGCAGCGCATATGACAACCAAATGAGCTGTGAGATGGAGGAATTTCAAAGCAAATCAGAAAAGCGGAGAGGAGATCAAGTCGGGGATGAGAGGAAGAGGAGCTTTTAGGGCAGAGAAGTGCAGGATGATGGGAGGACGGGAGGAGGGGACGTTCATTGATGGGAGAGGCGTACAAATTATTCTCAGGTACAAACACTCGCGCCCCACGTTTTTTTTTTTTGTTTGTTTCTTTTTCCACAAAAGCTCTGCTGTGTCGGTGTTGCATCTTTTGTTCCTCACAGGCCTCTGTTGCAGTAAACTGTGATGCACACATTGTACCAACGACTCAAGACGCACAAAGACCGAAAACATCAATGCAGGTAGATAGGGCATCCTAACACACTGAAAATTATCAATCAGTGTGAGGGCTACTGGTGTACTACCTGGCAGGAATACATAGAATTATACTGTAAACCGCTGTATGTTTCACTATAATACCTTATGTCCAGGGTTTAAGAAGAATGATGCGTGCATGTGTCTGCATGCATTCGGAGGTGCATATCTATGTGTGTGCCTGTGACAGTAGCACTGCATTGTAATAGAACGAGGTGTCAAAGCTTCTTTTCACATTTGTCAAACAGTAGGTCTGTGTTTTGTCTGCACCGTATGTGAGGCTCTGTTATGTTTTATCCTGCATCTGTGTCAGCCCTATTTCATCAGCCAGATCAAAAGTAAAAAAAAAAAAAAAAATCTCATCTAGTGAGCTTTCCAGAGGAGAAAACCTGGACCTTCAGGAGTGGAGCCAACTGTCAGCTTTCAAGAAACAGCGGCCGCCTGACAACGACTGTGAGGCATGATGGAGGGATTGAGTTTATTCTATTTCACAAAGATATCATTAAAACGTATGAAGGTAGGGGCATGCACCGTGTGGTATGCGGCTATCTTTGAACTGAAATTTCATGCAAGGGAAGGGAGGAAGATTCAAGAACCACTTGTTAGTGACGGGAATGCAGGAAAAGATGAGAGGAGGTGTGTGTGTGCAGAATAGGAAAGATGCCATTTGGCTGTGACAGTGAAAGGGAGTTCATATGAAAATGTTCATATAATAGATAAACACCATTATTAGAATAAATAAATCAACACCGGTTTGATTTGACAAAAAGGAAAAAGAAAAAACAAAAACAAAAAAACAAAAAACAAAAAAAAAACAAATACACAATTTTGGAAAATAATTAAAAACAGAGATATCTGTTTAACTTTATGACCAACACCAGATTAAACTAAACTCTACCAGCAATGATACAAAATGCTCGGTGCTCTGTATCTTCAAAAGGAAAGAAACCATTCCCATGTTTCTCTTTGTGTTTGTGCATTTTTTACTACCAGTCAATGGCAATAAATATACCACTGTATTTTGTAGCATCATAGGAGATTGCATTTATCCTAACATTCAACATTTCAAGTATCAAACATCACAGACTTTTATCTTTTGGCAGTTTATTTGACAGGTTATTGTTTTATTTTGTTTTTTTGACATACACAGCCTCTATTTCTGTTATTATCTGCTTAGAAACATGCATGTGTGTGTGGGTTGTGAGTGTCATGATCTTCCTTCTGTCTCTTCCTGTGTATGTACAGTCATTTTCTTGTGCTAAATATTTCATAAGGCATAGTCTAGCTCTGCTTTAAAAAAAGCACACGTGCATGTACATGTCAATCTCAGCTAACATCTGACACTCAGTGGTCTTGTCATGATTGAGTGGGAGGGCATCTTCAGGAGGAAGGGATGGCCAAGGGAGTAGGCGCACTCTCCTTGAAATACACCTACATACACAGTACACGCACAAACGGGCTCACATATCACCTCTAACCTCTAACTTCTAACCCTAGAGGTTAATGCTAATGTTTGCGTTTATGTAGTGCTTTTATATAAAGTGTCTGACAAGTGGCAGCAATCCACCACGCAGGGTGCTGCTCTGACCACAGGGAGCACTCTGTGGTTCAGTGTCTTGACCAAGGACACTCTGACATATGAAGGGGACGACCGCCTATACCTCGCGAGCCCCACGTTCACTCAAAACTGCATCCGCAAAAACAGAGGTTTTATTGGGAATTTCTCTGTGGTTGTTCCCTTCTGAACATCTAATGTCTCTGTGCTGTAATTAATGTGATACTAATTGTTAATTTGTAAAGGACAAGCAGAGAAAGAAAAGATTATTATTGAAGGAACAGTAGAAAAATGTAATTACCTACTGACAGTCTTGACTGTGGTGCCCTGTGGTGTATCGACTCTGCCAAGCCACAGGCACACCAACCGACCAGTGAGCTGACAAAGTGACCGGCTGGCAGAGCTGGACACCACTGCCTGGCGTATTCTCCTGTGCCCACCCTGGCATGACCGCGCTCCCGCTGACCGTTGGAGAGAGAGAGAGGCTTTTAGATGCCCGGCACAAAACGCCACCTGCCATCGGCCCCATTATCCTGTGTGCAGGCCTCCCTCTGCACCACCAGCCAGATGCTGAACAAAGAGTATGATACTACCGCAGCAGATACACAACTCATTTGTATAGTGTTGGCTAATTATGTCAACATATGCAAAAAAAGATTTTCACAGCTGAAGCGTGGCCCATTATGCAGTCTATTCAAAATGTGTCTGATATTCTTGGGCATTCCTGAACCTTGTGCGTTTTATCTCTCGCGGCGGGACACGGTTTTGTGAATTTTCAACAAATAAAGCAAGAGCCTTAATAATGGAGGTGGCTGACATTTTAACAGTAATAACAGCTGCACATCTCTGGAAATTCCAAACCCATTTCAATGATTCATGGCATATGGAGAGACGTGCCAATGAGGAATCGCACAAAAAAAAAAAAAAAAACACAGATTTGTAACCTGGTAGCCATTTAAAAAGGACACACGGTTCATTTTTCAAAGCTGAGCGGGCCTCACCTTTTTTGTGTTTTCCAGTGACAACCAAAATAGAAATCAATGTGTCTGGGGGAGTGTTGGAGCCCGATGCGTTAATGTGGAATCGATAGCTAATGTCACAGTCATTTTTCCTCATCCACCAACCAATAGAGGCCAAGAGGAAGGCGAGAGCTGGTTTGCACCACTGGGGAGTGGCTAAGGGTCAGTGGGCTGAATGAGAGAGGAGACTGCAGAGGCAGCAGGCTGGGATTCCTCGGAAAAAAAAAAAAAAAAAAAAAGACAACCTCTTTCACTCTTCGCGCTCTTGCTTTAATAACTAAGGTTTTAGGTTTTACAATAAAATGTCAAGAAGCTCCTTGTTCTCTATGACATCACCCTAAGGTGGCAAATTATTAATGTTTCACGTAGGTTTTTATCATTTACATTTACAGCAGCATTTTGTATTTCAGGATTAAATCTTTATATCTAAAACTCTTTAGCTAATGTGCACTGATGCTGTCAAGCTGAACTAGAACAGATTAGAGCTAAAAAAAAAAAAAGTATGATAAAAAATAAAGCAAAAATAAAAGGACAAAGTACCTGCCACTTTGTCGCCCTCATCTTATATTAGCTTGGATGCTCTTTGGGGTCAAAGCTGTGAGGAGAAGTCCCATCATAATAACAAAAAGTGGCTGCCAGAGATCACATAAACACACCACACAGACACGGGGGTCTTGCTGCGCAGTCACGAGATGTCTGAAGAGATCATGAAGAGAAAATCATCAACTCAAATAAGTCTGCAAAAATTGCGGCAAAAAAAAAAAAAAAAAAAAGTAAGTGGCATGACACCGCATGCGGCGCAAATGCACGCGCAGGCACACACCCACATCCCTCCGAGCCGCTACAATCAGAGTCGAAGCTTCCCATAAAAGCCAACTCTGTAATAATCCTCCAGTCCTTAAATATTTATGAGCCGGCGCCTACAATCCCCCACCCCTTCTTTATTATTTGTCAGCAGAAATGATTTAGCCTCCAGAAGTCTACTACATAGATACATTTAGGAAATTACAGGGGCAGTGCTCATCGTCCGTTATTGCCCTTTATATACAGCTACCACCAGGCTAAACAGGGTAAACAAAAATCTTCAGAGTCTATAGAACAGCGAGCTAACCAGTGTTTGGTGACAGGCAGACAGACAGACGCCTCTCCTCTGTGATTGCTGGGGAGAGAAAACACACACTTTGGGATGGGATTTGTTGCCGTGCTTTGAAAGCAGGGCGGACTGTTAAAGCCTGTGTGCACCGCAAAGCTGGTGTCAGCCACGGCTTCATTAAAAAAAAAAGCACACTCTGTGAATTTGATGCAGTTCAAAGGATTTTTGTTTTCTCACCAGCATGCTTTTATTTTAACCCTCTTTTTTGGGGTGACAACAAGCAAATGTCACCTTTGTCAAAGCTGAGGTGGAACATCTCCCCTAGATGATGATTCCCAGATATGAGAGCAAAAATAGCTATGTTTTGTCTCCAATTTTTCACACTTCTCATCACTTCATCACCGTGCCACTGATTGCCTTCTAGGAAGAACACATAGCTGCAGCAAATAATAACATTTACTATAGAATAGGATAAGCAGTTTGCCGACACGTCTCCCCCAAAATGACGCTGCACCCTCAAGGACAGGAGAGAAGCCTGCCTGTGCGTGTGTGCATCCAAGTCCACCGACATGCAGTGTGTGTTAGCTGGCGAGATGTGAGCATGCGCTCAGAAATGTGTCTTTTGAAGTGGCCCACAGATTAAATTACTTTCGGCATGGACGGTAGGGGAGGGGGAAATTGAGAAAATGATTAAAAAATAAATGGAAAAATGATTTCCCATTCTGGGCCCTGTCACAATGGAGGGAGAAGGCAATGGGGCGACTGCATGCTTATTTGTCTGGTTGGGGCCAAAGCATGCCTGTTGTAGCTGCTCATTATAAGACATTACCAATTTATCCTCCTCTATCTCTCCCGACCACTGCTGGCTGGGGACTCCTGGACCAGATTACCTAAATGAAATAATCCTAATCTCTATTCGCAGTTAATTATGTCCACAGGAAAACAATCCCAGCTAGGCCGGGCCCTTTCAGCGCGCTGAATTGGTACTCATGTGATACCCAGCAAGTGACCTTGAAGCTCTCAAGCTACATGCTGTTCTAAGAATGAGGACGACTGAGTGTTTTGTTTGTGGTTTTCGGTTTTAACACATCACAGGTAAACTGAAATCTAACAAACTAACCCGTCTCCGCCTTGAGAGAAAGTTACTCAATAGCATACAGTCGCTACGATATCATGGCTCAGCTGGCCTCACTTTCCATCTAAAACACCTATTTGTGAACCTGTCTGAAGCTTTCATTAGCTTCAAATCTACACCATTAACCCTGAATCAGAAAAGCATTATGAGCCAGGAGATCAGTCACACACAGACTACCTCTGCTGCCCTATCCTTGTACTGGGCCATGTGTTCATCGCCTCAACCTCCTTACGTCCATCCCTCGTTTATTCTAATCTGCACCGGGGCCTTGGAGTATGTGAGTGTGTGTGTGGTTGGGTGTGGGTTGGACTCGGTGGAATCGCTCGGTCGCCATCCATTAGGACCAAGTCATCCATAAATTGCCACATCCACATCCGCACTTCACCTATCGCCACATAATTACATTTCAAAGACGTGCCGCATGTTGACCTCGCCACTGTAAATAACGGGCACGGTAAATCTCCATTCTCGGTTCTCGAGGGAGAGGGTCTCGATGACCCGCGTGCACATATGGATTTTTGCAACAGCAAAAGGTACACAGCCAGGGTTCCCCACTGCACATGTGTCGAGAAAGACATGTTTGATTATCTGGAATCGTATGTCATGAGAACATAAACTCACATCTTTACATCCTTCTTTATATCCTTATTTTTCTCTGTCTCGTGTTTGTTTAGCATAATTTAAGGATTTAAGGAATGGTGTTCCTGTCTATAACAGAATCAGGAAGTACCAGGTAGGGGGAGGCTTGGCCATGGATAAAGAGAGGAAGCCTCAGTAAGGGTCCATGGATCTAGCAGCTTCTTATTAGCTGTTAATGGCACTGAAATAATAATAACAATTTCCAGTTGCAATCTGATGTGGGTGTGAACCATTAGAACATCCTGACAAGTTTGAGTGGCTCAATGATGTGTACCTTTTCATGTAAATCAGCAAAAAGGGAAAGGATTTCACTCAGCAGGGTCGCAAAAGGCGAAATACCTGCAATCACTTACATTATCAGCATGAGTTTCAACGGCAGCTTCAACAAAAGAATCGTTTTAACTTCTAATTAATTACTCTTTAAAAGGAAATCATAAAAGGATGTTATGCTTTGGCATGGTAATATAGACACTAACTAGAGCCTACTGGCACTGTATATCCAATGCACATGCTGCAGATGAATCCATCTGGGCCACTTTTTTCAAACTGTTACTGCTTTCACCAGCAGCCAGGCTGAGACAAAGTAAGGGCAGTGTGCAGGAGGATTGCATTGTTGATGTGCTGATCTTCCACCCTATCTGTTTGCCATCCATCAGTACCTGACAACCTTGACAGGTTAGAGAGAGATAGCACCTCGGTAACACTGGGAAAGGACAGGCACGATACGGGCAGGGAAGTGCATTTCTGTATTCGAGTGTTTGAGTGCGTGTGTGCAAGGGGAAGGAAGGGTCATGCCTTGCAACTTACCACTTTGCATCCTTATCCCACACTCACGATATGTTGACAGGAAAAAGACACAAACAAGGGGGCGGAAAGGGCCAAAGAGCATTCAGGGAATATGTGTGTATGTCTGTGTGTGTGTGTGTGTGTGTGTGTGTGTGTGTGTGTGCTGTTCTGTTTGTCTGTGGCAGTGAATATGAAACTTTTTTTTTTCCACAGAAGCACAAACAAACAAACCAAAATATCTTCTGTGCTGTCAACACAATATGAGTATCAGCATGCAATGAAACACTAAAGGGTTTTTCCTCAGGTAAGAGTAATAAAAACTTAAGACATTTCTTTTTTTTGTGGCTTTGTAAACCCACAGAACCACAGTGTGTCCCCACGGGATAGAAAGATGGATTTGACTTGACTATTCCCTGCAGCAGGACTGTAAATTATACTAATTAGGGTTAGAAGCATGTTAAGGACATAAGCGGGAAATGAAGAGCACTGCAGTGGAAATTGCCTTTCACCACTACATTGCAACAAAAATGTTAACTTTGTAGTATCACTGAAAAAAATATATTCAATAGATCTTTATTTGAGATATATGCACATATTTCTTTTATAAAACATCTGCTGTTTTTTCTTCTCCAGCCTACTGTAACTAAAAAGCCAGACAAGTGTAGTGCTAGAGCAGTGATTAAATATATATTTTGCAACCATTTCAGTACACTTCAGGCTACAGTGCATTTAGAAGCTTAAGATTTAAGTCTGTTGACTACACAGTAAACTGTACTGTTTAAACTAAACCATGTTGAGACAAGTGGAGTCATCAAACCCTTTCACTGACTGTTAATCACATGAGGTGATGATGACCCATATGGGGAAAAAGTTTGCAATAAAATATTTAAAACCAAATTGTATTCTTATAAAAGTCCATCCATTTAATTATAAATAATAAGCACAAGTTAAACATGGTGTAGCAATTAAAAACAGAAGGTCTTGTTTTCAACAAAGAAGTGGAAAGAGAATGAAAATGATGAGACATATTTGCTGAAAAGTGCAAGAAATATCCTGAGTGATCTCAGGGGAGATCTTAGGGAGACTGACCCCCTGAGAAGGATTTCAAAACATGGTCAGAAATCCAAACACACTCACACACAAACGCACGCACGCACACACACACGCAGCATGCACACACTGAAGAAGACTAAGCCACTGAGGAGCAGAGCCATATGGACTAAATGTATTTAGCAACAGTGGATTGAGCGAGCATGCTGTCCAGGTGAGTACATACTCCGAACTACACAGATGCTTCACAGAGGGTGTGTGTGTGTGTGTGGTTAGGATTATGAACAACACCATCGACCACATATATATATATATATATATACACACACACACATATATATATATATATATATATATATATATATATATATATATATATGTGTGTGTGTGTGTGTGTGTGTGTGTGTGTGTGTGTGTGTGTGTAGATATACATATAGATATAGATAGATAAATATTTATGTGTGTGTGTGTGCATGATCACATGTTAAAGTATGTTTGTGTGTGCTCACACCTCCTCAAAACAAAACAAACATTTCTGTGCTTGAGCATGCATTCACTGGTTATCTCTCTGTATTAAACATATATGCTTAAATGGATCACTGAATAAACAACAAGAACCACAAAACACACACAGACACTCGAGCAACTTTGAGATGCAGTTGCCAAATCCATCACGTTAATAAACAAATATGCACCCAAACTCTGTAAGCTTTTCCGACATGGCATCCTGAAAGCCCAATCACAGCTAATAAAGGAGGCTAATGAACTCCTCTCATTATGTAGATGCTAATCATGTAACACAATCTTGTAATTTGACACACTTGATTTATGGAGGAGGACCTCCCCCCCCTTCCCTGCCCAACACCACGATCACTATCCACCCACACTCCACCACCCTCAGCACAAACTATCTTTTACCATTAACAATCTGAGCATGTCACAGTATGAGGCGTGTAGAGCTGCAACATGCATAATGAGGTGCTTAGGCAACTTATCGCACACTGAGACGGTGCAAGAGGGAGAGACGGAGAGAGAGAGAGAGAGCGAGAGAGAGAGCAGATCACAGTTGGAGTTGTCAATGTGCGGGGGAGAGGAGGAAATGTCAAGGTGACCGGCCGTAGATGTTTGAGTTTCTATTGTGTAAATATACATCAATAAGTACACAGGTGTACACAAACATCTTTTTTTTTTTTTTTTTGTTAAAAGTATGAATTAAATAACCATTCGCACGTCCTCAAGGTGGAAGCACATCTCCACATGCCATTAAAAACAGATAAAGTAGCTATGCAGACATGTCTATAACATAAAAATGCTCTTTAAACTAATTAGAAAATCCTAAATCCCTCTTATAGTCCTGAATACAGTGTTATAAAAAGTATAAAAACATTTTGTACAAACCACAGAAAATAATAAAAAAGAAAAATAACCTGTCGTAGCAAATCTGAGTCAATTTTTCTAGAGTGAAAGGACGACATACTTGCAGACTTGCTCGGAATAAGTACGCACGATAATATGACACTTGGACACATTTTGTTACCATGACGAGCAGTGATTGTGCAGACCTAAAAGGACTGTCCAACGAGGAAAATAACTGAATGGTGGGCCTGTGGAAGAGTGCTACCACTTTTTAGCATCTACCGTCAAAACTCTGATTAAAGGGAGGTCTGCCATGTCCCTTTTGTGCAAGTGAGTGAAAAGACTGTTATGTCATGTTGTGGGTGATGGCAATAATTATGTTACTGATAATAACGTTGTTGACAAAGATAACGATAATGACAGTGAAGAAACTATTGATTACATGAATGCCAGCAACCATGGGAATGCTTTTAGTGGCAATGATATTCAAATAATGAGTCAGATGGTGATGATGATACCAGTGAGGCTGTTGGTGATAATGAAATACTGATATATTTGTGAAAATAATTATACTAGTGAGGGTGATGAGCTTTTTTTACAGGGATTTTATTAAAGTAGATGTAATTTCAAATGTGAGTTTACCGTTACTTCCTCTCTATGATATAAAGCATGAAAGCTGTTCATTTCTTTTTAATAATTATTTATTTAGCCTACAATAAAACTGAGGTTGTTTGTTGTATTTGTAGGATAATTGAACCTATGGGGATGTCACGGTTCGTGCTTCAGTACCATGTTTTGACAGCATGAGAATAGCACATAATGGCACTCCATGGGTGATGGAGGAATGTGTTTGAACCCTCTGGTAACAATTGCTTTTTTTGTGACAAAAATTGCATTCAGCTATTGTATCCAATCCAACCTCATAATCTGCTATTACAGGATCAAATCTAATTTTCACGTCAACAGAGGCGGCATTATCCTACACCTGTCAACATACTAGAGAGAGAGAGACTAGACATACACCAACACCATGTCTCCTCTGGTGTTTTCACGTTAAGAACAGGATTTTACATTTTTAAGATTAGTATAGCTTCAGTTTAATTTGACTTGCATCTTTTTGTTAAAATGCAATAAATTGTATGTGCACTTGGCCTAAAGCTGATGGTTAATTCATTATGAATTCACATATTGATTTTTGTTAGAATAAATATTAGACACCTGAGCTAAGTGTAATGTGTGTTTTTTATGTCTATATATTTGTTTTACTTACCATCATATTAGACAAAGAAAATCCTGAAGCTTTAAAATCTGGAATAAGTAAATATTGGGAAATTGAACAGGTCCAGGACAAATATAAAATATAGATGCACGTTTCTCAGAGATCTCACATCCATTTAACTGAAAGAAATGGAAACAATCCAAATTATGATTCATGATGTTGTATATGCATCTGATATTAACATTCCCATCTTTCCAATCTTTTCTGTTCATATATATGTGTTTTTGACGGCAGTGAATCCTAGAAGGCCTCCACAACAGTCACATCACACCTTGTAAGGACAGCCTTAAACATGCTCTTAGCCCTGAAGGAAATGCGAACATTGGCAGCTGATGCACAAGCAGAAGGCAGCAGTATTCAAAGAGAGATAAAACAGAAGAAAAGAAAGTGGAAAAAAAAGGAAGAGAAAAGCAATAAGGAGGGCGTGAAGACGTGCGTAACAGAAGGAACAGTCACAGAGACTGAGGTCATCATCATTCACATCAGAAATGAAACCTTTATGACTTTTACGTGAGAAAACATTCTGTTGTGCTGTACTGTCCACTGTATTTTATCTGTTTATCTCAGCTTAAAAAGCTGATGCAAATGACATGGGATGCACAAATGTGTCTGCTTGGAGAAAGAGCACAAAAACACAATGAGACAGGTGAGACACTGAAGATAGACTCAGAAAAAAAGAGAATTTAAAGCGCCCCGCTTCAATTTAAAGGCAAATGAATGAAACTGTTTGCTTCAATACACAAAGCTATTCAGTGTGTGTTAATGAGGATGTCAATAGGATTGTCATGGAGTCAATATCAAACACACCCTTTTATCTACAGGGTGGTGGAAATCTGTGTCATTGCTGCCATTGTGCTATGTTGTTATATCCCTATTAGGGAAGCACTGAGCACAGAAAGAAGAGACAAGGGGTACAGACTTCATATTGTCCTCATTAAAGTGCCACTCTGTTCTCCATGTTTGATGAGATACTGCAGTGCATTACATTAGATTGACATTGTAAAATTAGATATTTACTGCAGGCATTTCAAATTGTGGATCATGATCTGTGCTTCAGCTAAAGTGGGGATAAATCCACTTGTAATTTCTTAGTTCAGTGTAAATGCATAAGTAGAAGTATTTGCCTATAAGACATGAAAATGTAACTATTAATGTTTGGAGAGCTATATTTTCAGGAAGATTCACTCAGTACATATACATGACATGTGGCATGTGTTTTCATGCATCTAGTAACCTAGTTATATACAACTAAAAATATTCAAATGGCCACTACATCTAGTCACCCACGCACTCTATACTGTACTGTTGTATCTGCATGTAAAGCCTAACTATTTATATCTCATAGCACATATTATTCTCTGACTTCAAAGCAAATACGTGGATTGGTGTCCCCTGATCAGGTTGCCATAATTGAGAAAGACAGCAAAGAGCAGTAATACAAAGAAATGAGGCAGGAGCTTTCAATTTTTTGCCTGTTAGACAAGTAAGGCCCTGAGGGACTCTCGCTGGATAAAAGAAGGTAGTATAAACCTTGCATATTGTATATGTTTATATCATACTTTGCATAAAAGGGCAAGACAAGTTAAAGGGGCCGTATAATGATCAGACAATCACATCTGACCCAAGCAAGTCATGATCTCATTAATCCATTCATTGCAAGGACTGCTGCACTGAAGCATCGGCTAGACAAAAAATGTTATGGTGCATTCACACCAAGCAGAGTTATGAAACTTTAAGTGTTTACTTTACTTTGGCTCCATTAAACAACTTTGAAACAGACCTTCCACTTTGGTGAACTTGGGAGCTACAAAGAACAGCATCACACGCCTGAAAATCTCATGTAAGAGGGTCAATGCATAAATATTTCTGCTTAAATCCAAGTTCATCCGACTTCATTTGTTTGCGTGGAAAATGAAAAGGAGACAAATATTGAAGATTAGACTGTTGCTCCTATTTAGCAAAAACACTGAAAATTTATAGCTCAACAACTGAAACAACGTATTAATACTCCCCAAAGAGGGCAATCCACAATACAGAAAGTTAATATAATATTGTTGTGGAAAATGCTCTCTATAAAATGGAATAGGGCTGATCAATAACTCATTTTCATTTTTCAAAACAAAAGTATGCTATTGAAGTTTGTTACAAATTTGTCTGTATTGTATTAACAAAACATATTCAAAAGTTGGGCGTAAAATTCTCTACAAAGCTGCAAACAGTCATGTGTGTTAGTCGTAGATTTAACAGTTTTTCAGTGTACAATACACTGGCACCTGCAAAGAGGCAGGCTTGGCAGCAAGCCCAACAAACAGCAAATCTCTGGAGTGCCTGCCAGGCGGTGGCATGGACACCCCGTCACCATGGAAACAGGGTCCTGACTGGGAGGTAGGCAGTATCACAGCTGTGGAAAAATGCATAGTGGTGAAAGAAAAAGTGAAATATAGAAAGAGAGAGAAAACAACAGATACCTGAAAAGAGACTGTAAGACATGCACTGCCCTTACAAATCAGAATGACATAGAGGGGACAGTAAAGATACTGTAGAAAGACCTTGAACTTGCCATGAACTTGACTTTACTGTGCCATTAAAGGTCATCAGCATACAGCTATCTATATGGCCTATGATACATGCATGAAGCTTGTGTCGTCACACACACACACTGTTGTTGTCAGAAACTAGCTGCTGGATGATAGATATCCATCCAGCACCTGTTGTGGTTTATTATCTAAAACCACATGTGTTCCTTAGAACACAGAAACAAAGTAAATATGTGTGACCTCCTTCCAAACCTGAAGAAGATTTGCTGGTAGATTCACCATGGTAAAGTGTTCTAACCATGAAAGATTGTGTCCTGTGTGTCCCCTATGACACCAACTGGTAATTATTCTTAATGGCACATTATGCAACAGAATTATCAGTTGGTGTCAACGATTGGTCCTGTATTGAATGAACTGAACTGGGTTTGAACTGGATAAATAAAAAAAAATGAAAAACACTATACAAAAATGAAAATGGCTAAATGAAAAGCTATACAGGTATCAAAAATGTAAATGTTTCTTCATGTTCATTCAGTATGCTTACTGCATTGTTCAGTTGTGTTGTGCAATCTACTGGATGTTTTCTTCAGTCTTCATCTTTGAATATTTAAATGTTTGAGACATGAGACAACCACTGCAATTACCATTTAACCTAATTTTGCTTTGTATATTGCAAGTATAATTTTGCCTAAGAACTTCATTAAAAGATTAATAGCATGCTTAGTGTGAGTTTTGTCCTGTTAAATCTATGACTGCAGCAGAAAACAGTGTGCTTTGATTTGAGATTTTTGATTTTTTAAAAAGACAAAACAACCACCAGAAAACAACATTTTTGACGTTACAACCAAGATGAATTAATGTGCAAGATTTTGCATTTACAAAACTGTAACAAATAAAGCAGGATTCCACAACAGTGTACAGTTAAAGTTTGTTGCACAGATTGTAGAGCCACCTGAGGTAAACTGTACGATGTGATGTACTGCACTATACAAATAAAAAAATAACTTGAATGACTTGGAAAGGGACAGTTCCTTGCAAACTGTGACAGTGAACTCTCCCATCATAAACCTATGGTTGTCAAATTCGGGAAAACAAGAATTCTGTCATTCTGTCGACACCTGACTCAAATTTACCAATCCATTAAGTGCACATTTTGTATTTTAGTGATTGTACAGTAAACTCGTAAAAAGCTGGAACGTTTAAATGCATAAACAAGCAAATAAATGCATCACAGTTTCATCACTGCAACCAATTCCTGTAATTAAAAGCTATAATTTATGATACAGCACATTGTTGGGGTTCAGTGTGTGGTCACTGTGTCCCTGATGTTGTATGTATGTGCTGTGCTGGATGTAAAATATTGAGTTATGTTCCTGATTTGATCTGAACTGACTGGACTTGTTTTGATAGAAAAATAAATATGGCATGTAACTGCGTACAAGTAATCCCCAAATTAAACATATGGAAAACCTATTCAAACAGACATGAAAAGAGGTGTTTTTATACAGTACACACGTTCTTTGTTTTATAATGCACTCATAATGTGCCATAAGCGCCAGCTGTGCAGCTAAAAACTATTCCCCAGAGCAGGATGCTGTGCATATGAAAGTCAACAACACTGTAAACCTAAACCACAAAACAACGACAAAACGGAGAACCAGATGGATCCTGAATAGGCTGGAAAAGCTTATTGGCTGAGCCAGGATGTCTTCCAAGCTGACTAAAACAAGATCGGTGGTGCTAAATAAAGGTAGGGCTGTGGACAAGTCCCAGTTCTCCATCACCAATTGGGACCATCATGGAAAAGTCGGTAAAGAGCTCGGGAAAGCTCTTTGACAGCAGCCTCAGAGACTAGGCTTTGATCCAGAACACCTGTGCTGGAAAGGTGGCTTAAAGAGGCAGAAAGGATGGGCCTCCCTGGGTAAATGAAGGTGTAGATATATCAGCATGGGATTATGCCAAGGATACTGTGGCCTATGAGTTCTACGAGTTCCACAATCAGAAAGAGGAGAGTCAGGAGCTACCACAGAAGATGTAGAGTTTGAACAGTATCACTTTATGGAAACTGCTGCAGACTGAGGCTCCCCCTTAAGTCCACTGTGGAGGAGTTAAAGGCTGCCTAAGTGAGGGACGTGTCACAATACAGGGAGTTCAGTGACCCTAAAGTCTCTGGAGCGGGGGTGGCAGTGAAAACCAACAGGAAGTGGAGAGGTGAGAGCTGTGGAGTAGGCAGAGTCAAGGCTTCAGCAGGGAGTACTAGTAGTAAGTGGACGATCTGCCTGATAAGAGTAGGAAAGAGGCCATGAACAACTCCTGCGGCAGCATCTGGGCCTGTGTGGTGGTACTGGCGAATTTGGTAGGACAACTCAAAGTTCCCCCAGCAGGACCTCACTAAGACCAGACATGGTTCTATTATCAGAGGAAACAAAGATCATTGCTATCCTGGAGCTAACTGTGCCATGCAAGAAACAAATGGAGGAGGCTTTTGAGCAGACGGCAGGGAAGTACGACTGTCTGATTAGCGACAGCCACAAACGAGGCTGAGGGGCTAGATGCTTTCCTGTGGAGGTTTAGAGGCTTTCCAGGACAGTCCCCCCGCGGAGCCTAAGCCGAGGAAGAAGAGGAAACCATATAGGCTGAAGAGAAAGCCTCCAGTGGCTCTGGATAAAGAGCGTTGATTCCTGGGAGACTGCTGGTAGGACACAAGCTGAGGCCTAAGGGTTGCATGGATAAGGGGGTCTGATGGTACAAGACCCCAAACACCCAATGACCCCAGTGTGCTCTACACTGTGAGCCCCCGAGAATATGTATCTTATTACAGCAGTAACCATTAATAAGGTTTACACTGCATAGAAATAGAACAGGCACATTAAGATAGGGGGGGAAGGTAGTCTAGAGACTGGTGAAAGAGGAAATATGCCTAGATTAATGTAATAATTAGAAAATATTACTGACTTTGTTTCCCCATTGTTCTAAAAAAAAAAACAGTCAATCTGTCACAGACTGAACATATCCACCATGAAGAAAAAAAAACCCAGACAAATAAGGCTTAGGTTGCAGGTTTCTGTATTAAGTTCTAACTTGGAAACATCCTTGTCACATTCACTTTAATGTTCACCACAAAATGAAGTATTGATTTTTCATCATCGCTAACACCACCATAACCACACTGTAGATAATTTAAATCAATTATGCATACACTATTCAAACATGATCTGCACATTTCTAATTGCCTCCCCACTGATCTCCATGGCAACAAAGGCTCCAAGCACCACAGTAGATTTTCCTCCCCATTCCCCGGTACAATCAGTGTTTTTTTTTTTCCTCCCCTCGCTGTAATTTCCCCCATTGACTCTAAATCAGATATTGAAAAAAGCAAGTAATGCCCTCATCCATATTTAATAACGCTTAACTAAGGATGTCGTTTCTCCGTCTACCCACCAAACTCACTCCCTTACTTCTCCCTCCCAGATCCACTAGATGGTTAACTACACTTACGTCTGTGACACCAGTTATATCTATTGGGAAAAACACAGGAAAAAAACTTTTTCCTGTGATTTTTTTTAAGATTTAGTTATGCAAATATTTATTTTAGGTAGAAGAACTTTTCTTTGGGCAGAAATAATCTATGAGTTTAAACAGACGTTGGTGCACAGTCTCTGTGGATGGACATTATTATGCAACAGATGATCTGAAAAGGGTGCCCACAGCTCCTGTCTCTTAATTTCTTTTTATTTGAAGTTCAAAGTGAAATTTCCTTTCTGTGTCTCTGAATACTTTTATTTTGCAAAAATACACCCACTCGTTAACGACTTCTAACAAGTCCAAGGTGCAAGTCTGCTGGCAGAAAACATTGCCAAAGTCTGCTCCTAAGAACCGGGATTTGTTTGAAGACATGCATCCATGTACAGGAACAGCTTGTTAGTACCCACCTCCCCCATACACACCCAAGGCTCAGAGGCAGAAACCATTGTCCAAGCCTTAAAAGTGTATCCAACAACAGAGTTGCAAAGACATGCACATTACAAGTGTATTTATGAAATTGTACTGATGTTTGCCAACAGTGGCTTCCATAAGAATGCAAACCATTACTATTTTAATTTTAAGTCATTATAAATGATTAACACCTTTCGGAGGTAGACTGAGACTAACAATGGAAGTAGAAGCATTTATTATGTGTGTGTGTGGGTGCATGTGTGTGTGTCTCCATGGTCTTACATGTGTAGTTGTGTGCAATCTTCTCTGCCCTTGCTTTTATCTTCTTGAACTCACACACATTTACCCACACACTCCCCCCCCAACATCCATCCACTCACCTACACTTCTACATCATGAAGGCATCTAAGCACTACATGGCTGCTAACAAGCTCTCCCTTCAGTTCTGTGTGTTGATTAGGCCAGGTAGTCAATAAAAAACACAGCCGGAGCCCTGGCGTGCCACACACACTCAGGTGTCTTTTATCAGCCTCTCCCCAGCCTTCAGCTTCACCAGCAGTCAATAGCTGGAAGAGACTAATCCATAACTGCAGCAGCAGCAGGGTGTCTAAAGTGTGCCCACATGATTAAGAGTAAACAGTCGAGCACCGTTAGCACCAACATCTGCCGAGCTGCGAGAGACACAAGCGTCCTGATATCGTAAATGTGCCAGCCATAAAGGAAGAAGACAAACAGGCTCTGTCTGTGCACACATACACGTGTGGAATGCACATTTTCACACAAGACACATAATGTACACGCGGCTCATTTGACACGCAGCTGAAGGAGTGTCAGGGTTGTGCAGATAAATGCTTGCCCTGCAGTGTGTGGAAAACATGGGTGTCTCCTCCAAGGATGAAAAATTTCAATTAGAAAAAATAATACAGGCATGTGCACACAGATGTGAACACATGCTCCAGTCTGTGCACACACACAAATGAACACACTTAGGCAGTGTGACAGTTTCCCAGTATCAAATCATTTCTTTCACACAGCCAGTGCTCGCAAACAAACACATGTGCACAAACAAGTACACAAAGACGCACTTTTCCTCATTTCCATATCAACACTAGGACTCAAAAAACAAAAATGATGGCCCTAAATCAATTAATTTGCATAAGTTGCTGCATTCAGCAGTGGATATCAGTGGCTTAGCCAATCATCACAAAGTAAATTTGCTTTTGTGTTCAATTTAGAAGAACCTCCACACCAAAATCCCTGGTGTGGACATTTCTAAACTGTCTTGACAGTGCTGACCTTTGAGGGAACAGTGCAGGCTGGAGAGTCCAAAATGGAGGCAGCTATTATATTAGCTGCACTGCAGAACTTGCAACCACAGATCAGATTCAAGATTCAAACATCATTATCACAAAGGACTAACACAAAATACGCTGAGTGATATAGATGGTAACGCATAACAGCAACTTCCTGCACCCTGTGTCTACCCTTTACAGGGTGCAGTGGAACATCTCCCCACGCCTCAGGGTATAATAGAGTTTGCAGACCGATGCGCAGAAGGCCCTGGCTGTGATCACTGTGCCCTTTGTGAGTGTGAGCCCAGCATGTGAGCAGTGTGTTTCTATGTCTGTGCATTTGTGTAAAGCACCACCGCCTGCCCGCGTGATGGATGCCCCTCTTTGTAGCACAGGTTAGAAGGCATCCTTGATGGGATAGGCCAACTGTTCATCACTCCCCAGCCTCTACCTTTCACCCACCTCCCCTCCTTGCCACGCCCCCCCCCTCCCTCCCGCACCTCCATCCATTCTCCTCTTCCCATTCCAGCTATACATGATGAATGGCCTACACAAGAAATGCGCTCTCCAATATTTCGCCATTTTTCCTCCGCCACAAGCATTTCTTCACCCTTTCATCTGATTGCTTCTTTTTCTTTCTCTACCTCTTTTTTCTTTTTTTTTCTTTTTTTGCCATCCTCAGCCATCCATCTCTCATGGAAGGTTGGTGGTTAATGAATCTCCAATGTTTTTTCATTTAGTTTTAATCCATAGCCTGACAAGTTAGAACAGTCTTTGCTGAACTAAGCCAAATTACTTACTCTGTCCAGTTACGCCAAACGTAGTTTAAGGAAACACTTTCTCTTATCAGTTTGACTGAGCTTTTAACTTACTTATTGGCACATCTGAGTCTGGCTAAAACTTTTTTACTGCTTATTTTTTTTGTATTTGGCCTTTTTTTTTATTTGGAACAGACAATACTGATCCCTGATTATGAGACAGCAGAAACTTAGACAAGAATCAATCTGAACAGAGCCTCAATATGCCGGGTACGTCTGCATTATCCAAACACACAGAATCGCTGATTTGTTGGTCGAACAACACTAATCTGTGTTTACCCGGAGCTGCCAGAGAAGAAACCCTGGGATTTATGCGCACCTTCGCCTCGTCTCTTGGGAGTAACTGCTCCTTCCGCTGCTACTCATCCACTTATCTAAGCAGTGAGATGTTAAGTGAAATGCATTAGGGTTCAACAGCACACCTAGCCATTACCACTGAAGCTTGTTGCAGGTTCACTTTTCACTCCGGTGACAAGCAGGAGAGGGGAAAAAAAAAAATCTTCAGGATCCAAATTACCATCCACTGAAGCCAAAGAAAACATCTTCTTGGATGGAGACACTGCCGTCAGCAGGCTCGTTAATGGGGGCGACTTGATAAACGGAGTAATTCATCATCAATTTCCTCCGCAAGGCACTGCAGAGACAGATTCTCTGCTCCTCTGGCATGGGGAGGAGGGTGCCCTGTCCTTGATGATTAATTTGAATAAACACAGCAACATCAACATTATGTTGATTGCTGATTAAGTTCAGATCCATTATGTTCCCCCAACTGAGATGCCCCCCTCCATTTTTCTTTATTCATCTATTTCTCTCCATCACCTAGTCATTATCCCTCTCTCATTTTCTCAATCCACATCTTGAATCTCAGTGCGACAATCCGAGGGGATTATCATGAGTGTTTTATTAGTATCAGGTGCTAAAAGGTCTTGTAGCAAGGCAGTTAGCAAAAAGACTAAGCCAAGATAATAAGCTCTACACGTCTCTGATAACGGCTGATCCAACAGCTACAGCTTTGCCTTGTTATACATTCTAGCGGCCCTAAAGTCCTAATACTCTGGCTGGCACACTCCTTTGTTTATTCTCTGCCAACTAACTGAACTGGAGAGAAGACAAGTCAAGCAAGGTTAATACAAGACGCTAACAATCATCTGTAAATCTTGATATGACCAAAAAGCTACATACAGTTGCCCTGGCTTAGTGCTCGTCTAGTGGACGCTGAGCCCTATTTGTGACAACAAAGCAAGCCCAATAAGGAATTATGCTACATGGATAAGGCCTACTTACACGCATCCCAAAGGGCCCACACAAAGGATATCCACCACTGTAAGCACAGAGAGCTGCCTTCATTTGAAGGAAAAAATCCATTCTCATGTTGATGTTTCTTTTTCTTTTTCTTTCTTCTGCCCAAAACCCAGATTAGACTTACTGAATGTGTTGCCCTGAAGCTGCTCAAGACAAAGACATATGTCATTAAAACCAATATCACCTCTCCCTATACACCGAGAGGATGCTTGGTAAAATAGGCTGAGTAATACTGGCAGCCACACAGTAAAAGCTAACTGAGTTGAAAACGTCTATGCTGAGAATACTACCTTCTACAAAAGAGCCTGCGTATTGACAAAAAGACAAATCAAATAAGTAAACTGCAGACTAAAGGTGGACATAAACCTAATTCAGTACGGCAAGCAGACCGCGCGCACACACACACAAAGCCGCGACACAGGAAAAACACAAGCTGTTTTCATTCACTTTTATCAAGTAAACTTAAAAATTAAAGACGTGTGTTAATCGGCTGTCAAAATAAAACTGTCAGAAGACACATTTCATAGTAAGGGATTATGGGCGTTCTCCTCACACCTTCACTGCTTTTTTTTTTTTTTAATTCACATCACTTGATCACGACTCCATACAGTAAATCAGCGCTCCTTTCTTTATATATTGCTGTATATCACCTTTTCCCTGGCTCTGCCTTTCGTAACTGAGATATTTTACGAGGCATCATGAGAGTGCATCCTTCAAAGCGGCCGCGGCGCCCGTTAATAGCGAGGTGAATGCGAGGGGCTTTTTATATCAACCATGATCTGGTGCCTGAGTCCCGCGGTGTATCATGCTGTCATGTGGCGGCTAATGCTGATCGCTGGGACCAAAACATGATCTCTTCCAGACACTAAAGCCTCTCCGGGTTCTTAATCTCCAGGTTAGCCCACCCGGTGACAGCTAGAGTGAACTGTGTTCTGTGCATACAAATTGCCGCAGTGCTCTGCTCTCATCCCGTCAGGTAGATAAGTGGCTCTGGCGCCTGCTGCAGACAGACAACTTTTATTACGGTTTCAAGGCAAAGACAAGTGGCTCTGGGGCTGCACAAAGGTCATGGCAATCTGGATCACCACCTACAGAGAACCTCTTCCCATATGAACGGGAGGGTATATACTGTATAGTCAGGCAACCTTGCACACACAGACGCACACATGCACACACAAGTGCACACCACTCTAAACCTGCACTCGTAGATACAACCACACAAAATATTCCACGATTTTCTAAGTGCCTGGGAGACAAGGGCGCTGAAACAGGCAGAGATGCCCCGAGAAGTGTAATTCTAGTGTTGCCATGACGATGGCAGAGTCAAGATGTGCCCTAAGCTCTAATGATCTGCATGGGCTGACATGGAGGGCAATGGGGAGGTTTGCAAAAAAAAAAAAGCGGAACAGCGAGACTGCATAAACATGAATTCAAAAGGAAAAAAAAGCACTAATGAACACGTAAACACATACGAGCACACACGCTCGCATACCAGGAAGCAACCTCGTTCTGCTTTTGTTTGTCTCAGAGCAAACAAACATTCAAAATAAAGACACATGTTATTACAACACATGCACTGTATTAAGGCAGTTTTTAGGTCAGACCACCGACCATGCTCGTTCTGGAGCTACAGTAATTTCCATTCTGATACACGTAATTCATCAGACGCTCAATCATGCATGCATACATACATAAACTGCACCCCTAAAAAGGTAAATGAGACTACGGTGAGACTACGGTAGCTTCAGGCTTTGGCCTTTAATAGGCAGCAGGGACGTCATATGATTACAGAGCGGTATTTGGCAGCAGCTAAGACTGGCTGCTTTTGCTGTGATTCAAGACCAGGTCCTCTGTGGCAATGTAGAGGCTGGATGTCTGGACATATATCTGTGGAAGACTGTCAGAGATGGATCAGGCATCAAGAGGTGTATTAGAAGAGAGAACACAAGGTGTGATGTTCATGAGAGTGTTCGAATGCAGAAGACAGGGTTGACTAGCACGACTGCATATCTATATCTGTAGCTCTTCATACAGGTATATATGATGGCTAGATGTATAGTTTGGTATTGCATTATGGGAATTGCTTCAGTCTCATTGTGTGCACTTGGAATTACTCTGCAAAAAAGGCAAAAATAATGAAGAAAAAAAGCCCATGGAAGCATATTCTGGCACTTCCAATTTATTTCTGTGACACACGCTGTGAGGTGACAAAGTCCATGCAATAAAGAAGTGACCTTATTTTTGCTGTTATGGGACCTGTGCTACATAGACAAATAAATAAAAGTGTACATTTGCAAAGATAATAGTGAGGCTGATTGTAATGCTTCCTGTTGTTGGTGGTTTTAATGTTCGGTGAATAACAAAATGTTACAGTTTGCACAGGCGTTCGGGTGCACCAGTTGATCCTGAGATGTGTATCAACTGTTTGGGTTCCATTAGTGCTTTTTGGATGTCAGAGTAACTGTGCCGGGCTGCGTGCTGCTAAGAGAACTGTGTGAACTCATTACTACCACACTGGAGTTTTAGCGTATAAAGCAATTAAGTTGTTCTCGACAGGGCCTCCTTTCGATTTTCAATGGGAGAAGTAGCGAAACACCAGGTTTTTAATCCACACACACACACACACACACACAAAGGACTAAGAGCAACATGTAAAGTTCTGTTGTCACAAAGTGAAATGAGAAAGGAGGCAGTGTCGGGGAAGCTCAGGTGCAAGAGAGTGACTGAGGCCCACACACCCACTTGTGTGCAAGAGATATTGAGCTGTAATAGATGATTGGCTTTAACAGGACATCTGTAGACCAAATCAAGAGGAGAGCCCCTACAGTTTCTCTTCAGCAGAAATGTTGTTCAGAAACCTAGACAACTTTTGACAGACGCAGTCAAGTTTCAAGATTTAAATCTGGGGACTGCAAGAAGGCAGGATGCAGGTTTGGTTTGCAAAAAAAAAAGAAATGTCAGCAAATACACAGAATGCAAGCTTTTTTGTTTTAGATATCTGCAGGGTACCGTTCCATGACTTGTTTTCTATACAATCTAGGCCGTCTATATGACAGACAGACAGATTAACATAATCACCCAACTACTGGGCTGGTCTAAGTGTTTGCTTCAGTGCATACTGGTACAAGTACAAAGTGTGATGGCAAAATTAATGGCAGGAAATGGCAACTGTTTTAAAACATGATGGACACCCAATTATAAGACATTTACAGCTGAAATGGGAAATTTACAATTTATGTTAACCATCATTTGATAATTTAAGATTTTAAGTTGCTTATTATCCTAAAGTGCTGTTTTTTTTCTTCTTCTTTCATAAAGCAGATATTAAATGTTATTATATATATCAGTAAATTCTGTCAGCTTGAGATGAACAAATAAATAATGTTAAAGTCTCTACGAAAACGGAAGAGTGTTGAAATAAATTCCCACCAGCAGAGAGTGAATCAGAGCAAATTTATTAGTTTGCATGAGTACAGGATGACCACTGCTTTCTTACTCTTACTGTTCAGGATAAAATAGTAAATACAACGGGGCAAAAGTTTATGAACAAAAAAACAAATCATCAATGCAATCAACAGAGTTATTCCTGAGAGTTATTCCTAAACACTAGGGGTTAAATATGGCCATGGAGAACACCCTAATCAAAACAAGCAGTAGAGTAATAGAGAGACTCTCTGCCTCTCTCTTTTTTTTTTCTTCATGAGCTCTGTTGGGCTGGATGAGTAGATGAGCCTTAGGCAATATGAAAATCTTTAGATGTAGGGTGTCTTCAGCGCTGCATTCTCACTACTCCAATCAAAATCCAATTCCCAAGTCCATGTTGAATGCCAAAGTTATATTTCTGTATCCATTATCAAAGTAATGTGGAGCCCACCATGCAGATAGACAGTGACAGCCATGGTGAAGTCTTCAATATATCCTGCATTAGCACTGCGTCAGGCAATTTTTACTTTGTGTCACTACACTACAGGCAGCCTTATCGTGGCCTTTCATTACACTTGTAGAGGGAGCAAAATCGGAAAATGTTCTGCTTCAGGCTGGAGTGTGATGACTGGATTCATATGCATCTTTCTTTACTTTTTCATTTTCTTTTTTTTTTTTACATGCATTGCTCCCGACGACTTGGCTCGTCAGATGATTCGTTTACAGCAGGTAAGCTCAGGGTAGCAGGTAAGCTAATCAGGGGAGTGAGCTAATTCCCATGTCCTGAGCACAGTTTTGATGCAAGGCAAAGCCCATTTAGTGTGTAGTATTTCCCCATGCAGATGTATTAAGTTCTACACATTCCCTCTGATATGACTTACGTGGATTTATACTGTGAACAATCATATTCTTTGCATTAAAGTAGCAAGTTACTATTCACTTCCAATCTAATGACCCAAAAATGGAATAGTTTTATCATTTTTCTAAACTGTTTAATCTCTAGTGATGCAGCAAATCCTAACAGCTCTTAAGACCATGACTTAATTTGAAACATATTCATGAAATCCATTCACATTTGGTGCTCTGTAAATCAGTGTCACTCAGGGTGTATTTAATTCAGGTTTAGGTGAGCTCCTCCAACACCACACTGGAGAGACTTTAAAGGTCAGGTGTGAATGAAAATATACACATACAATAAGCATATTCATCAAGTCGGTGTTCTTCTGTCTATACCAGCGATAGTAAGGACTCATGACATTATAAGCTCTAATCAAAGTAATGTCAGACCTGGTATGCTGCTGTATCCACAGCCCAGTAGCAGGACCTTTTGTTTCTATCATGCAGTGTTAATTGAATCAGATAGTGAGTATGCTCTCCTGCCCACCTCCAGGCCTTTGCCGCGCTCTCATCCTCCTCTTCAACCCCGCCGCGAGAAGAAAGCCGCTTCGCCCTCCCGCCATCATCTCCTCCTCCAACACAATCCTCCCACCTCCACTGCTGCTCTTCTCTTTCTCTCTCTCTCATTCTCTACCTATCCACTTCATCTGTTCATCTGTCCACCCACGCAAGCTTCCAACCTGCAATTTTATTATTCACTTAACCCCGTCCATCGTACGAGTTTCATATCATCATCTTGCTTGATGAATTCCTGACGCCTGTGGGCCGGCTTTTCTCTTTTTCTTCTTCTTCTTTTATGAAACACCTCGAGTCAAGTCATGCTCTTTATTTGTCATATGCAAAACAATTACAGAGGAGCAGTCACAGGAAATGTAAGTCATTATGGTCTCCGACAGTGCTCATACAAAATGTCCATAAGTATTGTTAATCTTGATGAAAAGCCACCAACGATCTCATTTACAAAAGTTGTTCTCTATCATGTTGTCTGACAGGGTTCGCATGTGGAGAAAGAGGAAAAATTAAGGACAAAATAAAAAGTGAGGAGGCAGCCAA
This sequence comes from Scortum barcoo, assembly GCA_023238725.1. Lineage (NCBI taxonomy): Eukaryota > Metazoa > Chordata > Actinopteri > Centrarchiformes > Terapontidae > Scortum > Scortum barcoo. The sequence continues at coordinate 21,863,314 of CM041532.1, read as the reverse complement.
GACCGAGAGCTCAGTTATCTGGCCGTTGTGATGAAGGTCTCTTCTCTGCCTGACCTCCCTCTGCCAGCTAATTGATGGAGAAGGCAAAACATTTCTTCTTTTCATTGTTCACTCCTGCTGAACAGAGCAGTGCCTTCTTTCTTTGACTGCCACGCTCTAAAGACAGAATACCTCATATTTTGAGAAAATCATAAGGACTAAGACAGAGCATTGTGCTTGGTGAGAAACAATGGCGGCTTTGCAAAGGGAAACAGTGTAAAACACGACGGAGATAATAACAGCCGACTCGCCGTGAATGTTCTTTGTGCCGAGCTACCTGTATGCTGTTGACGGCTGAGGCGGCAGCACAGATCCATAAAAATGCGTCTGTCTTGTGGAGTCTTGGTGCGTTTTGATGTCGAAGGGAAGCCTCATTAATCCAGAAACTTCCACACACGCAGGCTCAGAAGCGCACACGAGCGCACCGGCGCTTTGTCTCCAGCTCAGACTCTGACTGCATTTAGTCACAGGCACAGGTGAGAACAGTGACATTAGCAAACACACATATTAGCTCATTAGAGCTGAGATTAACTGGGTCATGCCAGCAGAGAAGAAAAAAACTGTTATAGAGTTAAGCAGATTAGAAATGGCTGAAAAAACGGAATGCTGAGTGGGGAGCGATGCTGAGCCAAAGGGGCAGCTGTTAGGTGTGAGGCAGGACAATGTCCCCAATGGGATGCCATTTGCGAGTGTGTGTATTCATACTGACCCGCTCTCGTCACGACAGAGAGGGCCAACAGTCATCTATCACTCTGTCTGGCTGAGTGTGTGTCAAGTGCTCGGGTCGCGCCACCTGCTGCAGGTGGAAGCGGTGCAGAGTGGCGGGCAACGGCCAGATAACTGAGCTCTCGGTCTTGGCTGCGTTTCATCTGTCGGTTTCCTCTAACCCACGGCTAACGGACCCGTCTGACCCCTTGTCCTTCAGTCTGACCTCAGCCTCCACTCAGCCCACAGAGCAGGGATCGAGATGCTGCTGCAGTCACGGTGCAGTTCTCTCGATACTGTCGTTATTCAAAGTGGTGTGTTGATAATCTGATTTCTTAAAAAAATTACAAATGTACATTTTACTACTTCTTGGCACAAATTCAGCAACATTTGAAGAGTCATCAAGTTGTTGCTTAGCCCTGTTATTAGCTGTAGGGAACTGAAATTACATGCATCCAAAGAAAGGAAAACAAATAGAGCGCATTCACTTGGTATTTCAGGCTGCATATGGATAAAAAATAAAAGGGTGGACAAAGCCTTCTTGTGGAGAGAAAGGGGAACACGGAGAGAGTCGAAGAGAATGAAAAATGTAAACAAGCACCCACCAACAGACAAACACAACCAACCCAGTCTGGAGTGGTTCACGAGGAGGAGGCTGACGCCGTCCCCTGCCATCTCCATCACAACAACACAAAGTCAGAAAGTACACCTTGGCAGCAATCACTGGCCGAGTGGCTTAAATTATGGCGCTATTGTTTGTGCAGAAGCACAATCAGAGCTGTATTGTCAGAGGCCTGTTGGACAAAAAGACCTGTGGCTTCCTAACACAATTAAAAGCATTTGGACAGTGAGCTACAGCGATTGCAACACTGTATCAAACACAGAGCAGCTTTTCTGTGGACGACAATGACAGAGTCCATTTGAGGAGGCTTCGCTGTGAGCAGCTTCAAGGGAATGGACACCACTGCTTTCAACAGCGTACTGTGAATACTTAAGTAACTGTAGTGAGTACACTTGGTGTGTGTGTGTGTGTGTATGTGTTTGGCTTAGAGGCTTCCAAAGAGCAGTCGAAAGGTGTCCCCAGACAACAACTGAATGGGTTTTTAAAAGCTGCCAAAGGTCAATTTTTGAATCAGTACCAATTCTGATTCCAGTATTTCAGTTTACAAGTATTTCCCACACAGTTTTATTTTGGCAGGATGGAGTGCATTGAGACTATAAGGCATTAATATCCAAGTGAAACCCTGAATATATACAGTAAATATATTATGCACTGAATTTATAGTGAAATTGATTTCTACAGTTTGTACCAAAATCTTGAATATGTTGTAAGAAAGTGTGTTCTTCATACACTTATTCTGCAATGAACTTCAATTGTGGTCTTACTGTGAGCTTTAGTTTAATTGAGCTAAAACTGCTGTAATTCTTCAAAACACAAACAGTTTGATAACTTTTGTGGGGTCCTCAAGTCCTAAAGACAACCAACCACGGTGTACTTGTGAACAGTGGCTGATGCACCAAAATGTTCTATCAAATATATACATTACTAGCTGACAGTTGTGGGATGTAACTAAGTTCACTTGCTAAAGCACTGTATTTAGGTATCTTGTACTTCACTTGAATGTTTACACTTCATGTTATGTATGTACTTCATGCTCCTTCTATGGTGATGTTTAATACATCAATAACCATGATCCAATCAAATAAATCAAATTATTCTGAAATACGCCAGTCTGCATAATGAGTTCTTTTACTTTTGGTACTTTAAGTATATTCTAATGCTAACATAGGGATTTTTACTTGGAAATGAGTATTTTTACACTATGGCATTTTCACGTTTAATGCTTAATTACGTAAAAATAAATAATAAATATATATATATATATATATATATATATATATATATATATATATATATATATATATATATATATATATATGTATATAGAGTACTTCTTCCACCATTGTAGTTGTATCAACATAAGCAAACAGCAAAGTCGGTCTAACTCTCATATTTCTAACCTCTGCCTGTATCCACACATCTAAAGAAAGGTAAATGTGTTAACACTCCTGCAGCTGACTTTGAAACCACTAAAGGACACAGAGGACTCCTAATGTAACACACTCTGACCCTCAGCCTCCGGCTAAAAGAAACAGCCTGCTGAGAGAAAGGCAATGAGCTCATCCCCTTGAAGGAAATAGACTGAAAGACCCCACATCAAAATCTGTGGCACTCTCTAAACAATACAGCGGTGTTGTTGGGGAAAAGAGCAGAAAAATATAAAGTTGAAGGCAGCATTACGAATTCTTTGAGTCCTCTCCCTTTGCTTTGACAAGTTTCTCGGTGAAACAGTACCTGATATTTGTATTTTATGCTTTGATGTTCCCGTCAAAGTGTTGTTAATAAATAAAGACAAAAGTAAAACTCTGTTGGATTTTCTGAGACTGAGTGAGATTAGGACCAGCAACACACCATTTTGTAGCTTATCTTCTCTTTTCTTTGCTGCCTTTGATGTCTACTTTTGTTTAATATCCCTTGCTCACATATTTTACATTTTCCTCCTTATTGTATTTCAATGTGTCCATAATTCCACAGGGATTATTTGATAGAGAAACACCTTAATATATACATAATGTGTTTTAATATATTTCCTGTTTCTATATGTCTCTCAAGAGTAAGGAGGAACGCAAAAAAATAATTCATGATAATAAAAAGTGGCCCTGCCGTCAGCTGGGAGTCTGACATGTTGTTGATCACAATCAGAGAAGAGGCTTCAGATTCAGCCTCTCCCCAGCCTGGCTGATTACAACCTGTTTAGAATGGTGATTACATAGAAAACAGTGAATGTCAGGATGCAAAGCAGAGGCAAAACCAAGAGGGGGAGGAGTGTTTGGAATCAAAACAGTGTGCATCACAGAATAAAAATATATTAATGTATGATAAATCTATTTAAAATGTGTTCCTCTCTCAAATGTGTGAATAACAGTTCAAGAAAAGTAAGAAAAGCTGTTAACGGCACTTAGCAAGCATTTATCATCTTCAAGGCTGCATTCTCATTTAACTTTATTCTTCATCTTTGAAAAAGTTGTTTTAGTTTAGTGTTCTTTTCAAAATATGCCTGGATTTACATCAGCATTAAAGTGACAGGAAATCATACCAAGCTGCCAATAAACCTTGTATTTACTTTTTAATACTCTGTATTTTAATGAGTGTATGTTTTCAGTACTATGTGCCTTGATATATACGTCCTGACAGTGAGAGATACAAGTATGTTAACAACCAACATACATTTTGGAACTGCAATGGTGGTATGAAAAAACAGCATTACCACCCACTCTGCACAATGTTGATCTGGTGCTGCCTGCCACTACAGAGAGCGGCCAACTGTCAAATCCAGCTCAGTGAAGCCTGATCAGCTTCAGTGGTGAAGCTAACGGACACTGATGGTGTGCTTCATTTTGCTACAAAAACAAATGACATGGAGCCTGTAGCACCACACAATTCATTCATCGTCATTTTGACTCTATGGCAAGTGCCTGCTGTAATTTGCTCAGCAACACTTCAACATACTTGATACACCTAGCCTGATGCCCCCCCATCAGCATGAAACAGGATTAGCCTGTGCTGCAATGTAAATGCATCATATTACAGTCATACTTAAAAATGTTGCAAACACTTGTGTCACCCCAGCAGGGTAGATAGCAATGGCCCCACAGGTACCTGATGCATGTATCCACTTGCTTTACTGCATTAATTTCATATACAGCAGCCATCGCACTATCCATCCATTTTCTATTCCCGCTTCATCCTGACACACAGGGTCGCAGGGGGTGCTGGAGCCTCTCTCAGCTATCTTGGGCGAGAGGTGGGGTAGACCCTGGACTGGACGCCAGTCAGTCACAGGGCTGACATATATAGAAAGACAGACAACCGCCTCACGCTCACATTCATACCTGGGAGTTGCCAATTAACCTAACCTGCATGTCTTTGGATTGTGGGAGGAAGCTGGAGTACCCAGAAAGAACTCCACACAGAAGGGCCTGTGTCAACTGGGGATTGAACCCTCTTGCTGTGAGGCGACAGTGCTAACCACTACAACACCCAGCCGTGCCGCTCGCCATCACACTAAATAAGTGTTATTAAATTAACAACCAATTCGGTTTGTTAGGCATATATCACAAATGCATATTATTCTGTGCATTTTTGAAATTACACCATGTAGTGAAGATAAATAATACATTTCACTCTCATCCCTCATCCACTGCTCATCAATAAACTGAAATTCATGCAAATTGTACACAAGCTGTACACACTGAATTGCATTGTGGACATCTGAGAGTAACAATGTCAGTCTCCATCCAACTAAATCCAAGAAATGTGTCCTATTGCTATTCACTGTGCATTCCCAAAGACAACGAAAATCAGGCAATATAGGTGCAAATATGACTGTCTCTACACCATCCATGCAGCCATAACCCCCTTTATACACACACAAACACACACTGACAACACTCACAATTACACAACACGGACCCCACAGTCATACAATGATGAAGATGTTGTGTAAGGCGTATGGAAGGTCGTCCACTCTTATTCACATTAAACCATGTTACACAGCAAAGGCTGTTTGTCATCGAGGCCCTTGTGAATGAGAGCAGCCCTTGGTTACACCCTCAGGCATTTGTCAAAGGTTTCTTGTAGATGGCAGGGTGTCCTTGGGAGAGTTCTCGCTGTGTCGGTATGATGCTTGTGCCACCATCATCACAGTCCGTAACCACCACGCCACGAGTCGGTTTGCATGTTACACGTGTCATATATTATATTTTTATGTGTCCCTACAGTGGTGTAAACGTTGCATTCTTCCATTTCAAAGTGTAGCATGTGTTTAATGCACAGCGTTGATACATGTAAGGCTGCATTTGTTGATTTTCACAATATGACGGTCGACCACAATGTGTGGCAGCTAACTAGCATGCACATTGCATTATTTAGTGTGTGCACCAGCCACTGACTGCTCTAATTCAATATAATTGAGTGCACTAGGTGTGTCCATACATCATCTCCAAATCGATGTGTGATTGACAGGACGACCGCCATCGTTGTTATTCATTCAACACAACGCAAGCCATTATAAATACGAACTACATGTACAAAAGATTCTTGATTTTCCAATGAAATATGTGAATTAGCTGTGTTTTTTTGGAATAACACTAATAATAATAATAAAATTGTGAAGATAATGATTCATACAAAAACCCAGTTAGAGATGGTACATAAACATTGTCCCATTTTCCATTTTTTTAATTTCATTTTATACTCAGCTCAGACACAGCTTATTTGCATCTTCTCATTTCCCCCCTTCATATTCTGTGACTGAAGGTTTTCACAGCTGTGTTTATCACAAGAGAACATCAATTTTCTTCAACTACTACTACTGTAAAAGTACAGTGGACACTGTCTTGTAGCAATGGGCACCAACAACTCTGGGCAAATGGGGATATACAATTTGGTTAAAAGTTGTTTAAATCTTAATTGTTTAAAACAGCATAACAGGAGAAAGGAACCAATTGCAAACACCACACTGACATGAAAGTTTTCACAGCCTATACAGCTTTTGATTGGCTGTCTGGCTCCCTGTGGTAACACTGCATTTTTTTGTTCTTTTTTTTTTTGTTTCTTTTTTTATTACTGGCAATTCTAACGGAAAGGGGACACAAACACCTGTCAGCGTTCTACATGACATCCCGGCCTGTTTTGAATTCCAGTCAAGGCGGTGATGGGGCCAGAGCAAAATGGAGCTATACCGCTGTCAGAGGCTGTCAAAGCTTTAATAACTGAAAGCTTCTCTGCTGTTGTCGCACGCTGACAGGAATGCAGATATTACCTTTGTCTGTTTTTTTTTTCTTTTTTTGTCCCCTTCGCGTGCTTTTCTTTTCCTAGCCCCTCCTTTCTTGAATGCCACCATCTACAGACCTCCATGATCCCCTCTGTTCTCTTGCACTTTGCACCTTGGAGACTTCGGAGATTAATCAAATAAATGGACGAGGAGGGAGGGAGGCACAAAAGTTTGGATCACTCCATCTGTCTTATTTCCATCTTTTTTTCTTCATATTCTCTTTCCTCCCTTTCCCCTCCGTGCCCCCTTTTTGTCTCTCCCCTTCCCATCTCGCTCTCTCCCTCTCTCGCTCTACTCTGATCTGTAAGGCTGCTCATGTCTCCTAAGTCACCCTAATCTTACAACATCAGCTCTGTAATGCGTCTCATTATGAGTGGTGGGCATGGCAATCAGAGTTATAAACCCCTCGCTCTCCTCACACTCTCGCCTCCCTTAAATCCACTTTAGCTCCTGAGTGCTGCAAGTAGTGTGTGTGTGTGTGTGTGGTGGTGGTGGTGGGGGGGATGCTGGTGCTGATATATGTATTCAAGGCCGAGATGCCGGTGCAATTTAACTGGCACGCACTTACACACCTCAGCTACACGCCGACACACACCACCCATTCTGATTCATAGCGACGCTGTTAAAGATAAAGATGCCATTGGAGCCGCTCCTTGAAAATACGGATTATGTCTTACAAGGAGATCTGCATCCTTCACACCTCAAAATAAGGTGACTTCCTATTTCGTGCGCCGTGAGAGACGGACCGCAGTGAATTTGCACATGCAGACAAGAAAAGCTCGCAGCCAGTGTCTTAAGCTACCGCTGGTGTTCTCGCAGGCTGTTAATCGAATGCACATTTTAATTGAATTATCTTTTTAGTATCCACAGCCCTCCATATCCCTCATTCTCCCATGTGACAAAAGGTAAATAAAACGTTCTGTATGTATGTTGTGTATGTGTGTGGTGTGTGTGTCTATGTCTGTGTGTGTGTGTGTTGTAATGTCTTCTTCTCTTGGAGATAGTGTTAATTAGAAGTCACATGAAAGGAAGAAATGGGAAGTGAGAAATAATAGGATAATCCTGGAGGGAGGAGAAAACGTGTGAGTGCTTCTGTGTGTGTGTGTGTGTGTGTGTGTCCAGAGTTGTTGGTGCCCATTGCTACAAGACAGTGTCCACTGTACTTTTACAGTAGTAGTAGTTGAAGAAAACTGATGTTCTCTTGTGATAAACACAGCTGTGAAAACCTTCAGTCACAGAATATGAAGGGGGGAAATGAGAAGATGTAAATAAGCTGTGTCTGAGCTGAGTATAAAATGAAATTAAAAAAATGGAAAATGGGACAATGTTTATGTACCATCTCTAACTGGGTTTTTGTATGAATCATTATCTTCACAATTTTATTGTGTGGGTGTGTGTACTCTACCTGCTTTTCATATGGATAATGCCATCACTGTGTATATTACAGGGTAGACGAGCACATACTTGTACTCTAATTGCATTTCTGCCTGACCTTCTGTCATATAGAAAATATATATACATGTGGCTGTGTTGCTTGTAAATAATTGTGAATGAATCAAAGGGTGAGAGAAATTGAGCGGCAGATTGCGCGGGTGCTGCATGGCTCAGATTCCATATGTTAGCGGTGTCTTTTTCCCCCAAATCCTCCACCTGAGTTGATGAAGTAAAGTTAACCCATGCTGTGTGACAAAGATTAGATACAGAATATTCTCCTCACTGCCTTAACCTCAATACCACAGTGTGGAGGGTTAGCCACGCAGAGAGAAATTAAAATTACATCCTGAGAAAAAAACCTTTAAAAAGAAAGAGCCTTGTATATATCAAGGGCAAAAAAACACTGATCCGGGTTCTCATATTTAATGGTAAAAATCAATTGTTTTTAGAATTACTAATTTTGCCATAACTTTTCATTTATCTATTTATTTATTTTTAAACTTATGGTTATCAATTATCCCGTCATGGCGACAGGATGGTCAGGATCTACTGGTAGATGACATTTTGTACTCCTTAACAAATAAGCTGCGACACAGAGATTCTAAGTTTATCACATTAAATGTTTTGGAATAAAACAGCCATCCTCAGGATGAGCCAAGAGCTCCATTAAATCTGGCAGGACTTTTCAATTTTATACCACACATTGCCAACATGTTCTTGATAGAGATATACAGTACAGATTATGGCCATTAGTTTGAAACATTACTGATATGATGAGCTCTGCAAGCTCGTTTTCTTCCATCCATGGGCGATCCCGGCGCACATCCTCCATCATCTGTTCTCCACAGTCAGCTGCTCAACCAAGACACTGAGAGATCCATTTACATGTATCAATTTTGGGCATAAAATCAAATCACCTTAAGCGTGACCAGAGCTTACCAGTGGCACAGCGTGAGATCACGTGCTGTGCAGCCTATAGGTGCCCCCCCTTCTGTTTTCTGGTGAGGAGTGACTTTAACTATATTTACTGACAGTGCTGATGTTTTTGTATTTACAGGTGGTTTCTGACCCTGCTATCTGGAGGACAGCAGTTTCAATTGAGCTTTGAACTGCTTCAAAACACAACCTGTTAACGTGCTGGCACACCCAGGTTATTCGATCCTAACAATGTAGCATAAATGTTGTAATTATGATGGACAGACAACTAATCTAAAGTAACACCCTCAGATCCAATCCATATTATTGGTACATTAAGCTATGTGGATGTGCGGCAAAAATACTACATTGCTAATATGATATATTGTGATATTTAATGAATACATAAGCTCCTTTGGAACAGCTGCCTGAGCAAAATATCTCCAACAGAATTGAATGTGCAACTCAGAATCATCATATAACCTGGTTATAACCTGGTAAGTTCTCATATTACAATATTATGTCACTAAAATGAGAGATCACTTAAAACGAGGGGAATGACACACTTTCAAAGACATATTTAGTTATGTTGAAGAAAAATGTTCAGTTTGTTGAAAGTTTTATGGTGTGTTCGTGGAGAGTGTAGGGTGCTTATAGTCCTAGTAGAAGATTTTTTTTTTATTTCACATTATCAAAATCAGATGTAAATACAACAGCATACTATAAACTACACTGCATCTCACAGCAGATGTTGCTGTTAGCTGTTAACGTAGAAAGACGTTGCTAAAGTAGTGCAGATTTTGTAGGTTATTTTATTGGTGATGCATCTTTATTCTCATTTAATTACTGAAGCGACACGAATAGTTGTTCTCACACTCTCTGTAATGGAGCAGGCTGTTATGGAGCAATTCCTGAGCAGAAATGTAGGGAAAGAAAACTTTTAGTCATTTAGACAGCAGCAGTTAACTGACAGTATACAGTACTGTATATATTTTATGACTGAGTGGCTTCGTGGCTTGCTTGAGCTTGAAAGTGGCTGTATCACGCCAAAAAAACAATATTGAACGGATAGCACAAATTAAGTAATCCATGAGAAGCAATTATCAAATCCGGAGCACAAATTAAGAAATCTGTTTGCATAAATGATTTAATCGAGAGCACAAGTGAGCAATTCGAGAGCTAGGATTAGTCTTCTTGGTTTTTCTTTGTTTTTTTTTTTGACACCTCCTGGGCTCCGTAGATTTAGAAAAAACTGACAAGAAATCTATTTTTAAACGTAGGCCCTCTTTATCTGCAGTGACACAACAGCCTTGGAAAAAAATGGAGGAGGGACACAATGAGGCTGAGAAGAGGAGAAGTGTTGCATAACTGTCTGGTCTACATTAATTACCCCTCAGACAACAGAACGTAATCTTTACAGTTAAAAGAGAGGCAGCACATCACAGAGTGATGAAATAATACATGAAAACACAAAAGACTCTGATGTTGTCTTTTGTTATGTCTCTGTGATGGCAGGTTTCATGGGCTTAAGCATCAAGTAGGCTGGCTGTACATAACAGCAGGTGGGCTGTTAAAGGAACGAGGGAGCTGTTTTTAAGGACAAGAAAGTGATATGCAAGAGCAGAATGATGACATAACAGTGAGGGTTAAGTGCAGGCTAAATGCATTTGATTACAGTTTTTCCTCTTATCTTATATATTTTTGCCATTTCATGTTTTAAAAAAAGATGACAATCTTTACCTCTGAACATGTCTGAGTCAGTAAGTTGCATTGTATTTGATCTTTCTCCCACTGTGAAACTCGAAATGTTGTTAGACTCTGCACCAAGGGAAATTATATTCCAAATGCATAGGAAGACATAAAGACATGATCTCTCTCTCTCTCACTCTCTCCCTCTCTCTCTCTTTTACACACACACAGGTCCAAAAAGGAAAAAGAAAGAGGAGTAGAAGACAGTCAGGTGAATGATGATGATTGTTTCTGTCAAGTACATATTTTTAGCATGGTGAGCAAATGCCATTCTATTGGAACTAGGAGCTGCACATGTGTGTGTATCTCTGTGTGTGTGGGGGCATGGTGTAGACACTTGCAGGATGACGCACTTTTATGATGTCATCTGTCCTCTGGAACAGATTGGATTTAATTGGTAGGTCGTTTCACAGCCGCATGCCTTTTTTTAACAAGCACATCTATCAATCCCACACACACGTACGCATTTACGCACGCACACAGGCACACACACCGTGGATCTTGTAAAAACTCAATCATCTCTGCTGCAGAGTGGAATATACCTCACCTCACACTACACTCAATGAGGTACACCAAATTTTGTGTGAGTGATTCATATCAAACTGAACGAGGACTCTTGAATCACGCTCACATATACCAACATAAATTACAGTGTCTCCATAAACACACACTCTTGCAGCTATCGGCCCTCTTGCTCTCACAATGTTCGCGGAGGCCCTTAAACATGAATCCTATTGTGACTGTGCGGCGATATATCAACCTTAGCCTGGCTGTGTCCTACCCGAGAGCAAACCCTGTGTTCTCCTAGTTTTCAGGCCTTAGTAGCACTGATAACACTCCGGGTCTACCAGCGCCCATTTATCACCTCCAAGTGCCAGCTCAGTGGACGCTTTACTCCACAGCAACACCACAGGACTGCAGAGGAAGAGCAGAAGGAATTGGTGATGTGGTGATATAATTTCTCTACCAAGAAACTACAATTCTTATTGAGGAGGTGACATCCAACAAGGAAGGAAATGTATGCGTGAACTTGGTGTGTGTGTGTTTTGCCTGTCTCTTCCCCCAAAAGAACTGGGGTACCACTTCAGAGGCTTGCACTGGACAATGCAGTATGGACCGTCTCGTACTTCTCTGATAGAGAGATCCACAGAGAGAGGAAGGTCTGCGATGAAATCCTGCACCAGCTGCTGACATCCAAACATCCATCCAGCAAACATTCACACTCTGCGCGAGACCACGAGCCAGGAAACCGGGGTACCATCAAACTCCGGCTCGTCCACCATAAAACAGTGGAGTGGCGATGCAGCAGCCTGAGACACACCACCAACTAGACTCCTGGCCCTTGTACCGGCGGCTGTGGAGTTCCTATCTGCTTTATGAGATGAGATATAACATAAACCTGGCTGCTGAGATAGTGGAATACATATTCTTTTAAAAACCCACTGTGTCTTACCGTGTGAGTTAATAGAGACAGGCTGCACAGTGCTTAAAAAGTGTAGAAAAGTACAAAGTTCAACCTTAACAATTCAACTTGCCAAATCGCACTTGCCAGTAGCAGAGAGGGGGCATCCCAAACATGTAGCGTAGGTCCCAACACACAGATTTACTAGTCATCAAACACGGTGCGTGGCAAAGCTGTCCTCATTTATCGTAGTTATGAAAGCCCCGTTTTGATGAACAATGAATTTTGTGGCCATGTTTATCTTAAATGAAAGGATGTACCGCAAACACAAGCTGCGCTGTAATGAAGTTTTAAGCGGTGCAACCGGCTGCCAGACTGAAAACCCGATTGTGTAGCATGACAGAGCATGTACAGTACTTGCGCGCCAGATTGCTGAAAAAAAAAAACAAAACATAAAAACTCATTCAAAGAACTAAGATGATCTCACAGTTTAGCTGTTTGACTTTAATCAGGAGCAAAAATCTTTCCAGTGTTGGTCTGTGTGAGAGACAGATATTTTGTGTGTGTGTGTGTGTGTGTGTGTGTGTGTATCTGTACATAATGGTGGTGGTGGGGCTGGTATAAGGTTTAAGGCATCAAAACTATGTATGGATCATTTGTCTTAACATATAAGCGCTGGTGTGCATGCTATGCTTTAGCTCAGTATATACTGTATGCATTCTGTCATGAGTGTGTGTATGTGTGTTGGTTCATATCCAGACAGGTTGATTCATGGGCCTCATCCCTCCTATTGGGTTCCCTATCGATCAGGCCGGCTCTGGGCTGCTGCTGACCGTGGCCTGGGAACCACAGAGGAGTTATCACTAACAGATACACAGTGGCTGCGGCATGCTGGGATCCCCGGGCCCAGGGGCGCCGCACGAGGGGCCGGGTTGAGAACGGGGTGCGTCGACCCCTTTCTCTGCCTCTGGTGACGTACCGCTGGAAATTACATAACCAAGCTGAAATTATGCAGCGACTAATGTAGGAGTGAGATCTCTCAGGATCGGTATAATTCCTGACATCAATTAGGGAATGAAGGTGCTGAGCAACACAACTGAGCAAGAAGATGCAAGATAACAAAAAAAAAAAGAGACTTCATTTTGATTTAAAGTATAGTATAGTATATGGATGTGAAATGATTAAAGTGTCATATTTTCTTACAGTTTGCTTACAGAAGTAGAGTCGATTGCTTCTAATGTTGCCCAATTTGTTGACATAAAAGGTTTCACTTATTTGACAAATGATACTGTTTAAAATGCTACGCCTAGAGCAACTGATCTCTATCTCAGCGTTTATCTTATAGTTTTTAATCCTTTTTCCATCATGAAAACGTCTGGGATTTTTTTTTGTCTACAATGCAGCCTTTCTACATCTCACTTTTTTTCCTCCTTAAGTGACAGCAATAATCTTTTCATCTCTGTCTGTGCAGCAGAAAAAGGAAAGAATCTAAATCTGCATTAGCGCAGGTCAGATCAGATCTTTGCTGTAGCTATATGGGTATAATCTGAGATCAGCTTTAGAGCTTAGTGTATGCAACACGGAGGAAATATCTGCATTGTCGTGTTATTCTTCAAGATTGCACAAAGAAGAAAAAAAAACCCACACAGAGGACTGACACTAAAACCAGAGTACAGAGTCCAGTGGTTTATACATTCAACAGCTTTTACAGACCTCTGCTGAAGTCAGTCTGGTGAATACCAATCTAATACAATAATGTCAGTGTTCGGTGTCAATTGCACTGGATGACATGTATTTCACAAATAAAATCATCTTAATAAAAAGAAAACACTAAAATGTGTAAAAATCTAATATACATAATTATTTTATGAGCTTGTTTGACACTAAATTGAGCAGGTTATGACGTTTTGCAGTCTACACTACCATCTTTAATATGTCGATCAAATGTATGTTTTTAAATGTTTTCATTATTTGCTTTTATGTGTTCAGTTTTATCTTTTGATTTGTTTGCTATTGGTGTTTCCCATTGTTTCATCATCTTACCTCTTTAGTCTTCATCCTGTGTAGCACTTTGTACACTTTTCTTTATATCAGCCCCTGACTTGACTGTAGCTATATTCCATTATTATTATACTTTTATGACATTTGATGGCGTTTGAGATGTCACTGCTGATGATGATTTATAGATACAGTACGCATGATTTATGAGCGTGAGTGCTGCAGTATACAGTAGCTACGGCTGTGGTGACTGTCAGCTGTGATGCATGAGAATCAGTATGACAGACATTCGGCGAAATTGTGCTTCCTTGCAGTTATTTTCCCCGCCATGCCTAACTGCTGAAGTAGACATTTAGTCATGTATATACAGAACAAGCGCTTAAGGGCATGTACGTGTGCATTTATGGAAAAGGAAGTCATACTTGTATCTTCACATTTTCACAATGGCTCAGGTAAGAATTACCACAGGAGTTAAACCATATTTATATGAAGCTGAACAGTAGATAGACATGGTCTCTGTGTCTGTTGATCTCCAAACCTGTTGCCCATTCTCCTCCCAGTGAAGTCGTCTCCTTGTGTTAGGAGGGGTGAAGTGGCGGGAACATGTAACGTAAGGTGAAACTGTACTGCCTTTGTCCACAAGAAAATCAACACAAGAGAAAAAAAAAGTTCCACTGAAATGCTTCAAAATCACCTTTAGCATTAGGTTCACTTCAAAGCCCATGACTTTTTCAAATTTAAAAGTTTTTTTTTTTTTTCTTTCTCTCTCTCTTTTTTTTTTTAATCAAAGAATGGCTACTTGGCAGGCCACAGAAAATAAAGAGACTTTAAATAAAAACTATGCAAATCTGTTCTCATGCGGTGCCACTTCTTATCTTCTGTTTGCAGTGTGCACTCACAGCATCATATAAATTAGAAAAAAAAAAAAAGGAATGAATGTAATCAGGTTAGGGAATGAATGTAGTCAATTTAAAGTCATAAGAGTGAGAGTGCATGGATGTTTATGTGTGTTAATGCATGCCACTGGCCCTGGGCAGTACTAGCCATTGGTAATAAGCTGTGGCTGTTAATGAACGTTCCCTCCAAGCTGTGCAGCTACAGGGCACCGAGGCCCTTCTTACAGCCGCGGCTTGGCCCTATACTTAGCAATCACCCCCGCTGCTCTTATAATATAACCACATTGCCTTTTTTTTTCCCCACACATACACACCAGCTATTCCCCTACCCCCTCATGGAGTCAAATCAACCTAATAGGTCTGCAATGAGCCTGCCGAGCATTGTAATGAAGTCCAGCCTTGGGCTCGACACAAACGCCAAAGGACATCGTGTGAGTCGATGCTGAGGAGCAGGACGTTTTTTAAGTTATTTAAAACATAGTAGGAATTATCCGAAAGGTTAGGTCAAGATGGCAGGATAAATTCTCTCTACTTTTTTTTTTTTTCTTTTTCCTGTCGATAGTCTTGCCTTCTCCGCCATTCTGCAACTGTGTCTTACAAGACGTGTGCACATGGTATGCGCAGGAAACAAAAACAACTCTCACCTCAGTGACATGCTCTGTTCTCCCTCAACCTTTCATCTCTATATACTGCCCCCCCGTCTTTGTATTCTCACACCGAAGCTCACTCTCACCTTCCCGTGATATCCAGGTTTTCCACAAAGTGTAGAGAACGTCGAACCTTTATTGTGAGTTAAAGAATCTCCAGACTCTTCAGAGCAGCCCCTCCTCTGTCGTAAAGTCAAAGTGTTTACTTCGGCAAAGCTTGCATTGCTTTTATCGCTTCGTGGAACCCAGAATCAAATTCCAGCTAATTAGTAAATACAGGAAGTGAGTCTCCCCTCGTTCTGTGATCTCGGAACAAGATGGAACGATTTACTCTCGCCGAGCAAAGGAAATCAAACCTGAGTGCTGGGGGTCCGCGCAACTTGTCTTTGATTTGAGGATTAGAGCTACGGACTGCTCATCGTTGTCTCAACAATTACTCTGAGGCTAATGGAAGCGGACGCCGTTAATCTTCACATGCTGGAACCAATGTAGATCTAGCGCCGCTCCGCATCTTTGCGTGCAGCCGCTCGGCTGAATGCACCGAGCACCAGCGATCACACACCATCAGCACACCGCCATTTATAACGATCCCGCGCAATTTCTCAGCAGTCAAGATATTACAGTGTAATTTATTTGTTTGAGACAAGACGTGGATAAAATATAACGGCAGTGGGTTTGAGTGATTGCCGTGTCAGGGATTTCTCCAGCTGAGGGGCAGAGAGGCAGCGGAGCAGTTACAGAGCCGCCGTCAGCGGCATAAACATTTTACGAGTCAAGATTTATTGTTATTAGTGTTAATGATGTAATTTCTAAGCCATACCACAGTCACACTGAATATACAGCCAGACATTTATGTCTTTATATATATGGGAAGAAAGGGTCAAACATGCAATTCTGTTGTTTTTTTTTTTTTCTTCCATCGAGCATCAACATCTGTCCCGACTCCTGAGTGAAAGGCTGTCTTTAGGCCTTAATACCTGGATGTCATTTACCTGAGGACCTATCATCTGAACCGGCTCCACTCTGAAAGAAACGGTAACAATACTAACAAAGACAGCATGTATTACTCTGCATCCACATGCTGTATATACACTAAGAGGACCACTTTGATGAGGCAGAGATGCATTTTAACATCCATTTTAAGTACAATCCAGCTAAATAAGATATTTGTACTCTTATAGTCCAAATATGAGATCGATAAACGCAATACAGAAGTTAGCCTGTTTGAATTTAATAGTAAGGTGCAATAGGTCTTCATTTAACCTGAATTTGAACAAGAGGCTCAAATTATTATGACTTCTTCATGCCTGTCTATCATTTTATACATCTAATATCCTTCCTCAGTTTCCATTGTTTAAGCCACAGTTGTATTAAGACACAGTGAAGCATAAAACGGCATAAATGGTGCCTCAAATGGAGCAAATGAGTGGCCGTTTAATTGTAGTGAGTTAAACTGGTTCCCTGTGGTAGGGGATGAGAGCCGGACGCCTTGAGTAGTAATTATCTCAGGTAGCTATCTCATTATCGCCATCCCTCCTCTAGCATGTAAATGTGGCCACGGGCTCGGGTGTTACACTGTGGAACAGCCATTTTCTTGCGCGCTCTTCTGAGGCCATGCTGTTTAACACCAGGCAGGGAAAATAACTTAAGTACTGGTTGTGTTTCTGGGAATAATAGAGTGTTTTTGTTGTCTCCACGTTTGGGGCCGATGTACGAGGCTTGCTCAATTAAGAGCCTGGTCGCTGCAATCAAACGGAATACCGCCTCGGCGCGCAGCATTTTGACGATCAAGTTAATGAAAGAAATTCATCAATTCATCAACTGTTTTCAGTGTTTTGTAGCATGGCTGTTTCTTCTTGGTTCTTTTAGCTGTGAATGAAGCAAGTTACATAATGAATTCCCCAACTGTGAATAAATACACAATGTTAGACTTTGGAGGGGAAAAATGATGACTGAATTAAAAAAAAAAAAAACCCAAGGGACTGACACATTTTGTCAGGGTTCGTCTGACTATTGAACATTTTAGACAGGGAGCATGAAGAAAAACAATATGTTCTACTAAGTGCCACCCTCCGCCCAGCACAGAGCCTGAATGCCTCATTTTCTCATCCAAATTGTAGATATGGGGTTCACTGAGCATTCGCGGTACCATGTGTGGCGAGCAGGCCAATCCCACTGTGGCACCAGCTTGAAGAGGCTTCTGCTGGCTCAGACTAGCCTGAGGTTGGCATTCAAGAGAGTCAGGGAGAAAAAAGGGGTGGGAAAAAAAAGAGATGCTAATCATCTGAGCTGGGGAGAACAAGGCTTGAGAGAGACAGACAGACAGACAGACAGAGAGATATCTTTGCCTCTGCCAGTGCCATTTTTCTGGAGTCAGAATGAAACACAGCGAGGAGATAAGGATCTCTGCTTGTAGTGTGCCTGCTTGCCTCTACATTGAAGCGAGAACAATTACCTCTTGCCACTTCCTGCCTCATAAGCCATGCAGTGAAAAGTAAAACTTGACTGTCTAAACAAAGCAAGGTTAACTTCTATTAAAGCAAAAGTAGTTAATTTATTTAAAGATGACTTTTAGTAATATTTGGTGAAACTGTCACTATGTCCTGACAGTAATACATGAGAGAGATCAATCTGTGATAAAAATCAGACTACCTCCTTCTCCACCTGCTGCCTCTAAGGTCACTGGACAAGAATCCACCACCACACCACACACAACAGAACAACCATCAGAGTATCTGATGGAGCTTCAATCTCTGCACCTGCACAGGGCCCGCTCCACCACACATGAGCTAATTCGGAGCAGACGTAAAGCGGGCTAAACAACAAGCGAACAGTTTACCAAAGTGAAGTAAACGAGCAATGAAGAAAGGTGAGTTAAAGAGAAAGATTTACTCAGAATTAGACTGAGCAACACTGCTCAGTCTAATTCTAATTTGGAGGTGGGCTTTTGCACACCATACAGAGAGGAGCATGGAGTTGGTACCACGTCTGGAACATCACTCTGAATTTCAAAATAAGAGCTTTCTGGAGTTAAGATTCTCCTAATCTTACGGACTGGCGCTTTAATGATATATTTTACAATGTTGATTGGCTAATTCTTTGACTGGTGTGGAGCTGCATGTGACAGCTTTTACCATTTGGACATCATTTATTACATTTTGACAAAACCCCAGGGAAACTTTGAGTGACGAGTGCATGCACTGCACCAGTAATATTTGGTCATTTTACTAAACAGATCTAGTCTAAGACGATCTAAGAAAATTGTGTGTGTGTGTGTCCCAATTATGTCCCCACCAATAAAAGCTGCAGTCATAGATTGTTTATGACTGCAAAATAGTACTTTGATGATTGAATGATTAATTTATGTGCACATTTATTCTTATACAGACTGAAGAGTCCCAGGTGAAATTAAAACTGTTAACAATGGGTGCCTGGTTATATTCTAAAATGGGGGTGCAAACTTGGAAAGATACATATTTGGCGGGAGGTCAGGGTGTATTTTAAAAGTAATTTAAAACAAGTTTCCTACATTTCTACTAACACCAAACCTCTTGGATTAAGTCACAAAACAGCCACCTGCACTAGTCTAAATTAGTTAGATTAAGGATACTATGAAGGCCAACTGTCCTTAGGCAAACAGTTTGATTCCCACAATAATGTTGGCTACTTGAAATGATAACTTTGACCTCCTGACTACCTCGACTGTTATTCTGGGTCAGTGTTTCCCGCATCTCCCTACCCCCTGTCCAATGTTTGTTTCTTCCCATCCAACCCTGCTGCTCATGAGAAACAGCCTTAGCTAATCTGGTGTGCTCAGCTCAGAGTTACACTGATTTGAGCCAGTTGTGGTGAAGCAGGGTTGGACAGAAAACATGCTAAACAAGGGGTGCATGATCTGACAGAGGTTTGGGAAACGCTATTCTAGGTTAGTCTGCTGTTGAGTGGGCCGAGGGAGAGAGCGAGACAGAGCCTCGGATACTAACAGTAATTGGACAAAATCACAGAGGGAAAGTGGTGGTAAAATAAACGGTTGGTAAACTTCAAATGTCCTCTGGCTAAACTGTCCAATGTTAAGTAATGGTAAACTCATAAAAAGGTGAGCAAACGCTTTGCTGCAGTTGGAAAAAAAAAGTGGGTCAAATGTGAGTTTACGCTTCACTGCATAATAAATAGTATAATCAACGGGGCTAATGTGTCATATTAACAGCCATGTTACACATTCAAAGGCTGGCAAAGTCAGCTCAGCCAAACTGGTTCTGCATTTCGGCGACAGTAAAATCATACTTTAAGTTCATTTAAAGTTTGGCTGGAGTCAGTGGGCCAAGCAGGTTCATATACTTTACTATGTTCTAGTTTAATTATTGCAGTTAAGCTGAATGGCATATACATCACTTTTTTAAACAGTTACACTTCTGTAGGAATTGACAGACTGTGATTGACAGCCAAAGCAAGCAGCTTTTTACTTGGTTTTCTCATTCCTAAAAAAAAATAAAATGATATCATCAATATAGTCTGCCAAAATATAATCACCTATTTATGGGGACAGTATGATGATTAATTTTATTTTTAAAAAGATAAAAACTAAGGTAGAAAAAAAACAGAACTTTGCTCGTCCTAATGAAAAATTGGGAATGCATTTGCTCCTCTTGCTCTATTGCACAGGAGCCTTTGCTCTTAAACACTGCCATACTGGTCCTTCAGGAGAACATCTGAATAAACCCACTCATCTTTACAGAATTGTTGTAATTCAACCACACTGAACTGCCTTTTTAAGGTCATGCCACAGCATCTCAATAGGATTCAGGTCAGGACTTTGACTAGGCCACTCCAAAGGCTTCATTTTGTTTTTCAGCCATTCAGAGGTGGACTTTCTGGTGTGTTTTGGATCATTGTCCTGCTGCAGAACCCAAGTTTGTTTCAGCTTGAGGTCAGGGACAGATGGCCAGACATCCTCCTTCAGGATTTTTTGGTAGACAGCAGAATTCATGGTTCCATTTATCACAGCAAGTCTTCCAGATCCTGAAGCAGCAAAACAGCCCCAGACCATCACACCACCACCACCATATTTTACTGTTGGTATAAAGTTCTTTTTCTGAAATGTGGTGTTACTTTTACACCAGATGTAATGGGACACACATCTTCCAAAAAGTTCAACTTTTGTCTCATCAGTCCACAGAGTATTTTCCCAAAAGTCTTGGGGATCATCAAGATGTTTTCTGGCAAAATTGAGACGAGCCTTAATGTTCTTTTTGCTCAGCAGTGGTTTTGGTCTTGGAACTCTGCCATGCAGGTCCATTTTTGTCCAGTCTCTTTTTTTATGGTGGAGTCATGAACACTCACCTTAACTGAGGCAAGTGAGGCCTGCAGTTCTTTGGATGTTGTTGTGGGGTCTTTTGTGACCTCTTGGATGAGTCGTCAGCCGGCCACTCCTGGGAAGGTTCACCACTGTTCCATGTTTTCGCCATTTGTGGATAATGGCTCTCACTGTGGTTCGCTGGAGTCCCAAAGCTTTAGAAATGGCTTTATAACCTTTTTCCAGACTGATAGATCTCAATTACTTTCTTTCTCATTCATCATGTTCCTGAATTTCTTTGGATCTCAGTATGATGTCTAGCTTTCGATCTTTTGGTCTACTTCACTTTGTCAGGCAGGTCCTATTTAAGTGATTTCTTGTTTGAGAACAGGTGTGGCAGTAATCAGGCCTCGGTGTGGCTCGAAAAACTGAACTCTGGTGTGATGAACCACACAGTTAAGTTATGGTTTTAACGGGGGGGGTTATCACTTTTTCACACAGGGCCATGTAGGTTTGGATTTTTTTTCTCCCTTAATAATAAAAACCTTCATTTAAAAACTGGATTTTGTGTTTACTTGTGTTGTCTTTCAGTAAAATTTAAATTTGTTTGATGGTCTGAAACATTTAAGTGTGACAAACAAAAATAAATCAGGAATGGGGCATATATATATATATATATATATATATATATATATATATATATATATATATATATATATATATATATATATATATATATATTCTCTCAGAGAATGTAATGATGACAGTTTTGTGGAATCTTTCCCAGTGGGACCTCAAAGGACAAAATGTACATGCACAAACAAAATGCACACATGCCAGATTAATGTTGAATTTGCAGTTTGACACAGAAACAGCTTGTATCTCATAAGCAAAACTGAATTATCTCCCTCTTCTTTGCCCGGTGGTCTTAATGAAGATGAAACTCAATTTGTACCGGCCTCCCAGATCAAATTTTAATTAGCTTTTTATTCCTTCTCCTCTCTAGATCCTGATTCTTGCCATGTGGTGAGGGATGGGTGTGGTATTTGACTATTTGTCCCCACTCTCCACTGCACCCCGAGGGTGAACGTGTCCCTAACCAAACCCCAGGTCCCCACCCGGTTTCCAAGCTGCCACGGACAGACAAAATGCCACATTAGTATTCAGGCGACATCAGATCTCTGGGCCAAACATTCACTGGACAACACTTGACAAGCAGACACACACACACAAAAAAAAACGATTCACGTATAAGAAGCATGCATGCTTGAATTATCACAGCCCAGAACTCATAGGGGAACATATACACACTATGGGGTTGGTTAAAAACCTTTTTATAAGACCGTGTGGGAATGACTGCATGTTTTTTTCTCATTACATGCAACACATTCTGCTGTGCTGTAGATAACCATTTGCAATTCCTAATGCATAGAAGGCACTGCAGTGAGACAAAGCTAATTATTAGGAGGCGAGCAATAATGTTGACACATCACTAAAGCAGCATTTGGCTGCTACAAAGTGCTGTGAACTAGACTTTTAAACTCTACCCATTTCATTTTCTTACTGTTTGTGTGAGGTGTTGCTACATCCCATTAGTCTGCCCATCTCTGGTCTCATCCCCCTATCCCATTCCCATCCCTCGCTCGTGTCCGCTCCCAATTCCAAATGACATGCTGATAGAAAGCTAGCGTACTGTGACGTCTCAGCATATTTACAGATAAAGCCTCTGTCCGCATTTTAATAAACATCTTAATGGTCCAGAACACTTTATGCCTGGTACACAAAAACACAGAAGATGAAATGGAATTTGCCCATAACTTTCCATTTCCCTCTCATAAGTTACATGCATGAGAAGGTCATTTCTGAAACGTAATGCAATGTGGAAGAGCTAGCTGAAAGAGAGTGAGCTGTTAATAGTAGGCATTGTGGGTCTGAACCGCTGCCAAAAGTTCCATTCAAACACAGGAGGCACTCAACCACGCAGACTGCAAGTCTGTGGCGTTAAAATCCACTTGAGGCAGAGGGACATATAATGGGTGAAAACTGAATAACCACATTTCACAGACTTCGTGCACTTGAAAATGACAGAAAACCAACCCATTGAATCCTGGACCCTGATGAGGTGGTCAGAGCAGCATAACACCAATGTACAGCACAATGTTGCTCAAACTGAACTGAGACTCCAACACTGGCATGTAATTTCTTGAAACCGTAAAAATTAAACTGGAAAGCAATGATGAGACTTGCAAAGAACAGACAAAGAGTTTTGTCTTATCACAGAAAACAGTTGGACATCCTCCCTTCAATAAACAGTACAAGCAAATGGAAGGTGCAGTGAATAAAGAGTGAAAATGACGGACTGACCGAGAGAGAAAAAGAACAAGTTCAGCAGTGATTTCTATTCAAAGTTTCACTGCTCACTTTGTACAGCCCAGTGAAGTTAAAAGAGATAATTGGCAGTTTGTTTGTTTGCCTGCATGTTAATGTTCACACATACCTAACTGCGTTGTATAATAAAGATAGACTGTAATCATTCAGTCGCTATGGCAGCGGAGCGAGCGCGCATAAAATGACACGGAGAGGTGGCAGGAGTTATAGAAGGAAAACTGACTTACCGACTTGAGATGAGTCACCTGTAAGGGAAGGGAAAGAGGAGAGAAAAGGAAGAGGGGGATCAGTTCAAAGAGCAAAGCAAAATGTCACTTGAGCACACCTGCTCACCAAAAGATAGTCACGACAAAATGAGATATAATAGCACAGGGAGAAAAAGAAAAGTCAGACTGCAATTAGCATTAGATGTCTGCGAGAGTGCTATTCCACTCACACTCCTCAGCACAGAGCTGCTAATTGAGATGGCGGAGCGAAAAAAAAAACAACTACCAGGGATGTTCAGAAGGCAGCATTCATATTTTCTTCATAAAACAAGTCTTAAAGGTCAAAAGAGAACCTCTCAGGCAACAGCTAACTTCTTGACATTCAATTTCCACTTCTCCTTACTCTGCAAATAACTCCTCCTAGGACTCAAACTCATTAAAGACTGTGTTGCGGGGGTTATTTAACAAATATTCTCCCTAACTGCATTCACCGTGTGTTTGTGACTTTTAAAACAGCAGATTATCCAATTAGATATGTTTCTTAAAAGAAAAGTAACGTAGCCAAGAGGAATGATAATAACAAGAATAAACACAAGGCAAGAGGAAAAAGAGGAACAACCAATTATAAAAAGGATTCAGAGATTCAGTGGCATGTATGTGTAAATATAATATTTTAATAAACTAATTATTGGGTGCAGTTTCTTAATGTACATATTGCATCCTTGCCACCTCTTCTATCACCTCTTAAAAAAAATGCATACATATGATGGTTCAAGTAGACTTAACACCAAACACAGTTGCTGTCAGAGTCCCAAATAAAGTGGTGGACAAAGGACCACTTACTACCTCACCCCACTGCTTATTAACCCTCATGTTGTGTTCATTTCATGTTAAATGATTTTGTGTTCCCGGTCAAAAATGACCGTTCCATTAAGACTCATCATAAAAACTATAATAATACATATATTATCACTATTTGTTGTGTTAGATTTTTTTATCAACTTAAATTCTTGTGAACATTATAAGTTTTGAATTTCTATTTGTTATTCATGGCCTGTATGCCTCATTGATCTGAGCATCTCTTGAATTTGAGTTCTAAAAAACATAATTTCTGGATTATTTTGACTATAAGAAATAATCAGATGAAACATAGAACACTGTTTATCACAGACTACTTTGGGTCAAAGTTACCAACGAACATTTGTTTTGAAACCATTTAAAATGTTTAAACAGTCACATCAAAGTAACACCTCTTTGTGTTCCTGGTCAAAAGTGACCGGGAAGATTTTATTTGTGTACAAAGGAAATTATCCCAACACTACACTTAACAATTTCACAATATTCCAAGATCAATATCTTAATACATTAAATAACAACTGTTGTAATATGAGCACTATAAAATGGTTTAATACTTATAATCAGTTAGAGGGTAGCTGTTTGTAAGAGATGCTTTTTCCCGGGGTTTTCCCTCTTGCATTGTTTTGCCTTCCATGTTTCACATTTTGAGCAGTGTGAAGCCTCGGTGTACAAGAGAATGCCTTTTGCAAGTTATAGATAAAGCTCAAATGAGCAACAGCAAGTTGTCGAGTGGTCTTTTTCAAAGCCGAAGTTACCACAACAACTAACAAGAACCATGACATCACAATGTTCATCAGTCTATCAGTTTTTTTCTTATAAAAGAAGAAAACTGAAAACTGATATAAAATCAGGCTCCTAAACTTGGTGGAGTGGGTTAACTCAAACTTCAATGGTGTTTTTTCTCATGCACATGTTGGACAATATGTGCAGATTGTTGCATGCACCTTGCAAATATTTGCATTGCATTTATGGCACGTTATGCTTTGTTTTCACATCAGTTATTTCTTGCTCTGGATTATATTCTGTCATCTTCAGCTTCTGACACTTCCTCCTCTAATCCATCCTCACTGCCAGTTTCCTGGCCTCTCTCCTCCTCACCAGTGTGGTGATCAAATATATAATCACTTACTTACATATATTGGCCTGCCATGGTGCTGCCACATAATGAACCGTGAGCAAGGCCTCATAAAAGCATTAAATACCAAAGCTACAAGAAAAGTTCAGTATTACTGAAACTATGTTGCAGCTGTCTGTGAGAACTGCCAACAGGTGTTGAAACTCTACTGGGCAAAGGTTTGTGTAGTGGTTGCCAGGGAACCCAAATTGTGTGTGTGTGTGTGTGTGTGTGTGTGTGTGTTCATCTGACAAATGAGGATGTACCTGAGCTCACTTTTATACACTAATTGTCGTCTCCCCCATTCATTTCTAATGATCAGGTCATTTTTGACCGGGAACACCAAGAGTGTACAAAAGTTGAATAAAACACACAAAATTGTATTTAAATCAATACAATTTATTTTGTGTGTTGAAATCCTCTTTGTGGACAAAGTCATGGAATCTAAGGTCAAGTCTGATCAAATTAAGTACATTTTTTCAGAGATAAAACTTTTAAATCGAATCAGAACACAACATGAGGGTTAAAGAGGAGAACACAGCCTGGCTCAAACTCAATTTTTTTGGATTCTATCCAGCGTTCAATAGACGGTTTTGCAAAGAACGTTTTAATAAACTTGCATAATTTTCATCTGGAATATTGATCCATGCTGTCAGGTCAAACTTCTAATTAAAGATTGGAGCAGCTACATCAGTTGGCAGGTGTTAAGTATTAAAGCGAGTACACGGTAGGTGTTGAGACCAACCTGAGGTGGGGAGTGCAGCATCCAATTAACGTGTCAAAAGCAAGCCCCTCCCCCCCCAGAAAAGTTGAGCTGTACACAGGGTAGAGCTGCTATGCATGCTGAACAATTTTGTTTGATGTGCCTTCTTGTTAGCAGATACTGCACCAGCTGAATAATTTCCCAAGACATATGTGAAAACATTTTATCATTTTTGTGTGTGTGTGTTTCTCTGCCTGAAAAAAGTTTATGACCTTTGAAATATCCAATATTTTCAAAGAGACGCAAGATACCTCGCACTGTTACATCACATATAATGCCCTGAGTGGAAAATGTATACATTTTATTTAACTCCATAGGGAAAAAAGAGTCAATAACACATGAAATATGAATGTTTTTAGAGTTTTCAATACATCTGTGCATTCAAAATTCTACTTAAATATTAAGTTCATGCACTCACTTAAATGCACAGTGTCAGAACAGGGAAATTTACACCTTAACCCACTAAGCTGCTGGTTAGAGTTTCCTTACGTTATATCACTGCCAACCGTGGACAAAGTGGCCAAGCATAGGCTCTCATCCTCACTGGTGACATGGCCACCATTCAACGTCCAAGGTGAAAAGAAGCCTCTTCAGTCCCAACACATGGAGCAGAGGAGAAATCCTCGCCAGAGCAGATGGAGCACAGGGCGCTTTGCCTTGCAGCGCCGGCCTTGTTCTTGATCTGCAGTCCAGGCACAGGAGCTGAGACAGAGCTTAAATGTCCACGCTGGTGGATGAAGTCAGCGGCAGAAAAGGTGCCAGAGGAGCGAGCACAATCAATAGGCCTCCATCTCCTGGGCCTTGTTTGTTAATATCCTGGATTTTGACAGGGATATCTCTAACTCCCCGCTGCCCTGCTTGCTCTCGACAAACACACTCTAACCCACGTGGGTGGGGGTGGCGGTGACGGGGTTAAGGAGGAAGCGAGCGAGCGTACATGTGGAGTCGGGGACACAAAGATAGCAAATGAAGAGATCGTTGGTCAAACATAAATCATCTATCGCGCCTCCCCGCTTCTCCCAGGCTATGGCGAGCGCACTGCAGGAGAAATAAAGGAGTGACGTGCGTGCTCCCACATAATATCGCGTTGTGGCGGCTGTGCACAAATATAAAGTTATGGCAGCCACGCTGTCTTTACAGTGTGGGACGCAGAGGTGGGGTGACCGCATTTTATTGATGATATATCACTCTGGAGAGCTGATAGGACCCAGGGGCAGAGCTATAAAGTCTCTAGTGACCCCTGTAGTACAGTAAATAACCCCAGCTGGATGCCAGCAACAGTTTGGTGTTAAGTCTTTCATGAAGGGAACGTACTGACGGAAAAATTCAGTGGGCTGTGGTGACCAGGCCGGCAAGTTCTGAAGCCGCGTGTGAAGCTTTAGCAAGCTCGAGCACATTTTCCCACACTGTCTTTACGCCATGTGACACCCCCCATTACACAGAGCAATTTGTGTAACTTTTTGCGACCGTAGTTCCATCACCGGAAAAGCAAGCTGGAAGATTACCCCTGACCTCCCCACCCCCCCCCCCCCTCGCCTTTCTTTTTTTTTTCCTCTTCAGGAACTCGGTCTCATGCAGCCGAAAAGCAGTGACCCCTGTCTGCTGTTGATTTACTTTCCATCTCTTGCCACACTGTCCACAGCACCTCTCTCTCTCTCTCTCTCTCTCTCACCACCGCTTAGCTGTCAACCTCTCTCTGCCATAAACGCGGAGCGAGGGGAGCGCGAAGAAGAATGCGACACACATGAAGGAGTGACACAAAGGCCACACGCACACACGAGGAGAAGGACATGTTAAGGCAAACAGCACCAGTCCACAGATCTGGTTACCGAAAAGAAGAAGGAGAAAAGAAACAGACAGACAAACGTATGAGGAAAATACACATTTGTTTTAGTTATTAGAGGACAATAATACACAACTAAGCTTACTATTATGTAGCTCACCGATGTAGCTTACTAGTTACCTGTATTAGTTACCTGTTAGCTTCTGATTTTTTACAAATCAGAAGCTAAACAAGCATTGGAAAAATACAGTGGTTAGCTTACTTTTAGCTCCTTGGTGGCAGCAGACAATACCTTGGTAGTTATTTTGCTGTTACTCTAAGCTCCATGGTGGCTACCTGCGTTGTGAGTGCTTGGTTTACTTATTAGAAGGGAAGAAACCCAGACATATCTTAATTTGGGTAGGTAGCTGCTTCATATGTATATTATTATTATTATTATTATTATTAATAAATAATAATAATAATAATAATAATAATAATAACATTTTCTAGAGTTATTTTGTTTTTTTTTTGGTAGTTTATCCAATTTGGCACTGATGATTAGACTTTTTTCAGATGTTAGGTACAGAGCATTGAAGTTAAATTAGATTATCTCATCAAAGACCGACACAGACAGCAACACAAGAAAGAAAGTCAGAACTGTCTCGCTGTTCAAAGTGGGAAAGACACGGATGAAAAAAATATAGTTAACAATGGCTTGTATCCATTTTTTTGTCCCAGTAAACCATGTCCTGAGTCAGCAGGGCCCTGAAACCGATCCAAATGGAATCCAACCACCTTCTTGATGTTTATGGTACTTTATGAA
This sequence comes from Scortum barcoo, assembly GCA_023238725.1. Lineage (NCBI taxonomy): Eukaryota > Metazoa > Chordata > Actinopteri > Centrarchiformes > Terapontidae > Scortum > Scortum barcoo. The sequence continues at coordinate 21,834,422 of CM041532.1, read as the reverse complement.
AAATGATGTAAAATAAAAACTGAGTAAGTTTATGAAGTGTGTGTATCTTTGAGTGTAGCACAATATTGAAGATTCAGATTCATGAATGATGAGATGAAAAGCCCTTGCCGCTTCTCCCCTGCGCTCCGTCTTTGCTTTACAACTTGCGCCCACAAGTAAACCAAGTCATTTATGCTTTCAGAGCTGCCGCTTCTGAAACAACGCACACGAGAGGTAAAAACAGAGGCTGTGGGCGTGAGGCAACATAAAGAACAACATTTTGGGAATCAATGAATTCAGTCGAAAAACTCCAACTCAGCATGAGTCTTACTTGAACTGTTTTACTATTCATATTTCATCTCACCTCTCTGTCTACTGAAGAAAAGAAAACCCAAACCCAGCTAAAACTACTCCAGGTGAGGTCTCTTGATATACGTATAAAAGTTTGACAATAGTGTGTTAGTCGTGTTTTCATAGATATGACAATGTGATGCTCCTGCAACAGTCTCCTAAGTATGCAAATAGGAAAAATGATTGTGCATTTACTGAATCCCCAAGAAACTATCGGGGAAAATCCATACTCATACTCAAAGACAGAGGTGACAGCCCAACTGCTGGAACAACTTTGTGCTTATTTTCCACAACAGTGAGCAAACAAGGAAAAACTGCTGGTATTCTGCCTTGATCAAACCATATTACCTGTGGATTCCAGCTAATAAGCTAAATGGGTAGAAAAAGTAGGCTACTGTGCTCTCTTGAACAGGAATAAAATGCCCTGAAATCCCTTGCTAAAGGTTCAGCACAGCCAATAACAGCCTAGGCAAAGTTCATATGATTGAAGTGACTCTCAGGTAGCCTTAGGAGACCTTACTGAAAACCAAATGAAATGCTATTGAGAAAAGTGATCAAATCAGATTCCTGGGATGAAACTGGGATTAAACTTTATATGAAATAACTTCCCTGGTGAACAAAACCCTCCAGGTGCTCTTCATAATTACATTCCAGTGTGTTTGGTAGTTTTAATTCTGGATATAATTCATTGTTTTTGGTATGATATAAAAAGAGAGGACCCCAGCATAGAGTTGCTCTGTACTCTACTGGCACCTGAGATGTGAAATGTATGTATATTGTGTATTATTCATGTGTTCTCTCTTTGCCCAGCTCACTTTAACAGTGCGTCTACCAATTTGTCTAAGTGTTCGAATGATTTAAATACAACACATTCTCGTTGCATTAAATTGTTCAAAATCAAAGGACAGAGGTAATTTGCTGTCCCTCGCTATTTCTCTGTGGCTTCACTGGCTTGTCCATTATCTGCTGTCAGATATTTAGCTGAAGTATATGACACCCACAGTCTGTACAAGATAAGACGACATATAGGTTACTAATGAGCCACAGTCACTTGGGCTGTGCAAATTTCGGAAAAATGTTCAGCCAGCCAAGTGCCAAGAACACGATGTGCCTAAACTACAGCATTTGAAGTGGGGCTTTTAATCTGTAACAGGGCGAAGAGATCAGCATGTGACATTCAGTGCTTCTGTATAATTTTCCCTGAAGATGTCGGGGTAATAATCAGGGTAGTAATCGTCCACTGTCTGCCCTTTAGTTTTCTGTGCTTAAATGTAACTATCCAATGTCTCTGTGTGGGTGGGTGTATGTGGGTGTGTGTCTTTTATGTCAGTGTGACTGAGTAAATGAATGCTAATAAAACACGGCAGAATCTATAGTTATTTTGATGTTTGCAGGCAAAAAACTGAACACTGAAGTGGCACAACTCAAATTGTTCAGCATTTTCTTATGTCTTTTGTGTCACCGTGACTGTTAAGAAGTGCAACAGGTGTGATTCACAGAGACTGAAACTTCCTCTGGGCTCAAGATTTTCATTTGGGAACGTGAACATAATTTCTGTGCCTTTGGGTGTGGAAGTGCACAGAGCAGTGCTAGCTTCAAAAGAACTCGTGATTCTCACAAAAATGAAAAGCTGTGAGTCTAATGAAGCTCTTCAGCTGTGTTACTCTGTATCGGTGTGTATGCGTGTGCGTGTGTGTGGTAAAATGTTCCCCAAAGCAGCGCATTTCAATAGGGAATAACGCCCCCCTTGAATGAAGTAAAAAGATAAATGAAGATGAATTCCTGAACGGTAGTTTCCATTCTGCCTTTTTATCTCTGCTTTGCTTTTCACTTCAACAGTCTCACGACTGCTTTTACCATCCTTTGTATCTCGAATAAATTTTCAGGTTTAGAGATATCTATAGGTCTGCAGCCCACACTACAGTCTGTGATTCTCTAACAGGGGCACAAGCTTTTTTTTTCTAGGATAAATGCGCAGTAAAGGTAACAAGTGTAGTAACTGTAAAATGATTTATGTCCTTTGCAAGGCCATCACTGGAAAAAATCATTAGCAAGCAACTCAGATTTACCCCATGAAGCAGGGTCAGTGTTTTTAAAAGGTTAAGCCAGTAGGCCAAGCATGCAGCCTACTCAGTATGCAGAACTGGCAACATTAACATTAGTGGCTGTTGTCATAAATTGGAGTCTGAACTATCTAAAACAGTCATCTGAAATTGGGTAGAATTGAAATTGCAGTAATGGTAATAATAATAATGACCCCGAGTCCTGAGAGGAAGCACAATTTCATCCTCACCACTCCACAGCAAACCTTCAAAGAAGTAACAGGAGAAGGCTGAAAGGACAGAAGGCATAAAGCAAACCCTGAGGCTATGAGTGCGCCAAAACATCCTACCCCTGAAGTATGCTATTGTTCTTCAAAGAGAAAAAAGAACTTCTGCCGATGTGAATCTTTCTGATCACATAAAGATTGAGTCCTCACTTCCCTGGGTTCAGACCTCTGATAAGTTAATTTACCCGACACCCAGGGCACCGTGGTCACAGAAGAAGGTACTTTGAACCAAGGGCTCGTCTGCCAATGCCAAAACCAGAGGCAACAGCAGCCTAACCTACCAGGGATGCACTCTGTGAAACCTCAATTTCAGTCCCAGGATTTGAAAGCACCCCTGGACAGACCACACATACAATGGGGCGAGCAAGACTACTCGTGCCATAACTGCCATCAAGATCATGAGGTGACACCAGTGTGCCCATTTGAGCTGGGATCCAAACTGAAATAACAAGAGGAAGGTGCTAAATTCCTGTGCCCCGTCCAGCGGCAGTACGACTGTTAACAGTCGCTGTCCCCAGAAACACAGACAGCACTGTCACCTGAGATTGCTTGAGCCATTGTTCAGGCGCAACCCCAGACCCTAAATGTGATTAAAGAGCAAAGCATCATGATGACAGAGCTGCTCCTCTGAGGTCCCAAACACCAGCCAGTCTCCAAGGCAGCTAAGAATTATCATGCAGGCGAAAAACTGCATCCATTCATCAAGTGAATGTAGAATATCTCAATGTGCTGCTCGACCTGGAAAACAGGCCGTCCATGATTACATGGTTACTGCTTAGAGAAGTTAAATAAGTGACGTTCCCCTTTATTTCCCTTTACATGTCCCTAACATGTAATTTAAGGGGAAAGAAAGGCAGGTCTACCATAGCTAGTCAAATATTTTTCATAACAAGATGGTAAGGTAACATCTCTGACCTTTATTTACATTTTACTGCTATCATGCATTCCTCATGGGCGACAGAGAGTAGCCAGTGGAAGAAGAGAAAAAGGAACAGCACCTTTTGCTGATTGGCTGGAATGGTATTTTGCGGATCGGCTCAAGCCACATTGTTTGTTTTTGATTTACAGAGCCAGGGCTGCGCACGAATGCCGGATTGTTTCTGCTGCACACTGACTGAATGGACAGCTAACCTGGACAGTGAGGAGATATTTGCTAAATTTGACAAAAAGCGTATTGGATTAGAATCGCTGACTGCACCTTTAACTGGCACTATGCTTGTGGTGTATACTGACTGGCGATTCCCAAGGCAAGGCTTGTCAGAGTCTGACCCCTCTACGCTCGGGAGAAGCATGCAGCTTGTTAGAGCCTTCGCCATACCACCAGCAAACAGCACTCACAAGATTAGTGGATGCCAAATTCATGTTTCTTTTATTCTTTTATGTGGCATTTATAAGCATCACTGTACCCCCCCCCCCCCTTTTTTTTTATTCTCCCTCTTGTGTTTTTGAAGTTTAGAAATACTTTTAAGGTTTTGATCGTCCAGAGTCCTTACTGGAATCCCAAGCAGTCAGGGGTTAAATACTGGATATGCCACCACCACGAGTGCCATATTGTAAAAAAAAAAAAAAGTAGGAGAGGGGGAATGTTAATCAGCCCAACTTTGCCAGTGACACGAGAGCTGTTGTGGAAAGTACAATTTTGGAAAGAAGACAGCTACTCATTAGTCTTTTATGTAGGCTGTCTGTGTCCATGCCCTAATTATATGGTAAATAGCTCCCATTAAACATATGCAGTAGCTCTGCTGCTGTTTGAATTCTTATTAATTGGAAGAGCTAACTAAGAATCAAACTATATACACACACACATATATACATACATATACATATTTATTCCACGTACATTTACCATTCCACTCCATTTGACTCTAATGCAAGTCTAAAGAGTTGAAAATGGATATGAAGTTTTTGTGGCATTCACCCAAAGGATTTTCATATACTTATAGGATCTGTGCAAAATCTGTACTTTCTGGTTTAAAAGCTAGTTTACATTGATTTGTGTCCCCTTTTTTCCTTCTCCTCACTGAATCAATCAGCACCCCGAGAAGCCTATGCCATTCACAAATAATAAATGTGATTTACAACTTTATCTTGCGCAAATGTTGAAAAGAATCTCCCAATTCGTCTCATAACAATTCATTTTTATTTCTTTTTATCCTGCTTCATCCACAGGAGGCAGGAGAAAGCTCCGTTGCCAGGTAACAGTGACACAGTTAAGCGACTGAGCTGGGCTGATCGCTGGAGTGACTCTCTCATTGGTCCTCTGGACTTTCAGTGGCTGGCAGGCTTGAGCGGCTCTCCCAGGAGAAAACAAGACTGACAATCGCATAGGATATCGCAGGGACAGAAAGGTATCATAGTGGCTACAGGGGGCACAAATAATAAAATGATTTTGAGAAGCACAAATATAATAGTATTTCCGGGTTTTTGACATAATAAAGGATATGTTCCAACTTATAAAGGATATAAGTTGAGGGGTAAAAGGATGGAAACGAGCAAGTTCTATACTGAGGTATTAGCCCAACTTATAGATGATCAAATGGTTACTGTGTGTACATATATGTTCACCTTATAAATACATTTAAAGCAGCTGTGTAGTTCTTTTTTATAGTATTGCAACCCTTTTATGAAATGACATTTTTATTATACCTTAAATAACAATAGGTTTAATAAGTATTCAGTAAAGGAAAATAGCTTTTAGCAAAATTCAAAACATTTTGGCTTCATCATGTAGTGAGCTAAGTGTTTCATTCACTCCAATTTTGTACATCTCCTCTACGATACAGTTTGCTTTTAAAAGTGAATGTCTGACTCTGTTTAAATGCAGATTTTTTTTTTTTGTTTGTTTGTTTTGTTTTCAGCTGGCACGCCACACATCATGCTTTCTGTGAATCCCAGTGACCTTGAGGGTGCTCGCCTGTGATGTGACATGGTACCTCTTAGTTGGGGCTGGGTAGCGCTTGAAGCCAGTGTTTGACCAATGCTTCACACACAAATGCACACACACACACACAAACGCTGATCCCCTTCTCCTAGTGCGTCTGCACATCTCTTTCCAGGACCCCAGTCCTTGCTCTAATCCTCTGGACTCGATGCTGAGGCTGCAGCCTGGTAATTCACCAAATCCCCTTCTGCTCCCCTCAGCCCATACCTCTCCTCTGATGTCAAGTGCTCCTTGACAGTACACACGCAAACACACGTTTACATACAAACATAGACTTCCATATCCAAGCATGGCTACATGTGCGCAAACTAAAACCTCTACCAGATGCCTCAATATTCCTAGTTTGTTTTTTGTGCACACTATTTTCTTGGCTTGCAGGAAAATTGTGACTTCTTTTTCAGGGTTTTCAGTTGATGAAGTGTCAGCATTTACAGCCTGCATAACTTAGGTCTGCTTTCTGCCTCCTTTTCTGTAATGAGCTTCTCTTTATGTCTCCATTCTCAAAACTGTCACTAGAAAAACATCCACATTTGATTGCTGATTTTGTGAAATGCTCAGTTTTTTTTTTGCCCTTGCAACACACCAAAGTGCTCCCTGATTTGCCATTAGAGAGCCCCCACGCGAACAATGCGTAATTTCAGCCTGCCACAGAAACTGTCGGAGCGCATCAGTCAAGAGCAAAATGTGGACGCTAAACACTGGATACGACTCGCAATGTTTTTCTTTCTCTGAAAATGGAGATTACATACAAGGATAAATGATAAAAACGGGAACACCAAGAGAGATATGTTCACGTCAGCCACACTTTGGTATTAAAATGTCAGTCTCATCTCGTAGGATATTGTTTTCGCCCAAGAGGACATTTGTGTCATGTTGAAACAAAAAGAAAAACAGTATTTGAGTTGGGGATATTTTTGGTGTACAAATAAAACAATTTCAAGCATATATAATTACTCTCACTATAATTACTGCAGGCAAAGCATATAATATGCACATCAAACATTGCTGTCAAACACACGTCTATAGTGTCCCCCTTTACACTGTGATGGGGTCATATTACATGTGAGATAATTGACATGCCTCAAAATTTGCTTCTTGCCATTTGAATGGTTTCATTTTGTTAGATGACTATTATCTGTGTGATAAACAGATTTAATCAGTTGCTCAGTTGGATACGGCCCACAGTCCTCCTGCTCATTTGAAACAAGTCAGAAACAGCGTCTGATTGGGGGAATGAATGCCATATGAAATTTGTAGGACGGCTGCCTGAGACTTCTTGAAATGTCCAGCAATTTGCTCAAAGCTGGAATCAAAAAAAGAAAGGTAAAAGAGAAGGGAAGGGTATGAAGAGGCTGTATTCAAAAGGGAAAATAAAGGATTTGGCACAGTGTGACTTGTCTGTGCATAAGGGTAAGACAACAACATTAAGGGCACTTTGAAGGCTCTCCTGAGTCCAACAAAGCAGCAGCATTTCATTGTGCTTTGCTGCTTTGTGAGGGGTTAAGAAGGGCACTTTGAAAACGCTGGAGTGGCCCGCTATTAAGGCCTCCGCTCTGTTCCTTTATGATTAGTGTGCTTGTTCTGTTAGATGTGATTGGACTAATGCTGTAATGCTCTACCCGAGTTAATGGTCTGCGGTTACTGTTGCCAAGCCCTGCTGCTTGATTAAATTATTCACTTAATATTAGTATTAGTTGATTAATCTACCAATTAATTGGCTGGGTCAAAGTGATTGTAACTGAGACTTTATGCAAGCGCTGACTTCCAGATGGTGCTGGTGTTATTTGATATTTGCTCAGGACTTAATGTTGTACCCTCGGATCTAGCAAGCTAACAATCTTTCACACATATTTATCTCAAAAAAGACTAAATGTGAGAAGTGTCCAGGTGTTTATACGCTGGACAAAAAGGTATCAAACAACTCCTTCAGCATGATCTGCATATCCGGTATCAATGTATGCACACTTTCCATTTTCTTTTCTTGTACATATTTCTGTCAGCATGTGGTTAATTACAACACTTGTGCCTTAGTCCATGGTTCCACCTATTCTACCTTCCACTTTGTTTTTCCACACAGGGCTGTTGCTTGTGGATTTAAAGGGAAACTCCACCGCTTCTGCACATCGAGGCCTATTCATTTAAGTCTTTTTAAGTTGTTGTGACCAACTATAGGGAGATGAGAACTCAAAAAGTGCTCATGTTTCCAGTGCATGAACAGTGTGTTTGATCAGTGATCATCCAGGTGTAGAAAGAGCAGGGAATGAAACGTGTTGGAGAAAAAGCTCAAGAAGAAAACAATAGAGTGGAAAAAAAGATGTCCAGAGAGGAAAAATGTGTCAAGAAAACAGAAGAAGAGCGAAATGCAACTTTAGTGGATGCAATATAGTGTAGCTGTAAGTGTGCGGATGTGTGTGCGGGTGTCTGAGACCAACTACGTGAGGATGCTGAGAAGAAGACTATCGTTGTATAACCAAGGTAGGGAAACCATCAAGGCTAGACAGTGTTCAGTAAAGTGAGTCGAGGCCAGAGCAAGTTACTCCCAGTTTCGTTTTGTATGTCAGCATAGAGATTACACCCTTCGTACTTTGAGATGTTTCCCATTAGGAAGTGTGACTGGTTTGTTTGGGTTCTCCAGCTCCAGCTCAACCAGGTGTTGTGTCTCTGAAAGGACGAGACTTTCAATGCACCATTTTGACCAGTCAGTAAGTAATAAGTGAAGCTAATTTTGCTCTGTAATTTTGCTCAGTTAGAAACTTTATGGCTGCTGCACAACTTGTACTACAGGACCACAGACTCTGTACTGACTGTGGGTTATGCTGCAAGAGAAAAATGTTTGTCTTTGCTCTTCATTTAAGTCAAAAATATTGAACTGTTTGTATCTGATTTTTTGTACATTTACAAACGGCAGGCATGCAAAGCTCTAGAGTAAGGGTGTTTTCTTCTGTGCTACCTAGAGAAGGGAAGTGAAGAAAAGCAGCAGTACTTCATTCTAGTCATGAACTATTATTCTCTCCTGGTGATAATTTTAGGCTAGCCTTGTGACATTAGGCTCAGGCATTGTATCTCTGTTTTGAACTTTCTGCTATTCTTTTTAATGATCGAGCGGTTTTAACCAAGGGAGGACCAGGAGGTGGGCACTCAAAAAAGTGAGAAAGCCAATGCAGGCAACAGCTCACACACTTGAAGAGTCTGAGTGTAATAATCGATCACCATAGTTTGGCAAAGATGTGTTGAGCCTAAAATATCAGTGCTGAATATACTGATGTAAAGTAGACTGTGTTTCAGGACTGTTTAACAAGTTTTTGATGCCTGCTGACAACCAAAGCTGACTTGTCATACATGAAGAAGCAAAGATGATTTTATTTTTTGTTTCTACAATCAAATTTCAACCCTACAACTGCCACTGCTTCATAATTTAAAAGGAAGTTGTGTGTAGTGTATCTTTTTTTTTTTAAAGGGCAACTGACTATTTAGAAAAGTTATTGGACCATATTCTAAAATATCTGTACTTTTGCTAAAAATAAAAAAAGAACACACTGAATTACCATAACAGGAACTGGTGGTATCTGTGGATTTCTGGATTTGAACCCCCTTTTTGTCTCCTTCATTTTGTATGCAAAAAATGTCTTATACACACACATAAAATTTCAGTAATGGTTATTAGTGTGTTCAGCAGTGTATAGTATAGCTTTTCAATGATTAGGGTTCATGATGATTAGCATTTCAGATGTATATCTGCATGTATGTTTTTTTCCAGTCTCATTGTCTCTCATGTTTTGAAGTTAATTCCCACTGTCAAATAAAGCTTTTTTTTCTATTAAGCTGTACAATAATTCTCTGAATTTCTGACATCTTGAGGTTTACTTATCAGTGTCAGCCACATTTGAATGCCATTGTTCTCAACTGGCCAAACATACAATAAGTTGTAAATGCTTCAGGCGTCATACAATTGCTCCAGAAATGCTTGGTCACACCTTTAATCTTTAACTGCTTCAGTGGACGTGCTGAGTTGAATACATAACATAAGCTTGCCAAACAAACTTAGGGGTAAATGGTAGTGCCGTCAACAATATCGTTACTGATTCTTCCTTTTGATTTCCTCATTTCTCTTAAAATTCCTGTCATTATGAAGACATCTAGTTGAAAATTTAAAACAATGCAAGTAGTAAAAATAAGTAGTGAAAGAAGACCTTTCTGTTAAAGCTCAGTGTTCAGTTTGCTGGGTTTTCATGCCGTGCACACAGTGGTGCGATGGACAGCATAACACCTCAGAAGCTGTTGGAACCTTCAAAGATTACTATTTCTTTATCATTTTCATAACTGTTGTTACCCCATTACAAGCATTTAACTATTTAATGGAACTAAATAATTATGAAACCCATTAAAAAAGAAGACTGATAGCTCTGGAAAAAGCTAATGATGAGCTTATCCTGAAGCCAAAAAGATGGCAGGGGGTGGAGGATCGGGAGGACAGAGGCTGAATCATTAACAAGCAGATGCAGGGCAGGAATGTGATAAATGGAGTAAAGAAGCATAAAAACGCTAACCTTTCATCACTGCAACAGCTGTTCTTTACAGGGATATGGGTTCACATCTAAATCCATTCACTATAGGTGTTTCATTAGAGAGCTGATATTTATTTATTACGGGACACACACTATCTCTATCAGTGTTAAAAGCTCATTGTTATTCCAGCTATATCTGTTTAACCAGTTTGAGGTTCAGTGTAGCACTGTAGCACTGTTTGAGCTGTTCTGTTACGCAGCTGATCTTTGTGTTTGGAGAACTCTCATGAATTTTAAGTAACAAGTGTCTGGCATTGTCCTAATTAACTCTTTGTACAGAGACTGAACACATATGCATACATTTTCTTGTAACAGTAGTGCAAGTACCTTTCCAATAATTTCATTGATTTCACACTGGTGGTCCTCTCTCTTTCTTTTTTTCTATTAATGTTTCAACTCAGTTATGCACGTTGGCTTACACTGCAGTATGTCATGTCAAAGGGAAACTCAAAGGGATAATGATTTGTTGCAGGGTGAGACTGATCCGATAAGCAGTGTTGTTCTTTGTGCCACTTTGAAAAGCAAAATTCATATTCATCACATGGCACAGGGAGACATTATGATTTCCTTGGATAAATAAAAAAAATACACACCCAGAATCAGTGTTTAGATCCTTTCTTAAACTGCCTTCAAAATCACAATGGCCAAGTTTCCTCTTTTTTGAATGATTGGGAAATCAGTATTCATCACTTTGCTTGATAAAAAAGTTTTATGAATCCATAGTCAACTTGTCCGCCATTTATCATCTAAACAGGCTTTATGTAGGAACATGATGAAGTAGGAGTCGGGAAAGGAATGATTTTCCCAATTTTAGCATGATATTAAGACAGGGCAAGAATAATTGTCACGTCAGTACTTTTAAATTGCAACTTTTTTCTTTGTTTCTGAGCAATAAAGGCTGCTGATTAATGTTCTACAGTCTTGTATGTGTTTGAACTTCATCACACTCTGTGATGTTGAGAATGGGATGATGTACTGAGAAAGCAGAAAGGCTCAGATCGCAGGCTGAGATGACAAAAACTTTCCTGTTAACCTGCACTCATATTATCAATTCATTTATAAGACAGTATGCATATATTTTGCATAAAGCCTGAACTATTGCCCCGACAGTTGAGGTTTTAGGGGCTACAAGAGGGCCCTGCCTCACATCGAGGCTTTAATTAACTTCATCTATTGAAGCCGGGAATTAACAATTTCTAACTGTGCTTGTCCCTGATTACACGTCATACACCAGCATGAATACTGATGAGGCAACGTGGAATCAAGCTGGATACCTGAACAGACAGCCGGGCCGAAATACAGATGGATGCAGTCAGATATAGAGATAAAGAGGAAACTCGGAAGGAATGACTGATGTACAAATGCACCCAGAGTTTGAATGAGCACTGCCTGTGCACTGTTTTACTCTAAATTTCCTCAGGAGGGCATTGTTGTAAAAATCTATACCCTCACACAGAGGCACTTTGAGAGTGGTGCAGGTGAAACAGGCATGGCTACCTGTGGAAGCAGGCCTGATCCATGTGTCTGCTTCAGCTACTGGTAGGGGTGGTGTTTTTGGTTTTGCTCTTTTTCATTTTTATTATTTTATTTTAGGAATGGGATTACCGTTAAAATGGGAATCATTAGAGTGCACATTGATTTTAACAGCCCTGCCAGAACTGTGAGTGAAGATCTCAGAGCTCTCAGAGATCTGTCTGGCTTTGGGAACTGGGAATGTAAAATCAGAGAAATCACAGAGAAATAGCAGCAATGTCTGATTGATGACTGAGATTGTGGCACCAAAGCCGAATGACAACGTAATAAAAGCAGTCCTACAGCGTGAGTTACACGGCATCTCTTTTGTTCTCAATTGATATATAAGCACAAAGTCAACATGATGGCCCTCGCCTCTGCCTGATGGCTTCAACTGATGTCATGTTTCTTTTTCTTTTCCTTTATTCCTACCCTCACACACATACCCAGTCCCACCACCCCTCTTTCTCCTCATAATATTTCTGGCCCATGGTGCTTGCTAAGAAAATTAGCCCCCGTTTTGATCTGGTCTTGTAACTCCACATTTCTCATGTGATGTCAGCTAAGAAGGCGTCCGTCAGGGCAGCGGTGCGTCTCTGCTGACATTTGGAGCAGCAGTCTTTAGTTGTGCACTTGATCAGAGCCACCAAAACAAATGCCCTTCCCTTCCCCCCCTTCTCCTCCCTCCCACCCCATCTACCTGCTCCGTGGATTGCAGTTTGAAACAAGGGGTTCTAATGTTATTCCACTTGCCTCATTGCCTTCGCTTGTATGCTCCGGCGAGCACAAAACCACCCACTGCCCTGTGAATTCTCAAAATTAGCAGGGGGCAAAACTGAGGCAGTTTTTTTCCCAGTGTAAAACGCTTAATTCAAAGAGTCTGTGACAACCTTTCACTGACTTTACTTTGCAAGCAAAAAAATGTGAATGTATCCTCTTAGGGAAGTAGTCTGTGGGGCAAAAGTTTACTTTTTTCCATTCAAGAATACAATATAATAGGTAAAGGGATGTCATTTAAGACTTTCAGCCACTGATTAGTGCATGCAGTTAGTGATTGTACCTGTGACAAAAGCAGTGTAATATATATGTAATACATAATACGTAATATATACATATGTATATATGTAATATAAGACTGTATTAAACCCAGCAGATGAATTAACACTTCTTTTTTAAATGGAAACCTGTGAATTCCCAGTAACCTTGGCGAGGGACTTTGCTGTCTGGCTTATTCGACAGTTCACCTTCATGCAGAGAGCGCCCAGCAAGCACACTGAAAGCACTCCAGACAGTTGGCACTTGCTTCTTATCTTAACTAGGGGGAATTATTTTGGTTCACCAAGCCTCAGTAATATGTTAAAACCTTTCACTGCACAAATCATTTGCCCAATTAAGCCCATTTGGAGATAAGATAGGTACCTTTGATCAGTCCCATGAAAGGAGTTGTTTGGAGGACAAGGTCCCTGTGAGCTATTTCTCAAATGTTTGGGGGGGAATTAAAAACTGCAGCCTCGACTGGGGAAAGGTCACAACCTGCAAAGAGCCCTGCTATCTGTCTTTGTACTTAGAGAGCTGTGCCATCATATTTGCAGGTTTCAGTTTTGGGGGTTTCAGACCGCATTTGCATAATAAGATAAGATCTTCAACGCACGTTCATTAAAAACCCAGTGTCTTCTCTTTTTTTTGACCTCTTTCACATTTAATGGATATTCTTAAAATGTCTACACCTTAAATTGTGTTTTAATAAAATGCTTCACAGAGTCCAGGTAATGAGTTTTTGTTTCTGTTATTTATACTAAAGCCAGCCTTAGGGTTTAAGATAGTATTAATTTGCCATTGAAGTTTTTTATTTTTCCTTTGATTCTTATTCATCAAAAAACACCAATAAGCTTTCCAATGCATATTTGTTGGATATATTAGATATTAGTTCAGTCATTGTTTTAATTAATATATGTAACACTGAACACTGCTGTTGGAAAATAGTAGTAAAGTTCACCACCTTGGACAAATTATGGACCTTCATTAGCCATTAAGCATAGATCCACTGTCCTGTGACTGCTGAAGATGAAGCTTCCCACCTTTAGTATATCTAATTATTAACATGACATGCAGTGGGGGGATTACAGGAGGTGAGCGGGAAGCACGATTCTGAAGGGTGTGAATATCTACTAATTAACGTGACTGAAACACTCTAGGAGAGAGGACAAAGCACAGTCACAGCGTGGTACGTGATAGGCCATTTGGGGCACAATCACCGAGCTGAAGAACAGACATATATCCTGTAACCTCACCGAACATGTGGTTGGAACATGTCAAAGCGTGGAGGCATGCTCTTTCCTCTTTTTTCAATACGTGTCACTTGCTTTGATGGTACACCCGGAACAGTGTCTGGGTGTGATGTTACCGAGAAATGTGTGACCATTAGAGCTGAAATTGGCGACTGAGTAGTTAACCACGCAACCAAGAGATTCTGTAATTTGACATCAATTACCTGCACACTGAACAGCCTGATGCTACTACTAATGCCTAGAGCTAGTAATGAGTCAATACAGGCCAAGTGTCTCACACTGGTTACCATTATCCTTGCCTGAAACTAAATTTCATTTGGTCACAGCGAGGGAACATTTTACATCACTGACTTTTGCAAGATTTTTGGGACCCTCTAGGAATTCAAGTTTGGCCTCATACATGGTGGGCAAGGACTCTACCACTGCAGTGTCAACAGCAGAGGTCAAAACCATTATTCTAGTCAAGAAGTTTTCTCATGTTTTCTTTTTTTTTTTTTTTAAACATGCTGGGCAAAAAGATTAGCACTTGCCTGCAGTTCTGGGTAAAGTTATTTTTATTCCACTTAAATGGGACATATTGAAAGGGAAGTTGCCTTGACCACAAATCAAAGTGAGCAGTTTTAAAGCATTGTAATAAGAATCCCGCTATTTACCAGCCACTGCTACAGTTCAGTCGAAAGCTGTAATACTGGTAGGGCCCTTTTAGAGTTATGGTAGCCCCTGACACTGCCGTAATTACGCTCCTTGGTTTTGTTTTGTCAATTGTATTTTTGGCAAATATGTGTATCAACAGTGTCTTCATTAGTGAGAATGAGATGATCCTCTCTAATGGAGCTATTGTTGAATTAAATACAAAATATTACATTTGCATCTTAGCAACAATGATAATAATCTGTATTTACAGTTTAGGATGAAGTGGTTGCATCACCTCTTCCATTTGCTTCCGTGCAATTAGTATATCTTCAACACCAAAAGAAATGTAAGCATACAATAGCATTTTCTTTGATTTTGCTCATACCGCTCATCTATGGCTTCACCATCAGGCCAGCCTACTAATTCTTGTCTCAGGGGGTTTGCATGCACGTTTTATCTTTTTGTTCCGATGAGTGCACACATGGCATACGTATGTGATCAATCGAACATTTGAACAAGAAGGTTGCGCGTGTACTCGGCTGTGCAGATTTGATTTAATGGTTGCAGGGAGTACATGAAAGGAGTGCATCACAGCCCGTGGTCCACCTGTGACTAACAAAGAACATAACAATAAAGCTTGCACACAGGAGGCCGGGCTGAAACTCTCTCTCTCCCAAGACAAGTTGAAGTAGATGTTTCTAGGCGCCGGTTTGACTCAGCTGGCCGTGCCTCTGTTCTCCACCGTTTTAAATCCCCACATATCTTAATAATGTTCTTCCAAATCCCCTTATTCAATTATGGCAGCCTCTAATACATGTGTCAACATGTTTCATTAGTCTGTCCTGCTCTCCCACCAAAGAGATTAGCTCTCCCTTCTTTCTTTTTATTTACTAAATGCAGAAATATAATTTTCCTCAGGACAGAGGGAGAGAAACTGTGAAAGAGAGAGTGATTATTTTTGTTCATTACATTTCATTCCAGTCAGCCAGTCAGAGCTTCTTTTTTTCTTCTTCTTTTCCTGAAAAGACTATTAAATATGCGGCCTAAAATTTACTTATTCAGCTTTCAATTTTGCTGCAGTCTACATTAAATGCTTAGAGAACATTAGAGGGAGTGTGGTACTAGAGCGTGGTTTTAACTCTTGGTTCTCTAAACTCCCCGCCTGAAATGCTTTTATCACAGAGTGAGTATTCATGAGCTTTATGAAATCGAACAATGCTAAGACTGTAGAAATAAGATATGAAGCAAGACAGCTTCATCTCTATAAGTGAGCACGAGTGTATGTGTGTCAGAGAAAGGGATGATTAATTCTGTGAGTGTGTGATCCCTTTGATGTTCCTTGTGGTAATTGTTGGGAGTTCCTGGTCCCTCTAGGGTTTTATTGCAGCTTCTGTATTGTTGAACTGAGGAGGCGAGTATAGAGGCGATGTTTAGCAGGGACTAGATTAGACGTTACAGCATGTGCATGCTCTGCGGATTTTGTCCCTGTGACGCTACATCTGTGGAAAGACAGAGCGGTGAAAAAAGCAAGGGCTCACTGGTCATTATCATTCTACTCCTGTTACACTCATCTCCTAATGGGCCTCATCTCTCTACCCCCCCCCCTTTCCCTGTCCCTTCTCTATTTCCACATATCCCTGTCTTCATCAGTTTCCCCTAGCCGCCTGATTTTGTCTCTCTGGGGAGCGGACGAGAACAGAGAAAAAGGAAGACGGCCAGAAAACGCAGAACGATAGAGATAAAGCAAAAGATGACAATAATAAGATAGAACCTGACAGAAATGGACAGAAGGATGCAGGCGGGAGGAGAGAGGGAGGAGAGCAGTTGTATTAATCTCACATTTGAAAGCCTTTGTGACCATTGCCCCTTCGGCTATGTTTGTAATAGCAAAATGCCTTTGGTTGGCCAACGTCCAGAGAAAATATGTTCGGATGCTCATCCTGTTTCTCTTCCTCATCCCTCTTTCATAGAGTCCCCCAGTCCTCACTGTTTCATCTAGCCTGTAAATATACCGCTCTTCCCTTTCTCGTCTTTTTGGCTTTTGATGTCTGCCCTTGCTTTAAATGTTCTTTTACTGCTCATCCAAACAGCCTTGCTCAACTACCCAGCACTCCTCCCTCATACCTCCCTCCCTCTCCTCCTCGGTCTTACGTGCTCCTCCATCCCTCCTCCCCCGTGACATTGCCCTCTTGCCCCTGGTGACCTTAATTACAACATGTAAAAACCTGACCTGGATCCAATTTCCAGTCTCCGACCACACAGCCCCAAGATTAATGCCCCATGGGCCAAATTCAATTAAGCTCCCTCTAAATAAGGACTGCAAATGTTTAAAAAAATAGATAGAACAATACGGTCACACCATTTAATCTAGGTAAGAAAAAAAAAAAACATAGGGGGTAAGGGTTCACATAATTAAAGAAAAAAAGGGAGAGGGCAACGCATCAAGAATGACTGAATTCACCCCATGTTCAAGTCTTTAATGACCTCTATCCATCACTGGGTCAATAGTTATTGATATATTTGGTTTCCTTGGTAACTCTGTGAGTCAATAACTGCCTAAAAGTATCCACTAGTAGAAATGCATAGGACTTGCACATTTTTGTTGCTCTTTTAATAAAAAAAAAAAAAAACATTTGGGCAGTCATTTGTGAGGCAAAATTTCATTATTTCTGTTGAAGTACAGCAACCTGAAGTCCAGAATACAAGTGAATATTTAAAGACGAAAAAAAGTAATGTAATGTTTTTCTTTTTTTTTTTCCCCCAGACTTAGATTATATGACAAATGGTGTTGTGATGATAAGTACACAACCCCCCGGCCTTGCAAGCAATTTGTGTGACATTTAGAAGCTTGTCAGATCGTACTCGGTTACGCATATTTACAGACGGAAGTGAACACAAATGAAGGGAAGATGAAATTATCATCAGACAAATGTATTTGCCCTCGCTGAGGAGAAAGCCCGGAATACAACTTAGATATTATTGTCAGCTGTGAAACATATTACTGTGATTGCTTGTGTTAGCGGTGCAAAATGAGCTAAAGTATAAAGTATGGTATCAGAAGATAAAGGGGCCGACTAGTCCATCTACAACCAGCTAACACTTCCATCTTTTGGTAAAAATGAGTTTTTTTTTCTGTTTTTTTTTGTACAAGGACTCAAGAGCCAATCCACATCGTTTACATCCTGCTTGTGAATACAGCCTTCAGCCAGACATATTTAAGTCAAGATCCACTGACTGGCTACGGAGAGACAATAGAGAAGGTGTCATTTAAATAACTATATTTAACTCTCAGGTGTTTTGCTGCTACTGCAAATGCTCCTTTCTGCTATTCTGTCTGTATTTTAGTTTGAATTGGATTTGGAAGCCATATTATACTTGAGGAGGCAGCAAAAAATTTAAAATGCGTTTCAGTTTTGATCTCCTCTTTTGACTTCTCCCTTCTTCAACCCCGTTGGAAGCAGGTGAAGTCGTGCTGGAAACCGCTTCTCGGCTTAATCATATTATACCTGCCGGGGTTATAGAGTCCCCTTCAAATAGAAAATATTTAAAGTCAAACACACGATAGAATGATTTCACTGAGAAGCACTTGGATTGAGCTACCGCACAAGTAGTTGTGTGTGGTCTAAAAGCCTAAAAAAGAAACGCCTACAGTACGGGGGTTTGTTGTGTGTGTGCATATGTGCGGACAGCAGAGTGTGCCCATTCCCCGGTAAAGTGGGGGTTCGCAGCATGCATGATGTGTCCTGTCAGTTTCTCTAAGTGAGGCTGCCAATAACGAAGCGTGACCGGCCTAGGAAACACAATGCGGGCCTCCGATCAATCTCGGGAGAGCGGGGCAGAGGGACTGGCACTGTCACACACCTCTGCCGTCATTCACATCACCCAGGGGACCCAATGAAGGTCAAGCAGGATGGCCGCAGTCCAGCCCCATCAATTAGCATTAGCCCTATGATAGTGATTACGTCATTAACGAAGATTAACTCTTGTATCGTTGACCACCATGATGGATTCTCCCTTTTTTTTTATTTTCATTTGATGGACAGTGTTAATTACACTGCATTTTTGACTTCTTGTTCTGTATGATGAAGTAACTTTAGCATACATGTCTAAATATTTTTATGGCTTTAGGAGGAAAAAAGACATACATTTGCCATATTTTCATTTAAGCTTGTTAAGTCTTCTTTCACATCAGTTTCATGAGGCAGAAAAGTTAGTTTTCTCTAAATTGACCATTTCTACCCTATGAGCTTTGTGTGTGTAGGTATTATTGTTTTGTTTTGGGACAGAAGAAACTGAAGCTATGTTGATGATCGTACAGTATCGGTGATACGCTATAAGCACAGTGGCCCCATAAACACAGATCTACTCATCCCAGGCTTTACTCTACACGGCTGTGAGGACTGTGTGCAGCAGATTCAGGCTGCTGTAGAGCCCCATCCATTTTAGCCTGCTGCTGTGTCAGGAGAAATTGCTGCCTGTGTGAGGACTTCTGTCATCCCGGCCTAATGTCTCTGCAGTAGCCTCGCAGGCTTCAAGCCGGACAGCCCACCATGCCCAGGCTGCTGAATGGGGCAGAGGAGGTCAGGGAAAAATTATAAATGATCATTCCTTGGGATGCACAATGAGGATGTAATTTTAACAGCATCAAATCCTGCATATGGAATGATCTTTGTAGCACCTTAAAACTTGTGTAATATCAAGCAAGGTTATATTCAAACATTCATTAGAATATTGTAATTACATTTCCTATCGTGAAAATGTAAACTAAAGCTTTATTAAAAGGTTTAAAGTAGGATAAATTCGAACATTTTTAAGATGTACAGTGAAGTATGAAAGCGTTCTGAAATAAACAACCAGTGACTGAGTTTAGTCATCAGCTCCCCTTTACTGCCACATTTTTGTTCGTTTGTTCCTTTGGCTGAAATGGGACATATTTTTAGTGATGGCAGTGCTGAACTGAAATACATTAATTCAATCACAGTATTTTTTTCCCAGAGGAGAAGGTCGCTGAGCCGTGTCAACGTCTGGCAAAACTGCAGCATAATAAGATGCTTATATAATAGAGCAAGGCAAGAATATATTGTTTGTCTAAATAAAACCTCATAGCCGGGGTCTGTTTGATTACCATATTTAATCCCTATTTATGCGGTTTTAAGCCATTAATCTTAGACTTGAAAAAGGAGGGTTGGGTTTAATTTTATATTTGCATTCTGTAACATTAGTCTGATTGAACTGCGACCAAGTATCAATATAGATCAAATCAGCACAGCCTGAGTTGGCAGTGGCTGCAGCAGAGTTGAACCCTGTTGCTGCTTCAAATGATGGAAAACCACTCGCAACACCACCACTCGCTGTCTGAAAGAAATTAAACAATTGGGAGAATGTGACGGGAGAAAGTTCTCATCTCCTCATAACTCAGCAATTGACTTTACTTTACTTTGACCTTATTGAAAAAATAGCATGTGAGTTTTCCTTCTACATGATGATCTCAGTGATTCTATCATATGTTACCATGGATTTATTTGTTATCCAAATTAATTTCTGTATTAATCATTTTAAATGCAGTTATGACTTTGGTAAATGCATTATTTTAGAACCAGCTATTTCTAAAGATTCATTATTTAACCTGTCAAGCCTTTTTTGCTCCAAAGTGTAAAAATGTAGCCCTTTTTATGGCAGTAGAAAAATAATCAATATTTAAAGCCATCAATAAGAAGAACACAGAACATAATTTTAATCTAACCTTCAGCGTTCAAAACATCAGATATATCTTGTTGCCTTGAGTTACTGGCATTTTGTCAATATTCTCTTTTTTCTTTTTTTTCTAATATCGCTGCAACAATTATGCCAAGTCTCATTTATTTACAGCAGTGTTGATATTGAATAACTATGTTCATGCGCCATTATCCCCACTGCTCTGACATTTCTTTTAATAAAACACTGTTATGTCTGTGTGTGTGTGTTTTCCAGTTTTGTGTGTGTATTGCTGTGTGCATACATAGCCATGTGGATAAAGGCAGTGGTTAATAGGCTGATATGTAAGATATGTAAAAAGACTAATAGAGACAAAACACTGCAGTTTAGCACACCTAAGTCAGAGATGTGCCACATCCTCTCTATGGTGAATCTGAGTTGTTACCATTAGGATGGAGGTACAGGGTAGCACCTTTGCAGACCACCCCTGCTCTTTTTATACTGCCCTTTATATCGACATTAAACAAATCTTGATGCTATGAGGTGTGTGTCACTTATATTCTGTTGCACTTAAGTCTTGATTGTTTGTGATGATGTGGAGGAATTTGTTGTTTAAATGTCCATCTTTCATTGTGATGTCTTTTCTCTGTTGTATTTGTTTGACAGCTGTCACAGGCACAAAGAGAATTTAAAGGGTAACAAACTAACTGTGGACTTCTGTTTTTTGAGACAAATATCTGCATATGCAGAACTAGAGCCAATGATGTAAGTTCATATGTAGAACACAGGCTCCTCTGGGCAAGTACCAATAGAGTTTTTTTATGTATTTCCATGAATACTTATAAAGTAAACAGGTATTTACCATACATTATATAAAAAAGTATCTTTTATAGCATTTAGAATATGAAGCTCAATTAACCCACAATGCACACTGCAAGTCATTCACAGTTCTCATTAAAATATCATATAAGTCAATTGATATGAAGTGCTTAGGAGTGATAGCATTAGTGATCATTTGTAAACCTAATCAAAATTTATCATATGACATGAAAAGAGCACTAAAAGGCTGACATTAACTTTTTTAATTGAAGGCAAGTGTTGGTCTCGTATATCAATAAAATGAAACTTTCAAAGCATGCAGTATGAAGAATGAAGTCTTTTTGGTTTTTAAACTTGTGCAGAGTTTCACTGCACTTCTCAGTGTGTTCAAATAGCTTAGACGAAACACAGTGGCACATGGATTTCCATAAACTGCCCTCAGTGAGCTCAGACAGAGATGGCTATCTTGACCTGGACCTAGTCTATTACATTTGACATTAGATACAGATCAGGCTGTATATTCCCTTCATTTTCCCTCGAGTATCTCCCAGGGTAACAATCTCCCAGGGTCTGGTTAATTTGATTCCCGGTATGCATCGTGCTGGCCTCTCCAAAAGAGGAGGTGCTGGTGGCAGTGGGAGACTTCATTCAGATAGAAACCAAATGGTCCGTGGATGAAAGCCTTTGCAATTCTAAAGCCAAGGGGCTGGAAATGTTGGCAATTTAGAGCCATTAACATTTTTTTTCTATTATTGGAAACTGCAGTTTTGTTTATTTCAAGGCTCCTTAATTAGTTTGTTATAGCGGGCACACCTTAACACACCTCAGAGATGGCTAAAACTAGGAAATAGGCTATATCTATATTTAAAATGATAAATTATCAATTACACAATAAAACAGAGTTGATATTACTATAAATAATGTTTTTATGGGTCAGATTCATCTAAACATACTTCACACTGGAATGGTTTTCTTTTTAATGGTAAATTATTTTTAATTGTTCACGATGACCTGAGTCATATTATATTCACAGCTTAAGTTAGAGTGCCTGTAGCAGTGGAAGGAAAACATCAAAATGTATCTATGATATCTATATAGTTATGCGGTCGGTGTACCGGACCGTCACTGTGGTGAAGAAGGAGCTGAGTCGAAAGGCGAAGCTCTCGATTTACCGGTCAATCTACGTTCCCACCCTCACCTATGGTCATGAACTTTGGGTAATGACCGAAAGGACAAGATCGCGGATACAAGTGGCCGAAATGAGTTTCCTCCGCAGGGTGGCTGGGCGCTCCCTTAGAGATAGGGTGAGAAGCTCGGTCACTCGGGAGAAGCTCGGAGTAGAGAGCCGCTGCTCCTTCACATCGAGAGGAGTCAGCTGAGGTGGCTTGGGCAGGCATCTGTTTCGGATGCCCCCTGGACGCCTCCCTAGGGAGGTGTTCCAGGCATGTCCCACTGGGAGGAGGCCTCGGGGAAGACCCAGGACACGCTGGAGAGACTATGCCTCTCGGCTGGCCTGGGAACGCCTCAGGGGTCCCCCCGGAAGAGCTGGAGGAAGTGTCTGGGGTGAGGGAAGTCTGGGCATCTCTGCTCAGACTGCTGCCTCCGCGACCCGGTCCCGGATCAAGCGGTTGAAGATGGATGGATGGATGGATGGTATCTATGACACACAGCAATTAACTAATTTTTGGGTTACTCTCCCAAGATGGTCAGTGTAATTAGGAAGTTATCGCTGTGGGAATTTCTATTCAAGCCAGGTCCTAATAAAGTTAGTCATACTTTATGGTGTTCAGATGTGATATATTTTGTAACTAAAGGGTTTTGACATTCCTTCAACTTAATTTTAGGCTGTAATTTCTATTTTTAGCTAAGAAAAGCTAAAGACAGGTTCTATGGAATCAACTTAAGAGCATAATGTTGAATGTAGATTCTTTTGGATGGTTTTCCTGACCCCTCTTTGAACCGCCACCTTACCGTGGTGGAGGGGTTTGTGTGCCTGAATGATCCTAGGAGCTGTGTTGTCGGGGGCTTTTACGCCCCTGGTAGGGTCTCACCATGGCAAACAGGTCCTAGGTGATGAGGCCAGACTAAGAGCGGTTCACAAGCCACCACCATGGATAAAAGAACAACAAGGACCATTACTGATCCTACCCAATCCTACCCAATACCCAATCCTTGGACCAAATCTCTGGCCATAGGGACATGGAATGTCAACCTCGCTGGGGGGGAAGGAGCCTGAGCTTGTGCAGGAAGTTGTGAGAGCAGTACCGGCTAGAGATAATCGGGCTCACCTCCACGCACAGCTTGGGCTCTGGAACCCTGAACCCGAGCGGTGTTCTGTTATTGGACTTCTGTGCTATTCACGGTTTGTCCATAATGAACACCATGTTCGAAGCATAAGGGTGTTCCATCAGTGCACGTGGCACCAGGACACCCTAGGCCGGAGGTTCGATGATCGACTTTGTTGTTGTTTCATCTGATCTTGGCCGTATGTCTTGGAACACTCAGGTGAAGAGAGGGGCTGAGCTGTCAACTGATCACCACCACGCCTCCTTAGGGAGGTGTTCCAGGCATGTCCCACCGGGAGGAGGCCCCAGGAAGAAGACCCAGGACACGCTGGAGAGACTATGTCTCTCGGCTGGTCTGGGAACGCCTCAGAATCCCCCCCAAAGAGCTGCAGGAAGTGTATGGGGTGAGGGAAGTCTGGGCATCTCTGCTCAGACTGCTGCCTCCGCAACCCGGTCCCGGATAAGCGATGGAAGATGGATGGGTGGTTTTCCTGACAAATATAAACTAAATACATGAAATATTTAAAACATGCTTACACTCTGAAGGAACTGTCCTCTCTAGTGTCATCTTTAGATCAAGGTGAGCCTCAATTTTTGCTCCATTTTCCGTCTTTGGGAATGTTGTGCAAAAATGTATTCAAGGTCATTTTTCCTAGAAGTTCATTTCATCACAATGAAAGCAACAATTGGTCTAGATCAATAATGCACTGCCATAAGGGTGTCGATTCAATATCTGTTTTTTTTCTCTCTTTTCATTATCATTTCTCTTTCCAAAAGTTAGCTCACATTGTTTACTACTATTCTGTTATTCTAATGTTCTTTTTAAGATGTATAAACCAATTAAGATTAGTGAAATTACAGTGTCTTACTTCTACCCCAAATCCAACAAAATATCTTTTGTTTCCCATAATACCCGATTTATTTTAAACTCCTTAGTATCATAGTACCAGGTTGTACCCTTTTGAGGGAAAAAAAGAAAAAAAAATGCATTTGTTTTACTCTCATTTCTTGCATAATAATTTGTCTTTGTATTTTCACTGCCATGATAGTTTACTAGAAGAATGTTATTTCAAGATTAATATTTGAGTGTGTGTCGTAAGGCTAAGTGGTAGAAAGCAGAGGGTTAATGCCTGAAAATGCTCTCTTGCATTTGCCAATTAATAGTATGACTGGTTCCTTAGATGTAAATGTTGTTTATACAGCATATTTCAATTACTTCGGTGATAATCTTTGATTCAGAGAGTTCATGTATGTGAAAGCTCTTCTGAAATGATAATCACGTTTTATCGTAAAACGTAATCTGTTGCTTTCCAAGCATGCGGACCAAATGTGTGGGGTTGGCAGAAGTCTCACAGACAGGCAGATAAAGATCAGCACTGACTGAAGCCTGGGGTTTGTCCTTCCTACAGCGGTAAAGGACAGCCTTGGGTTTGAGAGGAGACTGACATTGATTTTCTTGGCCTGGTTATGTGATGGCTGAGGTACCTGCCCCTGATCGTTAACATTGACCAAAACCTCTCCTTTTATGAAAACACGGCTATCCCGACACCCACAGACACATACATGTGCGCGCACGGACGAACCCAGATTTGAGGAAAGTTTAATGCCTGGGAAGCTGAGAGGGGCCTAGATCCTCCTGTGAAAATCATCTAATTTGCTAACATGTCACACATTCTTGCCCTTACCAAATAGGTTTATTGATTTTTCTCTTTTAAGATGTTTTTTGGCCTGTCCATTGGGAACAAACACTATTAATTCTGGCTACAGGGTGATCTATATAAATGGCTGGGTAGGCATTGCTTGATGAAACTAGCATAATCAGCTACTTTACTCCAAACTCTGATAATATGGCATCCATCCCCCAGGGTATTTACCTTGTGTTTTTTTTCTTTTTTTTGTTGTTGTTGTTATTTAACTTGCATGTATTAACACTGATGAGGAAATAAATTATACAGTATAGTAGTTATTCTATTTTATCTCCAAACAAAATTATGTATTATGTATTATCCTCTGAATGATTATTTAGAGATTGTTTTTATTACAAGACAGTTTTTAAGAAAATAATGTAGAAGAGAGATGAGGGAAGTGGGCTGCAGTCAGTGACGTGTCCATTAAAGCAGCTCAGCTGTGCATGTGATAGATCCCATTTATTCTCTATATATTTTTTTTTCTCACCTCATCTTCCACAGTCCCAACGAATATGACATTTCCTGTTTCGGCCACCTTTCAAGTTTAGATGCTGCTGCTTGTGTGGGCAGAGTTGACAGGAAATACACAGTTTATGACCTAGCTGTGGTGGATTGGAGCCAGAATCTCTGATATTGAGATCAGGCCGTGTCTCGGGGGAAATGACAGAGACGCAGAGATGCTCTAATGTCAGATTTCGCATTCTTCTGGTATCTTCTATTATCTTGGTGTGTGCTTATCCTGCCGGCGAGTGGCAGGAGTAAACAGTCAGCCCAGTTTGGGATGGACTACAGACAGGGTTCAGATTCAAATGGAAGCAGGTTGTGGGTGATGGTATATGGAGGAAGAGTGGATGCTGCATAGAGATCAAGGGATTATGGTTATGATTGATCTCCTGGTGGCCAGCAAATGTCTGCTGGGGAAAGAGAAATAGATTATGCCTTTGTGTTGAGTGGTACAGGAGCAGTGAAGTGGTAAACATATTGCTCGTTGATAGAGATAGAACCCTTTACAGTTTTCTCCTGGGATGAGCTCCAGAGTAAAGTGTTCAAAATATATCTGATTGGCCAAACATTAATTTTTTTGTAGCAGTGTGTTAAAAAGGATGCTAAGTCAGTAAAAAGAAGAGTATAAAAAAAAGTAATCTCAATTTCCATACTAAGCATAAATCACTAAGTAATACAATTTTGCTTAGCTTTGTACTAGTATGCAGTTCAGGCTTACAGTGGGGATTACTTGTTGATGACAACTGACCTGATGTCATATTTCTCTCACCTTTTAATGCACACTATTCTGTGATATATGTATGGCCCACTGGATAACATATTAAAGATATATGATCAAAGGATAGGTACCACAATAATCTCTGAGCTCCCTCAACAAGACTTGCAAGAGCGTATGCTAACTAGATTAATCTTTTGGTCTATTAATAATAAAACATTAACTCATTGCCCGAGGTTCTTTCTAACAGTCCAAAAGCCAGAGAAACTGAATTAGAGAAGCAAATCGTAACATTTAAGATATTGGAACCATCCCCATTTGACATTTGTTTGAAACGTGACTTAAAATTTTACTTTATTTTTTTTTTTAACAATTGAATAATCAATTAATGCCCTTTATTTGGTCCTCAATATATAGCCACATTTTTCTTATATTTACTGTTTAGTGTTCAGAAACTACTGGTAATGGTTAGTAGTGGTAGACCAGTGTGGGGTTTATTTGTTTGTTTGTTTTTTTTTTTCTGGGGCAATATCGATACTGATACTTTGGTGACCGATAATGACCAGTGAAAATTAAACTCTTGGTGTCAGTATTTAGAATAACACAAACCAACATAAAACATAAATATAAAATGCTGTTTAAATGCCTTATGTTCAATCAAATTGTGCAAAAGAGACTTTAAGCATTATGATATATGCTTAAATTATTACAACATATATAATATGCCTTTAAATTGGTTTGAGTATTTACATTTTATATATTAACAGCATAATAATATATTCCAAATTACGCTGCTTCATTACTAATGAATACAGGAACTGAATATGTACAGTAGTAAGTAATTCTTCAACTCTGATAAATGCAAACCATCTATGCAGTCCATGTATGGGTTAACACAGCCCTTAGATGCACCTCCATTATGTTTAAAAAATGTGCAATAACCTGGATGTCTTCAGGACAAATTCCATTCATATTAGCTGGTGGTCCTGGAATGAGACTGAGAATATGATCTGTCTTTTTAAGTGTTGTGGAAGAAATTATGTACGACAGCTAAATTATGTATGAACAAAATAACATTTTGACGTTATCTACCATCCTTCACCATCTGCTACCTTTAGCATGTAAAAATGGTAGTTAACTGTATATCATTGCTACAAAGTGCATTATTCAGGGACTCTGGCAGAAGAGTAATTTAAAACCCATGGCTTATGCCTCTGTTGATTGAAATCTCATAGGCTATAACTTTGGACATTTTCAGTAATTCATAGTAGTAAATAATAAGACTATGATAAGTTTGCAACTTAACAAGGGATAAGTTGGGGTGTTCACTTAAACAACATTAAGCGTGACTATAGAGTTCACTGACAGGAGGCAGTAACAGGGACAAAACAGAACCTTTTTGATTGAATTTATTTTGTGGAATTGGATAAATAATATACAGATCCTATGAAAATGCTGAATATCAGAACTGATAATTATCAATCATGGAGGACAATTTTTACTGACATTTTAATTTTGTCTAGCTTTGTCTTTTCTCAACCAAGTTCGACACTTGTCATTAAAAATAAACACAGAGATGGTATTATTGGTTTGCAGAGGTTAACTGCTGTACTTATGGGTAAGCTTTAAGGCACTATTTCATCTGCAACTGCAAACTTTTTAAGTGATAAAGCAATTATACATTCTCTTGAAAATAATCAAATAAAGAATAGATACTACAGCTGACTTTGATGCAACATCTAATAGATGATGTGTTAAACTGAGCAGTCGATATTATTGATGCAATCTTGGAATACAAACTATCAATATGTTTTCATCAACTTTTTGTGAAGCTTTGATCCAACCTGCCACCTTGGTTACCAAAATGGTGTGAATGGAATACAGTGGTGTGTGGCAGATGTTGCCTCATGTGTTGGTGCGCATTACTTTTTATTTTGTTTCTTTTAATTCAGTTTTCTGCTTTGGTACCCGGAGCTCTTTCACCAGAGAAGAGCTCTTGGGGATCAGAGAAACAGCTCCACCGGATTTATTTTCCACTTTCCTCACATCATCCGTATAATTATTGGACATGCTGGTCAAAGGTGCCTTTACCTTTGTCTGTGCTGTGAAATGCATAAGGAGGGTGAAACATGCCGGTGTGCTCATGGACCGGTGCAGTCTTCGCACACCTTTACTGGGAGTATTTCTTTCCATTGTGCATTCACTGTGCAACAAACTGGATGAAATTCAGCTACTGGTGGGGAAAAACAGAGACTTTTATTCATCCTCTGCTTTAAGCTGTACTGAGACATGGCTGTGTGGATCAATACCGCATTCTGTGCTGCAGCTGGCAGGCTTCCAACTTTTCTGAGCGGATTGCGACACAGAACTTTTAGGCAAAACAAAAGGCGGAGGCATCTGTAAATATGTTCAAACAGTGGCTGGTGTCATGATGTGACTTTTCTGCTGTGCTGGAATCTCCTTTAATGACCTGTAAAGCTTTCTATTCTCCCTGTGAGACTGTTTCATTCATGCTGGTTCGTGTTGACATTATATTGCAGGCCAAGATGTGGGAGATACAGTGAATGCCCACTGACCAGATGCTGTGTCTGGAGTGGACAAAGTCAGACTACTTAGTTGGTGTCCTTGGTGACTTTAACAAAGGTACTCTCAGTCATTATCTCCACAAATACAGGTAGTTTATTAAATGCCCAACCAGAGAGGAGAATATTTTGGATCACTGTTACAGAATCACATCATCCGCCTTGCTGCACTGGGACACTCTGACCTTGTCATGTTCCACCTGATTCCTGCATGCAGTCAGAAATTAAAGCTCTGTAAACCTGTTGTGCTGCGAGTGGAGTGGTAAAGCTCTGGAGGATCTTTGAGCCTACTTTGTCTGCACTGACTTGGATGTTTTCAGGACTGCCACCAACAGGTAAGTACACAGAGGCTGTGACACCATACATCAGATTCTGTGAGGGCTGCTGCATGGAATCGCACATCAGGCTCAGCTTTAACAGCGACAAACCCTGGTTCTCAGCTAAACAACAACAGCTACAACTGGAAAGGGAATTCAAGTTTAGCAAGGCAGTGAGGGAGGCTAAGCAGCTGTTCTCTGAGAAACCTCAATAGCAGTTCTCAGCAAATGACTCTGACTCTGTCTGAGGGGGCTCAGAAAGATCATCAACTGTAAAACCACAGCCCTGACCAACGACCTGACCTGACTTCTACCGTTGATTTGGAAGATAATGGGACAGTGCTGAAACCATTTTGCTAGACTCTATCAACCGGTTCCAGCTTACCAGCGCTATATCTCCCACCACAGCACAACTGACGACCCTCTCCACATCTGTCCACCTCAGAAACTTCCTCCTTCTTTACTGTACCACAGTGATGACTCTCTCCTTCCTCGATAGGAATGTCAGCAGGTTCAACTGAGTTCACACCCCTGCAAAGAAGCCAGGCCAGACTTTGTCTCTCCTTCTACCTTGAGGCACTATGCTGACCAGCTGTCTCCGGTGTGCACTCAAAATATTTAACACCATACTGGAGACATGCAGTGTACCAGCCTGCTTCAAAACCTCTAACAATATCTCCATCCCCAAAAAAACAAGGATCATAGGGCTGTGTCTCCTTAAGACCAAGACCATCTCCTTCAGATCACCTATAGAGCCTGCAGGATTGTATATGGCACTGTCAACCTGGCTCTCCACTTCATCTTCCAGCACCTGGACTCCTTTTGGGACCTATAACAGGATCATGTTTGTGTATTTTACCTCCACTTTAAACACCATCATCCTGGCATGGCTGCAGGATTAGTTGCATGCCAGACTCCGTCTGCTGGTGGATCACTGACTTCCTGTCTGCCTCTTGTTTTCAAGGTGAAACAGGAAAAACACATCTCTCACTCCTGGATCATCAGCACTGGTTCTCCTCAAGGCTGCGTCCTTTCCCCTTTACTCTACTCATTATATATCAACAGCTGCACCTCCGGTCATCTGTCCATCGGGGTCTTGAAGTTTGCGGAAGAGGGTATCATGGGTAGCATGAAGCTAGAGAGCAGAACAGATAATGTACTTTCTGTGGTAGCTGTGGAAGTTCAACTAATCAAAGTCAATCACAGTGCCCCTGTGCACCGCTGTCATTGAGTCAATCCTCACCTCCTCCATCACGATTTGGTATGCTGCTGCCACTCCCAAGGACAAGTGCAGACTGCAACGTATCATGTGCTCTGCTGAAGGTGCTTGGCTGCAATCTGCCATCGCTCCAAGACCTATATGCCTGAAGGATCCTGAGGTGTGCAGAAAAGATTGTGGCTCTCCTGATACACTCTCCTCTACCAGGAGGCTGCAGTCCACTAAGACTAAAATCTCAGCTGCTGGCCTCATCAACAAGGCCTAGGAACAAAATTGACACAAACTCTTATGTGTTTCACACGTGTCTCAGTGTGTTACATCATCATCATCATCATCATCATCATCAGCATCTCTTGGAGTACATCTCTGTACATTGGAAATATTGCTTGTACTGCATACTATGAACCTTTGCATATCATTTTTTGACACTGTGCACATCCCTGCACAAAATTTATATTAATGTTCCTTAACTTTTGCAGGACTTTTATGTTTTAGTTTTTTTCACAGAGTCCTTGTATGTAAATCTTTACTTATAAACCTGACTCTGATTCCGAAATAGACCAAGGTGATTTCTGTGCCAGTTTTCACACTATATATTGGGTAATGTGACAAATGGTCAACACGGTTTGCTAAAAGTCAGAGGTCTTTCACAGCCAAGATGAGTCATTTTCTGAATGTACCAATGAGCTTATCTGAACTTATCTATCAATCATTCAATATCTTAAGATGATGGAAAAACAACTTGAGAATATTCAGAGCAACACTGTGTCAGGTTAAGTTGCTGCTCAATTCTGTGTGAATCATGGATTATGATGATGGAAAAGAGGAAGCTTTCTCCACACCAGTAAAGGTCAGAACATTCACCGGATACTGCACTCGTTCACTTCCTTTCTCCCTTGTGAACTTTACTTTCACACTCTTTTCTATGGACAGTCCTTACTGGAAAGCCGAGGCAGAGAAAGGTCAGCGAATGAGGCTGGTAAATAGTCAGACTGGAGAGTGGTGTGTAGTTTATAATGTATTTTGGCTGCAAGAGTTCGCAAAATGGCATCAAATTTCGATATTAGCAACCCTTTGCTCATTATTTAAACCGCTTTTTGCAAATGATGGCAAATGCACAAAAGGTCAGATGATGAGGAATAATAAAGTCTGAGGCATTGAGAGAAGTGTGGTGTGGTAAGGACTAAACAGATGTGGTGTAAGATGTATTTGTGGTGTAAATGTACACAACATAGCATCAGAAACAATATCCAGTGTTCATAGCAACAACAAAACAATTGCAGACACATTTTCTCATGAAGAAGGAAATCTAACACATTGAATTTAAGAACTTTAAATGTAGCCCTTTAAAAAATTTGATTGCCAAACAATGGGAATGCCAGCAGAGTGGTGACGAGAAACTCTGCACATTCGACAACACTTTCACCTTGAAGTGTTAGTGAATGGAAGTCTGGACACATTTTGCTTTTGTAACTTTGACCAGTGAACACAGTTCCAATAGAATCAGCAGTTTTTCTTTTTTTTCTCATTTTTTGTTTAAACCCAAGAAGAAGGGATAGCAGAAAAGTGTTACCTTCAGCCCCTGGGTCAGGTCGTCGGGGTCAAAGGTGGTCAGAAGGTCCAGGACGTGAGCCATAGAACAGGACAAGGGGTGGGACACACATTGGTGGAGGTCACAGAGAAGCACAAAGACATGGAGACGGAGAGAGGGAGGAGAAGCGGGAGTCCAAACCAAAAAAATAAAGAAAAAAAAACAGGAGGTGAGGAAGGAGAGGAAAAAGAGGGGTAGCAACGGGAGAGGATGACAAGGGAGGATTTGGGAAGAAATGGCGGGACATGGTACAGAGAGAAGGTAAAAAGCAGAGGAGGAAATTGTGAGGGAAAGCAGCAGTTTCGAGGGGTAGAGGGCAAAGAGGCAGATTCAATTCCTCTAAAAAAACAGAACCAAAATAAAAAAGGAATGAACCCATACCTTGGTCGTTTAACGTCAGGTGCGCCAGACCTTGAAAGGGAAAAAACAGAAAAAAAGAACAGAAAGAGGAAGAAAAGAAGGTCATAAAAGGCACGGGAAGAAAAAAAGCATTGTCACAACGTTGGACTGCAGTTTGTGACAGACATCCTGGGGCAGACTTGGATGTCAGAGTTCAAATCAAAGGTAAAAAACGAGAAAGAGAGAGATAGAGAGAGAGAGAGCGAATAGTAACAGAAAACAAGCAAACACTTCTTGAGTGAGGTGTGGGGGGTTTAGAAAAAAAAGCATTTTCATTTGGCGCAACCCCCGAAGGCTATTGCTCTCACAAATGCTTTTTTTTCCTCTGGAGTACTTATGGAACACACAGAGAACTGTTTGGCAGAAAAGGCTTGAACTGGATTCCTTGTCTCCTAATATACACTCAAATGATAAAAAAAAAGAATCTGAGCGCTGCAAGGTCTCGCGCAGGGAGGGTCAGCGGTAAACCTGGAAACATGTTACACGATAAAACGCTTTTGTATTGCCTGTAAAAGCCCAAAGCCAGAGCTTATTCCAACACAGATGTGAGTATACAGCATCACAACATCTTTATTTAGCTTACTGTAGGTTATAGAGCACGCACCTTGCCCAAAATGCAGATCAGTTTGTTTAAAAGAAAGATTTTCACATTTAGCACCTACAACAATCGTAAAGTAACTCATGCAAAGTATTCATGCAAAAAAACATATACAAAATTACAACTATATGAATTTTTTTTTTTTTTTTTTTTAAACAGAAACATTTTTAGCACATTTTTGGAAATACAAGCAAATAAATGTAAAGGTCCTGATTTCTCAAAGCAATGCTGGTGCCTCCTTGCTGTCATCATCACAATACCTCAGTTTTCTGCTTTAACAAAACTGTGTCACAATTGTCGCCGCAGAAACAGCAATCACACTTTGAAAAATGCCATTAAAAGCAGCAAAATGCTGAACCATTCCCACATACCGAAGGCCTTAAACCAACAGGAGTAAACACAGTAAAAACAAAATAGAGGGACCACACTCTCTCTGAGATTTGTGAGAAATAAAGTTTCTTGAATAAAGAATGAGCAGCAGTGTTTACACACACAAAATGTTATATTCAACCTCCATACAGCTCCACTTTGGGAAGGACAGTGCAAATGGGATCAACACGGAAACAATGTCTAACAGGAGGGAAAATAATAGCGTAACAAATGTTCTAACATCATCGCTGGTGAGGGTCTTGCACCGCAAACACACACTTGCATGTCTTGAGGATATCATTCTTGGCAGCACATCCTCAAACAGTAAAATAGAACTAAAAGGAAAAAATGAAACATGGTATTAACTATGGCCTAAAGAGAGGTTTATTCCCAAATAAACTGCATGGCTTAAAACAAATTGGATTTAACCCCAGGCAGCACAGAATATCAACAACATTATGTCTGTTGGACTAGACGTCCCGAAAGGTCAAATCTTTTCAAGCCAACCAGGCTTTTCTTGATCGATACCATTTCAAACATGAGACTCTTGGCACTACCAGCAAACAGCTCAATCTTATTAACCCTTCAGCAGCAAGGAAGCCATTCATACATTCATTCATACATTCAAAAAACAGGAAAATCAAGCTATTTGGAAGGAGTCATCTCACTGATAGCTGGAGTTTGTGGATATTCAGCACTAGAGAAAACTATTTTTGCCAATTTTTGTTTCGATGCTTGAGAGTCATAGTTTAGTACAGCAATTATTTGCAGGTACTGCGGCCTTCTCTTCCAATAAGAGTGAGGTATTCTGCACTGTTTTCTGGGGCTGATGGTGATCAAATCAACAGTTCTGCTAATGCAGAAGGTATGCGGCACTCTATAAATGGTAATCATTCAGACGCAGAGCTGTGATGACTCAATGGGGCCTTTCACTTATCCTCTTCAGACAAGGATGTGCGAAAATACTGATTTCAGAATTCTTCTCAGAGCAAAACGGAGAGAGACATGCTTTAAAGCTGCGCTAATCGACTCCGAAACCCCCAAGCTTCCATGCACAAGCTAATGCACTGGAGTTTGTCTCTGTGAGGTCTGTGAATTGACATTTAGACCATGGACTGGCTAACTGAGGCGCTTGACAGCTAAGGTTATCTAACCATTCGCTTGCTGCCTGTGTTTTTCTTGCAGACAAACAAGAAGAAGATAGCGTCTAATGTCTCAGAAAACAAATTAACACACAACAACAGAGTAGCTGTTAGTGCGCGACGTGAATGCACAAAACAAATCTATACTGGCACCGGCAAGCGGGCAAATCAGAACACAAAGACCGCAGAAGCAAATGACTCTTGACTACAAGCTGTTCCTATTGTCTTCTTTCTTAATAACATCTGTGATTCAGGGGCAGAGAAAATGTACAGGCAGAGTGTTTTATTTATCTGGCTGCAGTCCGTTTCCTGCCGGCCCTTTACAGGAGTCCAATCATTCTCACTCTGCCTCCCTCTGTTTTTGTTCTCTTGCTCATAATCCATTAAGGAGATAAGGCGAAGGCTCCTGCAATGAAACAGAACGGTGCTGTCGCTGCATACCAAATCATTCAAATGCCCCCAACCCCCCGCCGCGGCCTCATCCAGCTCTGGCAGCCAAAAGACAGTGGCACAGTTTTATGGCAGAGGAAGACAAGAAAAGGTGACGAAGAGAAGGTGAAAAAAAAAAGATGCACAGAGGAAAAGACAGGATGTTGTCGAATGGCATCTTTACAGCCAGTGTTAAGCGGAGATTTACAGACAGGCAGAGAAAAGCCAAAAAAAAAAAAAAAAAAAAATCAATCAAAAGGGAGAAATTCATTCCAAGGTATCGTATCAGGAAATTAGAAAGTTGTGATTCGATCCGCGCAAAATGCCAAACCTCTCTTTTCACACAGCATCTCTCCCAAAATAGAGGGACATGAAAGCCACATACACACCACAGCACGCAGCCGGTCACACACATTATGTTGTTTTGGCAGATACGTCGCATGCCAGACTGCTAACACGCCAGATTCTGATCAGAATATGACAGCTTTCACTAGCAAGTGGTTTGGGAGAGGGAAGAGGCGGCATGACTCAAAATTTAAATTACTGATCACTGTACAACATCCAAATACAACAGACATAGGGGGGAAACCTAACTCTTAACTTCAATTCTGCATCAGTATTGAAGGACAAATCAAGTTACCACAGCCACGAGAAGCATCGTTTGCGGCACATTCTGGGAATATGACAAAATTCGAAACTGCCAAACTATGAGTCTCCCCATCTCCTTGACATCTGAACACTTGATTATGTCCTTAATTCTGTGGTGAGTCCAGATGGGAGTGCCTGACGGAGCCAGCACCGATGGCAGGATGGCTCCGATTGGCTGCTTGTGATTGAGTGGCAGATGGGGCAGGGTCATCATTCTGTCATTAGGAGGAGACATGCTTTCGTCCTATCTGGCCCACTCCTCCTCCTCCCCTGTTTTCCACCTTGTCTCTGCTGCCTGTTCCCAGCTGCAGCCGCCTCCTGCTCTCTTCTTCCTCAACTGCCACTTTGCTCTGCTCTGCTTTCAGGTCTGATGAGCACAAGGCAAATCAATTTAAGGTTTTTCTGAGTGATCACCTTTATCCTGTGATGAAACATTGGGAATATATGTATCTTACATACACCAGACTGCTACTTATCAACCACCTACAATTACATCATCAATACTGAGACCTGCATGAAGATGGCAGAAAAGTGCCCAGTGGAAACTATTTAATGGTGTGTGAGCATCATCGACACATAAGTGGCGTCAGCTCCTACTTCAACTAAAAGATGTGTAAAGACTGATGATGAGGTCTAGCCTGTGTTTGTGTATTGCCTTGTTATCCACACAGAATAATTGTTGGACCTTGAGTTTTTGTGACATCCTACTGAGAAAAAAGCCATGGTAGGACAAGGTGTAATAATAAAGACATTTATTTTTATTTGTTTTATAAGCTCCATTCAACAGGTACGGCGTGTTCTTGAATGACCTTGTAAGGCATTAATCTGTCACAACAATGACAGATTACGATGAGCCTCACCATCCTACCTACATACAGACATACACAGAACAACAAGCAACACCACATAAATGGTGCGGGTGGAGATAAATGGAAGTCTTTATCATTATCCCTTTCAACCTCTTCTGTACTTTCTTTCCCCAAATTCAACTCTCCTTTGTTCATCAGATGGACACATACGGTAAGCGAGAAGGAAGAATATGTTTACTTCTGCTTTGGTCCCATGTGGTGCTGGGATAGCATGTTAAATAGCCTCCTCCTCCAAGGACTCTCACCAGCATATGGCCACCACACTTTACGTGCCTCCTGAAGGCACATGCCATACTGACACAAAAGCCTCTTCTTTACTTGCTGATCCCAAAAACACTACAGCAGTTCAAACATGTTTCTTGAGGACAGGCAGTGTCCTCAAAAACCTAGGAAGAATCAGTGTATATAAAAGTCATGAAGTATAAAATAAGAACAATAAATGGCTTTATGTGCACCTTACTGCTACAATATC
Organism: Scortum barcoo; assembly: GCA_023238725.1. Taxonomy (NCBI): domain Eukaryota; kingdom Metazoa; phylum Chordata; class Actinopteri; order Centrarchiformes; family Terapontidae; genus Scortum; species Scortum barcoo. The sequence continues at coordinate 21,797,484 of CM041532.1, read as the reverse complement.
CAAAACATTTGACCCATCCACAAATTACCGGCTTTTTACTAGACCTGGGTAGAGATAAAGTTTCACAACGTAATCATCACTGTACATCTCCCAGTGCCAAAAAGTGCAGCCATGGCCCTTGAGGGCTCAGAAACAAACCGGGCCAATTTGTGAAAACATCTGCTTAAATGATGTTGGAAAATGGTTCTGATTGAGAGCGAATAATATTCATCTCAGTAGGCTGATCTATAATGCATAGTGTCTTTGCACAGCTTAAGTAATATAGAAACTGTAGCAGAATTTAAAGTGCTTTAATAATTCCTTGTGGATATCTTTTCAATGAGAGTGAGAGAAGGGAAGATAGCGGGAGGTAAGGAGCTAAGAAGACCGCCACAGTCTTGAAGAGAGTTATAGATTGATGTTAAAGGCTTCCGTGTCGTTCAGCGCTTTAAATTATTAACACGGAGCTTGCCCCAGTTTTAAAAGGAAGAAACAAGTTCTGTGCTTTAACATCAAGTGGAATCAAGTGAAAATTGGGTCCTGGGCAATGTGAAGTCATGGACTGCAGCGCTCTGTGATTTTAATAGAGGATAAAAGACTCGACTTACACTGTGTTCACACATACAGACACAAAGCAGGGGGTCTCTGGCATCTCATTAAGCTATAGCTCCGTGTGTGTGTGTTTTGTGCTGAAGATGTAATTTGCATACTCTCCTCTGACTGGGCTGTTTTGCTCTGACGTAGCCCCGCGGTGCACATAAGGAAGTTTCCCGGAGTACAGAATGGCTCTTTGTTGTACATGTTGTTGGAAGCTTGGCCATGACGGCCAAGCTGGCAAGAACGATCGGCCTCGTATCTGCGCTGTAAGTGCTCCCCTCGTCCCTAGTAGAGTGGAGTAGTAAACAACTCTGTGCCTCTGTTTCTGTGGACATTAAAAGCAGCATGATTGGCTCTCCCCTGGTTGCCGCTCACATTACGTTTTGGGGACATTTGCATAAAGTTTGAGCTTTTCTCAACGTCTCCCTGTAGCGCTGCTGGGCGAGCTTTAAATTTACGTAGATCACAGAGCGGCGCCGCTGAATTGCAGTATATTACCATTAGTGTGGACTACAGTGAACATACTCTGCCTTGGTCTTAATACGTAGTTCTTGCTGTATAATCTCAGAAATGTCCATACACTCTTCTGCTGAATATCAAAATATCATACTTTGGCTAAAGAAGAAAAAAATAACAGGGCATGCTGAGATGAAGCCTTGTAAATTACCTGACATCTGCGCCAATGTAGGTTAAGCTTTTGTCAGTGCAGAAATACAGTACAGAGTCAGTGTTCCTTCAAGGACTGTGCTTGTCTGAACAGTATAAACACCTGCAGGTCAGTGGCTTTAATGGCTTCTGTTTTGCACACACAGAGCAGAATTGTAGAAATGTATGGACACATGAAGTCAGCGATACGATTCTGAATGCATGTTTTGAAAGCTTAGATTTTAGTTTACTGTGTGCCATTGTAAGCCAACTACTGAGACAAAATTGCTAAAATTCACCACAATGACACAATCTAAGACCCAGAAAAAGAAGAAATAACATTGTGATAACCTTGACACAACATCTAGTGGCCATTTAGTGACTTTCTGGTGTGTTTCTGCAAAAGTATGCCACAGATGACTCATGACAAATGAGCTAGTCAATGTCAGTAGTCAATGCAGGCTTGAGCATAGCAAATGTAGTCAGAGCAACAAATATAAACAGCTATCTGTGCAAGCTCCCAATAGAAGCAGTGTACTGAGTCGTGTTTGGGCTGTAAGATCTGTTCATGTTGGAACATAATGAACAGCTGCAGGATTGGCTTCAGAAATTTCTATGGCCATTTAGTTTTTATCACTCATCACCACTGAAATACACTGGGGACAACGTGGATTTGAGCTGACCACAGCTGGTTTCCTCTATGAGGGGTGAAACTACCAATTTCACATCCAAACCTACAGGTGTTTAGTATTTAGCTACTGTGGCTGTGGCTTAGTGGTGTGGGGTATCACGTCCACTGGATATTACAGTGACAGCATCTGTCCTAGATTTTCAAGGTATCTGGATAAAAAATGTAGTACTTTTACAGCAATTCAGAATTCTCCTCTGAGTGTGTGCGTGCTTGTGTTTGTGTGTGTGTTTGTTTGTGTGCGTATGTGTGTGTATACACATGCATTTGATTTCCTTGGAAATACCACTGGGAACTGTTGACCCCAGGCACTTAAACTGAGCGAGTGAAGCATTAAATCTTTATGGTCACTTTCCACTTTCCACAGCAGCAACAGCCATCATCTGTCAGGAGCGATGCACTAAGTTGTTTGGAAGCCCATAAAGTGACGTGATTTACTATTCAAAGTTACAATTAGACAGGGCCACACTGCATAATTAAGCTTGCACATGCCAGGTTTTCAGACAGAGAACATTCAAACCAACGCTGCCATGACAGATAATCCAAAACGTTCTTTTCAGTCTTGATTTTGGCTGCAACTTTGGTGCCATTGCTTTGGTGTTTTAGAATTAATGTAAGCGCTGTCACTAACATGCTGCAAAATTAAAGCTATAAAACATGAACATTTCATACTGAAAAATCAAATAAACATTTCTGTTTTTATTCAGCAAGGACTTGCACACAGTGTTGTTTATTGACTCAATAACTGTCTATTCTGTACGTAGGGAGATCATAGTTAAGCACACAAAGGAAAATATCTCATAGAGATATTATGCTCCCCCACATCTCCTAATTAACTGCATAGCGCTGAGTGAATCACTTTGACTTGCGTATTTTGTTCATTAAAACACAGCTAATATGTCATGGGATATGTCTGGAAAAATAAATCAGTGCGTCTTGGAGATTGGTGAGGGGTAAGAGATCTGAACAGTTGCCGTTCCATCTTAATTAAACAGTTCATAAATAAATTGGACCCCCATATGTCAAGCTGAAGAATTTGGACTGATTTCATGTCTTAGCCATCGAAGCTAAGACACAGAAGGGATGTTGGTGATTTCTTCACTTATGCTAATTTATACAAGACAGACCAAAGATACTCAGAGGCGCTACAGTGTTTTGTTAGCTTTTATACCAGAGCCCACTGCCATCAACGGAGGTGCCCTACCAACACTGGAAGGAAAATATGCAATGTAGCATTCTCATTTCATAGAGTCTATCTTGTACATTTAAAATGGTACCGTATTCTGTATGTCCTTCCTGCCGTTTTTTTGTATCTTTTCCAGTTACCAAATGTTTTGAGTTTCTGGCCTGGAAGAGCCATGCTGGGTTCATCTTGCAACAACCAGTAAATTCTATGTCTGACCTCTATTTACTTTCCATTTATGAGGTCAAAACTAATCATTAGTCCCCACCGGGGTCTGGTGTCCTCTCTCAGAGTATCCATCTGTCCTTCCTCTCCTCTTCCAAATCCTTAACTGCCAGTGCCGCAGATGCGCGCTACACCCGCTCCCGGTCCATCCGCCCTCTTTCCACAGTCAATTTCATGGGATGAATGCCTCTGATTGCCACTTTTGGACTCTGCTCATTAGGGGAGCTGAGAGTGGGGGAGCGGGCGATAAAATACACGCCATCCTTTACAGTTGTTTTTCCTGGGATGCTGGCAGCTGTAATTGCAACGTCACATGTGACCGGCAGCACTGATGGAAGGAAGGAAGCCAGTCCTCAAGTGGACGATTAACCCCCTCCCCGCCCTTTCTTGGTTACAAAACCATCAAAACACCTCAACCCTCCACACACACGACCTGCCCGAAGCTACCAGCAGAATTTAAAATCATTTTTCATCCATTTTACTCTTGTTCCTGCAATTTTTCGTGGCCTGATCACGAGTTTCAAACCTCAGTTAAGCTAAATCCACAGAAAGATATCAAGAATGAAAAGATGATGACAATATTCAGTTATTAACGACGTGTCTCAAGTATCAGTATCTAGGAAAAAGGGGGACCAATGCCAAATCAAGAAGGCAACATAAGAAATTCTTCACCAGTAATAACAAATTTTCTTCTCCAAAATGTATTAAACTAATTGTACAAGCATGTATTTTTTATATCATTGTTACCTCTATTGCAAAAGTAAACCCTTTCAGTGAGCTAATGTAAAGGCAGCAACAAAATCCCCTGGTCCTCTGAGCCGAGAAAGCTCAACTCTGAGGCAAAGTGATCCACAGGGACATTAGCGCAAAATAGCACCTTGCCTTGAGCGTCTGTTGATGTTTAATGTTTCATTTTGACAATTCTCTCCTTTCAGCCGGCGAACATCCTGTTCCTCTCCACTAACGGCACGGCAGTGAACTGTAGTTTCGTGCGAGGAAAAAAATTAAATCGTAATGACTTCTCCTTGGAAATGTGGCTTCCCTTGAGGTTTCGACACGGCGACTTCCTGTCTTGTGTCAGGGGGTGGGTCTCAGCAGGTAACTACAGCAGCATCCCATAATGGAGAATTAATGTCTTCCAACTGAGACGACGCACTAAACTTCATTTAGCTCATTGGGTTGGGTAAACACCATTAGACCATAGAAGCTGCAGAGCTCTTGGAAGTTCAGTCACTTGAGAGAGAGTTGGATAATTATGGCAAAATTAATGGAAACTGTGTAACAGATGTATTCATAATTCATGAGCCTATTTCCTGAGGCTGGAATCCTCTTTGTGGGGAATGCTATACATAGCCTGATTTAACTGAGACTGGACGGTCCCAACCAGTGTATTCTCCATACTAACAACAGCATAATGATGTGTTTCTTTGCTGCACAGTGGTGAACACAATGGCTCTGAAAAACAGATCAGATCATCTTCAGCTGGCTGAACTGTGAATAATGTTAAATAGTTTAGTCTAGTCTAGTCGTAATTGTCCTTGAGGCAAGATACCAGTTCTAAGAATTACATCCATTTTCTTAACACATTGTCCTAAAAAAGGCCTGTGAACTTTAGTTCAAATTGAAGACTGAAAAGTATTTTTGAAATGACCCTTGACTGGGAACATTTAATCTTTTTTTGTATGTGAGGAGGAGTATGTGTGTACTCTGAAACAAAAAATTAAATTAAATAAAATAAAAAATTGGAAAACGTGTATAGGCTGTCATTCTTTTATCTTGCCATCTCTTGTGAAAGTGAAGCCATGCCGTAAAATGGCGGAGCTCAACCCTAAATTAAGGAAACAACAAATCTCGCGTTGTTCTTGAAGACAACAGTATCTCGTTTAGTTTCAGCCGCTGAGCAAAAAGCCCTGCTGCTTGCTTTCATCTCGCCAAACTCTAATTAGGCAAACTGAACAAATACCAGTGAGAGAGAAGTCCTCTGCATATTCAAACAAAAGGGCTCCTGAGTTCGAGCGAGCAGAAGGGAGCTACAGAGAGGGAGAAAGAGAAAGAGAGAGAGCTGATCACAAGAAAATTAAACGGCACTGAACCTTGTAAACAAATATTTCAACAATGTTAAACACAATGTAGGAGACGTCTGGTGCCGCTGTGCTGTGAAATAGCCAGGCTCTGTTTGGAATGGGGGTTTCACGTATGACGGGCACCCCAGATAAAGAGACAGGGAGGGAATAAACGTCGACTGTATGTGCACATAGGGGTGTCTATAAAGCAATGTTAACACAAGGGGTTTACCACAAAAGGTCACACATGAATGTAATCAGTGGAGCAGAGTAAGGCTTCCTCAGAGGTTAAGCATAACCTATATTTCCGCTCATCGTCCTGCCCGCCTAGAAATGCCTAAAGCCCATCATTGCCTTCATTAATAATTTTTCCGATGTGCAGCGTTCCACCTTGAAGTGTCAGCTATATTTCCCTGAAATATATGAGCTACTTTAGTCGGCCCGAGAACGTTGAGGTGAGAGCGAAAAAGATTGACACAAATCCATTTCTTTTCCCCTCAGCATCGCGGAATTGTTTTCTCCACCAAGTTTTGTTTCTCCTGAAAGTCACCCATCACTTTTTAGGCCTTTCTGTGGACGAACACGTGAGATGCAGCAGCCCGACCCTTGTTGGCATAGCAACTGGCTCCAGTATCTTTCCTGCGATGACGATGGTCATACTGGCGTATTCACACTCAGATTCCTCTGCTCTTGTCTTTCTTCCACGGTCATTCTCATCCATTGATAATGTTTTCTTTGTACTCTCTTTTTTCTTTTTCTGCCTGACTTTATCTTTCTTTCTGCCTGTTTCCTAACATTCATCATCTTTTTTTTTTTTTTTTTTTTTGGTTTATTCGGCCTCACTGTGGAACTCCCTTCTCTCCTCCAGTGTGTCTTTCTCCACAAGCAATTAAGCTCGCCATTGTGTGTTTTTATTACATTATCCACCCAAATACATAATGTTCAACTCTAAAATGACAAGGGGATTTGCATTTGAAAAAAGGGTTATAAAACAGAATAATGGAATTCAGCTATCATTATATTAAGAGTGCATTAGAATCAGCGGTGATAGTCACAAAATTATTGTCTCCTGGTTCATTGCCCACAGAGGTAAACTCATTGCAGGTACAGGGCAATGGGGTAAACCTAACTCTTTCATCAATCTTCCCGGTGCAGCGAAATTGCCTTTTGGAGGTAAATCCTTTTTATATAGTCAGGAATCCTGTAGCCCATTAAGTCCACATTCCCAAGGCTGTATTGTTTAACTGTAAGCATTCATCAGCATATATAACAACACTGATGAAGTGCAGACATGCGAAACAGACACGGACCTGCATCCATTTGCATTTTATTAAATTCCTATCACATAAAACGAGCAAGTTGAGGCGAGAGTTGTACAAAATCAAACCCAGGGGGATCCGGCAGTATATTTAGAGTATGTTACATGTATTTTGGTTCATCAAGTGTGGTAAAGCACAGCTGAACACGCTAATAATATCCATTTCTCTGACACCTGGCTATCTAAAATAACAAGAGGAACAGATTGGAGTTGCCTGTTACCCCCAAAGGCTCTCCGGAGACCAACACCAGCCTCAGGTGCAAGACGTCCACGTTATCTCGCTGTCACACCTGATGTGTGTGTGCATGCGCAAAAGCGTACTTTTGTCAATGCCCTCGGGACGTTGCTACTATGCACGGGGTAAATATTTTCTTCGCCGCCACCACCACCAAAACCCTAACCACCACTGTCGGTTTGGCTAGCGCTCACATAGTGTAAGATTGCTTAATCAGATAGGGCTGTTATGCTAGGCTCCGCTGATCCCATCTGTCACGACTTCATCCTCGGATCCGCCGTGCTGTTTCGAGCCCCATGACAGCTCTTTAAGAAAACCACTCAATCTGTTCTCTGGGCTATTTTTGCATCCTTTGCATTTTTCCTCTCCAAAAAAGGAGAGGAAGAAAGGGATGCATAGAGCTGCATGTTGCTTGACACGGAGCAGTATTTTTTATTTATTTGCATTCAGGAGGTGGGCAGCCCGACCTGGCTGGTCCGTGATCCTGCCCTCCTCCACCTCCACAAAAGGATCTGGCACAAGATCAGAGGGGTTTGGTGCTGCCTGAGTCACCAGCTATTTGGCCGGGCAGGGAAAGACACTTATAGAAGAAGCTGCTTCCAATATATTTCTTTTTTTTGTAATCACAGTTCACAGGCTTGTAACAGAAATTACACTGGCTTAAAAACAAAACAATGCCTGGCTTTCTCCTCAAAATGAAAGTCCAGTATGCTAGCTTGTGAACTTTATTGGTTTATGATAACTTGGATTTGGACATCCGGAGTCTACTGGGTCTAAATATATCATTTAGCAGAGAGTGATTCAGTTTATTTGGAGTGAAAAACATTCACTGTGAATGAGGAGAATCACTGCGAATGAAACAAAAAAAAAAGTGAGAGAATCCATTAAAGAAGGAAAAAAAGAGTGGGGTAAACGGAGATGTCACAGCACCAGCTCCACTCTTTGATAGAAGTCGTCTCTGTGTAGCACAGTGTTAAAAAAAAAAAAAAGAAAAAACACCAAAGCCACGAGTTGTATCCAAAGATATCGCGGAAATCAGAAAAAAAACAAAAAGCTTCCTGAGGATTACCGCTCTAACCCTTGATAGTCTATGAATGCTAATGTGCAGGCTCGCGGCACAAAGAACTCAAATCCCCTGCGACCCTCCACTGCTCTGCCTTGCTTATAAGAACTGCTTATTATGTGACACTATACAAAAGATTGATTCTAGTGATCCACGAGAGTGATAACATTAGCATGCGTTAAACAGTCAGGACATGCACACTAATGTGTCAGGACTAGCTAAAGACCACTGTTGGGTATCTGATATGAGGTCGCCAGGGATCGGGCTGACATGGCTCGCCTGGATCAACAGCGTGTACAGTACGCCCGCACGCATTAGCTCGCACTCGACTCTCCCTCTTTCTCTCTCAGGCTATATCTACTGTCAAGTCCAACAAACTGGCCACAAGGTCACTGAACTGCTAAATCCAATTATATGCAATTATCCAGTGTGTCTTATACGAAAGAAAAGAGCTTTATCTGACCGAGGGGGGAGGAAAAATTGAAAAAGGAAGCAGTTTTCTCAATGGGATATACTCCTCTGGCCATGAATCCCTCTCTGGTGGGGCTCTCTAGGAAGGTGCGTGTGTGGCCTGCATGCACATCCTTGGTGGTCAAGTTCCAAGCCAGTAAAAACAGTAAAAAATACAAAAAGCATGGGAAAACATTTGCGTGGACCACAAAGTCTCTCGGTTAATGTCTTATTTACAGGATGCATTCAAAGGCACGCAAGATACAATATCAGGACTAATGTGCCGTGGTTGACTTAAAGGAGAAATTTTATACATTTATTTTCTACACTTAAATAATAATAATAATAATAATATTTTTCTACACTTAAAAGGAGACATCGTCTTAGAAATGGCTCATATTACAGTGATCCAGATCAATCAATTTCCATATACGGTCCCTTAATTAAAACTAATTGCTCGGCTAAATAAGGCACCCGAAACTGGGATAAAGATTGATACCAGCTGTAGTACAATGGATCTGCCTCGGAAAAAGAGTCAGGTAGCCGAATCAATAACTGTTTCTGAGTATTTCATCAGTGTCAGTAGCAGAAGCATATAATTAGAGCTGCCTCAGAAATACCAAAATCAATCAAGAGGTGTTTATTTTCCCCTGACAAATCAACCGTTTTCTGTGTGTTGCTTTTAGTTAACAAGGCGGTAGCGCTGCTTTGTCTGCACCCCAGTTCCCAGGACACTGCCTCCATGTAAATATTCAAGTTTGTTTGCATTCACCTTCCATATCGCCTCTGTTCTCCTCACCCTTTTTTTTTTTTTTAAATCTTTTTTGCACCTTAAGTATCTCTCTGCTTCTCCGCGTTTACCGAAAGAGAGGGAGCTCGGGGGAGGCAGCTAAGGAGCGATCAGTGTCATCTCCACTTCATTTCTATGATCAACGGAGCCTCTCGAGGCTCCAACCAGCAGATCTGGGTACCCGGCTCTTCTGAACAGGCGCCATCTGCCATTGCCATCCCCGAGGCAGGGCGGCAAGCTGGGGCCGGTACTCTACGCTGGTGCAACGGAGAATATGCGTAAATGTGTGCGAGTGTATCACCCTGAGTTACGGGGTAGGGTTATACATATTAATGAGCATCTGTGCTTACGGGGAGCACTCTAGTTGGAACGCTTTTAGTGTTTTCACACAGTATTGGAGTACCGCAATGCAACAGGTGTGTGGGTGCGTGTTTGTGATGTGGCTCGTGCTGAAATTCAAACTTAAAATACTCCTCAGATCCTCGAGGAGAGCCTTTGGATCAAATTAAAAAGACCCCGCTGGTGCTGCAGTAAAAGTGCTTTCACAAAGTGATGGAGGGGGGGACGCAACCTGCATACGTGTGTTTAAACTGACACTACAAAACGGTGTGGGAACCTTATCTCACTCATGAACGAAACCTTCTACAGGTACTTATAATCTCAGCTCAACAATTTGCAAAAAATAAAAGCTGCATGTAACTCAGTTTTAACAGCAGATGAAGATATCAGAAATATCAATTTATATCAATTTCAATGGCTGTGGGTGCTTATATCCATATTACACAAATTTCAAAAGCATTTCTGCTGTAGAATGATACAAGTGCCTGCTTTGGATGTTGTGTATAGAGGTCTCTATTTCCTGTTTTTAAGCATGGACAATGTGCATGTGTGTGTGCGTGTGTGGGCGTGTGTGTGTGCCTATGTGCGGCCTCCTCTCCTTATCTCCTTTAGCCAGGCCACTCTGCCAACACAAACTCCAAAGAGCTCCTAGTTGTCATTCAAGGCGTCACACCGCCCAGAAAAAAATGACACCATAAGGGGAAGGGTGGGGGGGAGACAAAGAGAGAAAACACACAAAGAGAAAGTGGCGTGGGTTTGATGCCCAGCAAAGTGCCCCGTTACCTCGGTGGGGTTGCGTTATCACCTTCGCTATAGCTCCACCCACATCGTGCTTTATTTTGTGTATGTCATTTAGCACCTTGCCCACTAAAAATATGTCTAAATACCTTGTTGTGACAGGGAGTGTTCACGTTCAAAACATCTGCTCAAAAAAAAAAAAACATCACTGACTGCAGAAAGTTTCTCAGGTTGTAATTATGCAAATCAGAAATGTTTTCATACATAATGCGAAATGCCTGAATTTCGAAACAGCCTGAAAATTATGTGTGGGAGGTCAAACAGCAGGACATTTTATAATGATAATGCTGAGTGGAGACAGATTGGCAATGTCATAAATAAGGTAAATTCAATGTACTACTAGGAATGCTATCATAAGTCAAATAAAAGGCAATCAAATAAAAGACCAATGTAAAGCTTTAAAATAATACTGTGAATACTGTAACTAAATACATCCAGGTTGTGAACAGCTACAAAAATGTTTTTGGTAGAAAACATCCAAAAATATGAAATACTGCTCTGGCCTGGGTGGCGCTTTTGATGTGCCAATGATAGATAATTAATCAGTCAGTCAGAGTTAAGAGTTAATGGCCACTTTCCAATCTTTCCGCAGTGTTTTAATGAACTATTAGAGGGGAAACCTGTTCGTTTGGCTGAACTCTTTCAAGTGAGAAAGAAAAAAAAAATTCTGGATTTCAGCCAGAGCCTCAATACAAAGGAAGCAGTGCAGGACATGGTAGCTCCATTGTTGGCATTTTGTGAGGTTTAGCAACTGGTGATTTCTTTTTCCAAACTAACTGCAATTTGGCAGTTATATAGTTGTTACCTGCACATAATTTTGCACACCTGTTGTCACTTTGGGCTGATGTGTAAAATGCATAGCTTGCTGTGCTATTCTATTTTCTTTTTTAATTTGTGTCGTCATTACCAGCCGAGCCTTCCACCTTAAAGGAGATGGCACTGTTAGTGATGTTTGCAACTGATCTGCTCACATGGCAGGTTCGTCAAGAGAAACGAGTGTCTCCTGTGTGTAGAAACAGTACCTGTGTGTGCAGCAGACGGCATGCCTCCATGGGGTTGTTAAGTTACAGCAGTCAGCAGAAAGGGTTCATATAAGCTCAAGTTCAAATAAAGCAGGCGTGAAAAGAGTCATTTATTGTGTTCGCTGTAACGACTGAATAAAAAAACCTGCTTCATGAAACATTACTACGACGTCTCCCAACCCTTCTTAAAAGCAGAGCTTGACTGCAAAGGCTAGTTACCAGCTAACTGATGAGCCAGGTTAAAGCTGCTTGAATTTGCCTGAAAAAAAGATGTCTTGTAACTACAGTTCAGAGGACTGAAACTGGAAAGGCAAGATACCTTAAGAGTTTCCAGCTTGCCGGTAGACTTTGAGTGGATTTTTTTCCCAGTGTACAGTTAGTTTAATGTTAAGTAGTAAAGAAGAAAAGTTGGCAAAACATAAGATTCATTTTTTGAAACAGCTACAAGGGTAAAAGTTTATGATAATGTACACTTGCCACCATAGCAACAGTGGTTATAATCTTGGAAATGAGGCACAAGCCACCTTACTACATTGTTTTGAGGTCTCTATAGTGCAGACTTCTTTAATAATGTGAGAGAAAAAAAAAACATGATTCGACGATAGCCAAGACTTGCCTAATAAGAGTCGCCTAAATTCTTAATCAGGGACACTGAGGGACAACACCCCACTCAGCTGAGTGTGACCATCAGCTTGAAGGCCTTCTCGGATTTAAATTGGAAATCTAATCTGTTCCATGCATGCGATCAGAGTGGAGAAGACTCCAGCCACGTCCCTCTCTTTATCTCACTTTATCTCACTCTCTGTGACACACACACACACACACACACACACACACACACAGAGCAGAGACACACCGTGCAGTTATTTACCACAGATACTTATCTACCTGGTTCTATCCGAACGGCATTTGTGCGATTACCATCCTGTGGCAGCTGACAGCCCACGTGATGACAACACACGGTAACGAGCGGACAGTATCATAAATAATGACTGCCATCCATTCCGACTGTCAGGACGGGCAGCGTCTCATAACAGGCCGAGAAGGCAAGAAAAACACCAGCATATGCTCGCACACAGAGACAATGATTTATCACCCTTTTACCTTCCGCGTGCAGGTGTATGGGCAAAGACCAACACACACTCGCTCACACTCTTATACAATCCATGCACACACAAAGAATATGCAAACATTGGAAAGCAAACAGATGCCTAAAGGGATAGAGCACATTTTTAACTTCTGTATCTCACTGTGAGTCTTTTCATTCCATCCAAAAAGAATTTGCACCACATTTTTAGATTTTTGATTTAAGAATGATTCATTGAGGCATCAAATCAACAGCAAAGCACATCTTAAAAACAATGTTATTATAAAATACTATTATAAACATGTATCCCATTCAATTCTATCATTTATTCTGTCAAAATAACTGCCATAATTGCTTTTGGAGGCTGTGAAAAGACTAAACGACAGGCCTGGAGTATCTATTTGTCGTGAATCTATATTTTGAACACACTTCATTGCTGTTATCGTGACCTCCTGAAGCACCTCTGTCTCCCATCTGCTGCTGGAATAGATTGAAACATTCCATGTTTGTCACTGATTTGACTTGATGGACAGTTCCATTACAATCTCACTGTCTCTGGTGTATTCACATGTGTGTGTGCGCGTGCGAGCGAGCGTGTGACTAACCTACCATCTGTTCACGCAAACACTTAACAGGGAGTTGTACCTGCGATGCAAAACATTCCATTCACAGGTGAGGCGGTTTTGCCGCCGCAGTTCCACCGCAAAATGTTTTCCTATTCCGTCGTTTCGGGATGCTACAGCGCACTGCGGCAGATAATATCAAGTGGCAGTGATGATGATTATCTTCTAATTTCACCGTGGAAAATTTTTATAGCAACAACACACTCGAGCTGATTGTCCTTATCTCGGCTGAGTTTTAAACACAGACCTCTGTGTAAGCATGTACATGTGATCATGTGGTAGCAACTGCATGCGCACACACAAACGAGCACACACTCGTATGACACAGTGCAGCAGCATCTCCATTCTGTTTCTCTGCTTGGTGCCACAACTCATTTATAAAATTATGCTCAAAACTGCTTAAAATATCCAAAAGCACATGCACCACCTGTTTTTATTTAGCATATTTTCATTGTAATGTGTACCTTTGGATTTTGATTTCATTGAGAGCATCTCCTAAATAACTGTTAAATTCCATTTAATTCCACTATTCAATACTTGCATCTTTTAATTAGACAGTATTTCTGTATTCTGTTGTATATATTTTTAGCATCTCTCTTAGCATCTTTCTAAATTATTTTATTATAGATTCAAGAAATTCATTCAAATTAAATCTTAAATTTTAAAGTCAAATCAAGAGAACGAGTTGACTGCTGGACTCACGGAGCTGAAATGGGTGCCAGGGTTATTCCTATTTGTTCATGAAAATTATATAGATTTATTAGTTTCATACAGAAGTGCTCAGAGCATCAAGTGCACTGGAAGTAGCATGGCTGTCTCTCCTATTCTTTTACTTTGTGCCCAAACTGCATCCTTGTGGTCCAGCTTTTTGCTCTTCACGCTGATTCTCAAACACCCCATCTGTGACACACGGGGGAGGAAAACAAAACCAGTGGTGGGACACTTTCGGCTGCTGTGTGAACATAGCATAGTTTTCCCTAATGATGGCTCCTCTCTAGCTGCATGCTGTCAGGGCAGACCAGCAGACAACAGGGAGGCGATAAGATAAGAAACTGTTTATACGGCGAAGGCAGAATAAATCCCACGGTAAGGACGTTGCAGTGGCCCGGTGTGTCAGATTGCCAAGTTGGCCTGATCTTTGTCAAGGCGTGGGGGTGTTATTACCCTGCTGTGGGCAGCGGCTCATCCTGCAAGCCAAATGCCACCTCTCCCATCAAGGCTCATCCTTTTCTCTGTCTCTGTGGCCTTCATAGCGAGCAGTTAAGGAGAATCCTCACCTGTGTCTCTGTGGAAGAAAACCTCTCCAGTTTTGCCTCTCCTGTTCCATTGTCCTTTCTCTAAAGCTGTGAGATTTTCCACAAGATAATCAACGACTAGGTTAAATGTCAAGGCTGTAATGTATGGCTGCATCCAGGAGGATGTCTGGCCTCATTGTATACGCTGTGTCATCAGTGAAATTGAAAAAAATGTTGATGTATTCACTCTGGAAAGCTTTTGAATAACCATAAGAATATTGATGAGTTTCTGCCTTTCCTTGCAATCAAAAAGATACGGCACTGCATGTGTCGGTTTGGAAAATAGGAGTCAATCAGAAGTGGCTCAGACACCGTGGGTGTCTCGAACCCTTTCAGACTTGGAAACATTAGAGGAAGGCACTTCGACAATAAATGCTTTAAAGACACAATGGAGAATACATGAATTAATTTGCCAAGGAGGTGATTTCTCTATTCAAAGACCAAGTGTGGGCTGACATGAATAATCACATATTTTAGATCAAATTAAACATGTAGGCTTTCACGAGACTCTAGATTCTATTCTCATGTATGGCTTAATGCACATATGATTTTGATGACTTTGCTACATGCTCCATCAGCCTGAGAGGGTGGAACATATATATAAGGTGAGGCAAGGTAACATGGGGTAATAATTGCCTTAATCAGGCCACAGGCCTCCATCAGCAACGAATGAAGTGGATTTTATTTGAAAAGCACTGGCTGATTGGGCACTCATGGTGTGTGAGATTCGCTCTGTTCTTTGTATTAGTGTCCATTAGCTATTGATTGGGCACTGTGAGAAGAGGAAATAGAGAGACACTTGGAATAAATGCTGTAATAGTCCTCAAGTACCATTTTCTTGGAAAAGTTTGTTTCAGAGGTAATATATTTGAGGGAATTTCACTATTTAAAATATATTCATATTAATACAATGGTATAGTTTTTTTTCTTCTTTTTTTACTTGGTCTTTCAATAATCAGCATTTATGCACACGTAAATAACATGGTTCTAGTTGGCTTTCTCCATTAAGCTGATTTTTTAAACGTCATGTAAACAGTAAACCCATTCCCTGTAACTGGGGTGGAGGATTAGAGAATTACAGATTAGAGAGATTTCCTAAAATAGGCTTCATTCTCCTGGAGAATGAAGATTTCATGGCTATGTATATGGGTAACCGCTCTTCCAGTTGACTGTTTCCATGTAGGCATGTGCATGACAAAGAGCTCACACAGGGGAGATAGCAGCAGAGTGGATGATGTAAGGAGAGATCATTAAATGCAGTGATGCGTCTTTGTATTTAGAATTCCACCCAGAGTCTGTATTGAACTGAAACAAACATGAATTGGCCTTGGGAAATCTAAAGAAGTCGGCTTCTATTACTGAATATTTTACCATTTTCTCAATGCTGGCACTTTTTTGCTGTGAGGAAAGGCTGTGCTCTGTTTGTCTCCTCCAACAGCCATAAATGTCAGGACCTGGGGACCGATACAGTGTCTTCTGTCAGTAATACAGTTAAAGTGATTGCGAAATAAGGTTGGGGTTTGGAGAGGAATCTGAGTGCTGACCTGCTGCGTGTGTTTGCAGATTTACAGTTATGAGGTTATTACAGCACATGTGGACGTGTTGTTTGATTACCTGCATAACCTGGTTTCTCTGAGTAACCAGGTGGCTGAAGTGCATGTAAACTCACTGACTGACTTTATTGCCTTTGCCTCAGACTGGACAACACTGCCAGCGTCCAAACATCAGCCTTTACGAAGGCTGTCTGAGAGTGTGGTAGTCATCCATCCAGGACTATTGAAGACACAAAGCCAGAGCATTTTAAATGCCTCTTAATGGTCTATTAAAGCTTCTAAGTTCTGACTTGCTATTACACCACACACTTCACTGCAGCTGGGGAAATCTTGAGAAACCACTTCTTCCTTTAGAGCAAATCAAAGTTCACAGAAATGCACAGAGACAATAAAACAACAGAATAGCACACTCAGAGAGAGCCGCTGTCAAACTGAAGAACAAGGGATGAAAGCTAAAAGCATGTTTAAATAAGGATCTCGCTAAGTAATTTATAATAATTGTCTGGATCTCTGCTTTGCCTTCCATGAGATAAAGGGAAACAAAGCAAAAGGGAAACTTCAAGCCGGCCAGCATCACCCTCGAATAAAGCCAAGCTAATTTGGGAACTAAAACCCCTGGATGCTTCATTTTCTGATGAGTCACATCCAAGCCCAATTTCCTGGATATCTGATGAGCAGAACGGCTGCACCAAATACCTAAAAAACATAAAAGAAATTAATCAAGATGATTCCTTCCCTTTCCAGATAAAAGTCAGGCAAGTAAATTGACATTTATTCTCAAGCCAGGGCTATGCTGCCATGATTTAGTGCAAAAATACAAGGAATCAAAATTGCCTTGGGGCCACAGAAAAGCAACACATTGAAAATTAAGTAGAGTGCAACTGAATGCTGAGGCAGTTTGCTGCAAGTTATAGTAATCAATAAAAATGCTATTTAAAGCTTGGTCTGGGTTTGTGGAGCTTTTTAAATCTTGCATATGGACTCACATTTTACGTTCATCATATGTTTATTCAAATATAAAGGTAAGACCACCATATAAAATGAGTCATATTATTGCTAAAAAACAGTGCAGCCATTGTTAAGCTCTTATCAGACTTTCACTATATTCATAGTCAATTTTGCTCCACGTTATATTTTATTATGATGCATTATGGATCCTCCCACTGCACCTCAAGTGAAATGTTGCTAGTTTATGTGAGCTGTATTGGATTTCTGTCACTGTGCATATCAGCCAGTTCATTTCTTATGTAGCTGGTTTGAGGCCACCCAGTCCAGAGAAACTGAGAAATAGGACAGAGAGGGAGAAACTGTGTGTGTGAGCGAGTGAGTGAGTGAGTGAGTGAGACAGAGAGAGAGAGGGGAGGGTGGGGGGCTGTATTGGGCATGCATGTGGATATGAAATTTAGGACAAACAAAGACACCCAGAACACATGGACCAGTGTGCTCTTGTCTTGTCTCGATGTGAAGCCACTGACCTGTTCTGCCCCATGCATGAATCTCTGGCAGGAGTATAAGTTTCTACTCCTTGGCATGACTGTACTGTAGGCACCTCTCCAGCATGAACACACACACGCACACTACTCCAGAATGAAGAGAGATGTATTTATGATTTTTATAGCATCCATTATTTGCACTGGGGTAAATAAGTGTCATGAAATATTTATTAGGTGTCTGATGTCATTTCATGTAGAGAGTGAGGGAAGGGGGAGATGCAGGAGGACAGGGGAGAATAGCACGAATAGGGATTGAAAAAAGAAAAAAAAAAGTCAGAAAAAACTGAACACATAGAAAGGAGGTTGAATGTGTCAGGGCCTAGTTTTGAGTGATGTCTTTTTTTTTATTATTATTAAAAACACCAATGGGGTCTCCGCACGGAGCTCTGGATGAATAAGCAGGGAAGCCGAGCTGTGACTCCATGTACTTTGCCATCTCCCTCTTGAACCTCAAACGACTCTCATCTTCTTACCCCCCCTCCCTCCCCCTCTCTGACGTCAACCTCCTCTGCTGTTTGCCACGCTCTGGGATCAGGGGGCTGCCTGGTTGGAGCGGTAAACACCTATTGTAATGTATATGAGACACTGCAGATGACAATCCCGGTACAGGGCATCTACTGTATGAGCTGTTTCTGCAAGTGACAGCCTGCATCTTTATTTAAACCATGGCCAAAACAGGAACTCCATTCTGATTGGCTGGCCAGTCTAATCATCCATGATATAAATAATTCCTCATATGTTATTAACTGCACCTGACCTTATTCCTCAAATATATATCTTGTGGCATTCAAACTCGCCCATTTTCTCACATGAAAACATTGAATTAGAGAACGAGGTTTGCACATGCAAGAATATGTATTTATTTTTATTTACTCTAAATTTTGTTACAAATATACATATGAAAACAACGTGGTTTTCCACGTTCAAGGTTTTCCTTTTCAAGGTGCTCATATATGCCCTGGTGGCATGATTGATATATTGTAGCTAAAGGTTTTATAAGTGGGAAGAGGAGGAATATTATCATTTTATGAATAAATGTTCATCCTGGCACAAAGTCAAAGAATGCATGCAAGTCAAGAGTCTGATTTTAATCTACATTCCAGCTAAACTGTTATCCACCACTGGGGCGCACCCACCTACAACACCATTAACTAATCAATGATATGCTCACACAAATTCTATGATTACTTTGCCATAGGTAGCTCTGCAGCTTTACTGCTTAGCGTGTACAGCATGTGATATATACGACATATGAGTAAATCTGTATGTTTTATGTTTGGTCTGCAGAAAAATAAGGGTGCAACATAGTTCTCACTCGCTGCATTTTCACGTGTTGCACTCATCTTGAGCTAGCAGCCAGGTAAACATGTATACACTTCTACCGTATGGAAGTCACCAGATTTATGGTAGAAAAGCGATGTACAGTGAGACATTTTTAAATCTGTCAATTTAGAGGCACAGAGAGCAGGTGTGGCTGACAGAACACAAGGAAAAGCTTCTGTGTTTCTATGAAGCCAGAAATGAAACTATAATACATTACAATGGGTCATTAAAGTATGCATGAATGTGTGTACATAAAATGTAAGGAAAGAACATGCCACTGTAGGCTTTCAGTAGCTACAATGACTTTCGCTTGAGCGAATCACATGCAAACAGATGTTGGATTACATATTTGCATGTTTGTGGGTTAATTTTGCCAGGACAGCATATAAGAGAATGAATCAAAATAAACCAAAACCAAGTACTGTCTATCATAAAGTCTCTCCACAAAAAAAAAAAAAAACATTTTGATATCGACCCTCACCCCCACACACACGCACATGTGGCTGCTTCATAATTCAAAAGAGGGACTTTTTCTTTGAGGGTTTGGCAGCTCAGGTCATATAACAGCAACTGCACATTTAATGGGGGCAGCACAGAGCTCTTTTTTGATTTTTTGATTTCTTTTTTGTCTGAAAGTCAGAACACAATGTGAAACGGCTCCAGTTCAGGTGCAAATCTTATCACTGACAGAGACAGAGAGGCCGCTGTACCTATAAGCATAAATTATGCAGTCTGTCAGTTATAGTGGAATGACTACAATAACACTGTGGCATCTGAAATGAATGCTCGTTATCCATGTGTTCCTTTCACCCACAGTGGCTCAACAATGAGAGAAATGAGTGCAAACGAGGTGCTCCACTCGCAAGTACAAATTACAAAGGACGCGCGGCAACTGCTGCGACGCAACGCAGATTTACAAAGCTCCGCGGGAAAATTGCTCATCAATATGTTGTGGTTTCTATAGAGCATCTCCGCCGCAGAACCGAGCCGCTTTTTACATTTCACAACATTCAGTCATTTTCCGTGAGAGAGTTGAGTCACATCTATTAGACTTGCAGCATGAGTGGGATAAACAGTGCACCTGTTACTTTGGAGATTCAGCTCCTCAGATGTGCTAATCTCTGCTGCCTGGGGAGGGGAGTCTTGATAGGAGTTTAGCGGCTGTGGGTATGAAGTGTACAGTTCACTATCTGGAACACTAATGGCTACTAATAACACAGGGTTATTATAGGGTGAGGGCTGAAAAAAACAGGGGCAGAAGGACAGCCCTATTGGGGCCTCCAAATGGTGACAATAATTAAGCAAGGAAATAGCAATAACACGATATGCCATTCTGAGTGTCCTCTGCCTCCCATTAAGATTGTTGTGGCAGTAAATAGCAGGTAAATTGGTCTCTCCAGGGTCTTTGGGATTGCTTAGTGGACTAATGGCAAGCGTAGCTGTCTGCTACCTTCTGATACACTTGTGCAAAAATCCCAATTAATTCCTGTTAATGTCAGGTTTCCTGCTCTATTAACAGTCAACAGTTGCCTCTCTGACTTTATTTTTTTAGCAAACATGACTATAATAATAATAATAAAAAAAAATTTAAAAAAAGATCTAAGACAAAACCACCAAGAGAAATTACAGCGATCACCTAGTGTCAAGTGAAATGGAAAGACAGCACTGTGCACTGGCAGCAACATGGGACGGCACCTTTAATGGGAATACAAAGCGTCCTTCCTATTCCTCTTAAAAGTGGGATCGATGCTACAGGGAGCAAGAGTCAATATAAATTTAGTGAAATAATAGCTGAATGCTCCCGAGGAACTAGCCATTAGTTCCAGTCTAATTAATTAGAGCAACAGCTCCCACCACCATATACCTGGGATGCACAGAGACAGGACAGCCAGACATTTTTGGCTCAGCATTAAAACTCTACCTGTCGCCTTGTTGTTCTTTTACCCTCTTTTTTTTTCCTTCCCCCCTGCTGAAGCAAGACAGATCGCACCATGCATAGAGAGTGCTCTTACTTTTTCCTGTGCTGTGCAGAAGAGAGTGGAAAATCTGTAAAAATGGCTGGAAAGTTCAAAAGGACAGCCATGTTTAAGATGGCTTATATTCACCTCACTTGATATGTATTCTAGTTTTTAATGTATGTGATTATTTTTTTCTATCATTTGTTTAATGAAGGAGTTTAATGTTAATAAAATCGATTAGCATTCACTTAAGAGTGATCTCACTCTTTACATCTGTCTCTAAAGGTATGTTTGGGAGGAAGGAGAGGAGATAAAGCCAATTTTAAATGAGGCTCTAAAGGCATTTATTCTAATCTCTCCTATGAGTGTAAACGTGGTGCTGAAATCTTGTTTTAAGAATATGGACCTAAAAGATGTGTGAGATCAACTCAAATTCCCATGTAGGCCAGATTGTTTGTACTGCAGCAATCAAACCCATGGGATTTCCGTGACTTCAAATATTCTGCCCTTCCCCTGAGCTCATGTGCAGAGGGTTTGGAGCGTTGGGGATTTCCATCCAAACACAAATTTATTGTTTGCGGATACGCAGTGGCATGAAGAAGCGTGGCACGATTTCCTTGTTTGACTCCGAGCTTAACTTTGTGCTTTCTTTGTTTACGAACTGAAAGAGATGTGGATGCTGAAGACACATTTTCCAGGACTTAGCTTCGAGGGCCGGTGTGGGGAGTGTGTTTTTAACCAACCGCCAGCCGAAACATAGAATAGGGAAAAAAATAATAACACCTGAATTGTGGTCATTCATTTTATCCACCTGCCTGACTGCTGGAAATGAAAAGAGGTTGGCAAGATGAAGGCCTGAAGGGTGAGAGGCCCAGAGTGGGCATGTGTCTGCCTGTGATGTGTTGGTTGGACCTGCATCAGTCGGTGCTGTCATAGTGCCCACTGACCAGTAGCAGCGATGACAGAAGTATGAGAGAACACGGGGAAGAGCAAAAAGAAAATGCCAAATTGTATGGCGGGGGCATGATTTAGTCAAATTGATAAATTGTTTGAAATGTGCAGAGGTTGTTAAAATACCATTCACTCTTTATTTCAAATGTTAGAGGTGACTCATCTTCACTGAATGTTGCACTGTTAGCACGTTTTTAGCAAACTACCAGAAATAGAGGACTGACTCTGCAATACTTCCTTTTGGATTAAGTGCTTTTGGTTGAAAATGAAAAGCAGAGAAAGACCACTCACTAGAGCTGAGTGATTTGGGCGAATTCGAACTTGGCCCAAATAATATGTATATATTCAACATTGTATGCAGAGCAACTAAGGGAAAAACATACCAGTGCAAAGAAAATTAAGCTTCCTTGTTGTCTGGTTTGTGTGTTCTCAGCAAGCTGGTGTGATGGAAGAACATCCACTCTGTAACTGCTGTGGAGTCGCGAGTGTGAGTGCTTCTAGAGTTACAATAATAGCATGATATACATATTTATATAAAATTGGCTCCTTTTGGCTGATATTCTAACTAAAGTATTGGATCAGACTCTATATTGGCAAACAGAGTTGTGTTAAAGGACTCAGATCAGGGCCAAAGAAAATTAATCAGGGCATGACTAAATGCCACACTCAGTTTTTTAGCGACTACTAGCAAAAACTAATCCAGCCTAATGCAGTTAACAATCCTTCCACAAATCCTACCTCAATGAAGGTTGTAATGTTGTTATTTTTTTGGAAACAGTTTATGAGAGGTGTACATGCTGAATTCATTTGCAGTTTGTAGTTCTGTTTAACAGCATTACCACACCACAAACTATAATATATATTATATATATATATATATATATATATTTATTATATATATTATATATATATATTATATATATTTATTATCTTCAAAAATGACCACACGGTTACATCAACACCTTTCATAAACATTTTCAAAAAAAAAATGTCATTACATTACATTAGTCGGAGGTAGAATGCATTACCTTACATCAGCGTTGTATTAGACAGCATGAGTGTGAGGGTAGTTTTAGGGTATACCTAATTACATGGCAACAGGGTGTATGTTACTGTATCAATGTGACCGTGTCCTGATAATCAGTCCCAATTTCAATATGCAAATCTTCAGGTGCCGTGCAATAGGTAAGAGTCAGACACTGTGATCCCTATGCCCTTAATGTAACAGCACGCTCTGCTGACCTCATTTGTGGATCCACATTCTCTGGTGCTGCCCTGCAGAAATGGGGGTCTAGCTCATAAAAATCTCAGGTTTACAGGGTGACTCTGGAATTGAGCATAACACAGCTCAGTGCGGTCATAATCCCTCTGCTGAGTCCATGTGTGAGCAGGGTGTAAAAGAGACGTCAGCCACTGTGCCATTTCATTTGTTTGGTCGAATCACAGCACGCCAGACTCTCCGCTGATCAGTTTATTCTGTCGCTGTTGTCCTGGAGGTAACAAAAGTTTCTCCCTCTTTCTTTTTTGCTGTGAAGGTGGCTAACAGCATTAGTTGAATCAGGAGGCAGTCTGATGTGAGCAAAACAATGAAAACGACAGGAAATCAGTCACACTATTACCTAATCAGAGTTCTCTTTATCATAGAACGAAAAAAAAAACAAATTCATGGAGGAGGAAAAAAAAAAGTCTACCTTTTTTTTCTGTGCTTGTATAAACACAGCCATTATCTGGGTAAATAATTATTCACAGTGTGTGTGAATGTTGATTACAGCTTCCCCCCGTTGTGTGTAATGGGAAGGAGACGTTCACTCATCAAATATGGATGAAATGGATGTTGATGCTTTCCATCATGGCACTTAATCACGGCCTTCAGTAAACACAAAGGGTAGGCAGGGATATTATATGGCAACTGTAGCTGCTTGGTAGGCAGGTAAACACTGATCGCTTTGCCTGCTTGGTGTGTGGGGTTGGGAGAGGGGACGATTGTTTTTAAGCCAAGCAACCCAAAGGTGGATAACATCTGATATTTAAACAGTAAGGTATGGCGCATGACAAACTGGAAAGTGTGTGGAGGCAGATCTTGGCATATCAGCGTGTGCAAAATGGAAACCAGACACAAATTTTAAGAAAAGCACACTCCTAGTTTTTACTCATGCATAACGCTGCCACAGTGGTGAAAAAGCTGACCCCAAATGACAGCCGCGGGTGCGTTCGTCCGCATGTGGCGCCATCATCTTGTGTACACGGCATCGGGCGCAATGACAGTCAGGTCTTCAATCCCCTTACTTAGCAATATGTTTATCACCCTGCCATAGATTTCCTCTCAAGCTGAATGATGAGCTGGAGCCGGCTGCAAACAGGCGCGCACCCAATTACCATGCGAGCACAAACACAAACCACAGACAGGGAAGCAAAAAAAGAAAAAAAAAAAAAAAACCTGTATCACCAGAGCGACTAACCCCCTTGATCCGCACTTGATCTTCGCTTGTCTTCAAAAGGAGGGATCAGTGTCAGGCTAAGGTCAGAAAGTAAAGGCAAGGGGTCTATGGGGAGAGGGGATATGTTTTAGCCCTGAACATCGAGATAAGATCAAGTTCAGGCGGAGGACAAATTGGGAAGTAGAAGGGAATGCAGGAAATTATTTTTGATCACAAGCAAACACAGGACGAAAACCTGCCTGTATCAGGGCAGGTGTTTCATACTCTAGCAAGTGGAGTGTATAAAGCTGCCAAAAACCAAAGGAAAGGCTCCTCTACTGCAGTATAACTATCCTCTGTCCTCAGTCTACTATCAAGGCAATAAAATCCAGCAGCAAAACATAAACTTCAGAAACAACATACTCTGAGATTGCACACGTTACCTTATAGGTCAAATCTTTGAGGAAACGTAAAGTTTCACTCACGTTCGATGGGTTTCGAACACACACACACACACACACACACAGGAGAGGCTGTCTCCAGTAGCTAATTGCTATGCAGGAATAACTGATGCTTGCTGAATGCTGTGGTGTTTATTTTTAAAAAAAGCCATTACGTAAGGTAATGAATATGCGTAGACTCTGGGGGCCAGCAGCTCAGCAAGCTTAGTGTTTACTCTGTTTTAAAAGGGTGCTGCTTTCATTTGGGTTTTATTATAAGCTGCTGTATTCGGGGTAAAAGTGGGTAATAGTAATTCAAGGATTTGCAATGTATGGACTGAATTAGGGCAGTGATGCACAAAGGATGTGCAGCAGACTGCTGCAGATAATTTTTCAGATTCATTTCTGATTGAAAAGACTGACCTACAGCTTATCAGGGAGGAAATGCTTTCAGCAGGAGTGGACCACATGGCTGTTTTAATTCCCTTCTTTTTTTCTTGTGTTGAATTTGATAAGCTTTTGAAGGCCGGTTTTCTCAGACTGGGCATATGCAGGTGTGTGAATCACTTGCATTTGCCTCTTTGTGCTGAACTGAATCTGTTTGAATATCATGGTTCAAAGTATTTAGTGTCACTTCTTTCCACCTCATTCTGCAACCCAAAGTCTGCGCGTGGTGGCGGTGGGACGAACACAGCAGCCGCAGAAAGGGCACAGGTACCCTGTGTGGAGGTGTGTGGGACTGGAGCCAGGGCTTAGCATGGCTGCCACGTCCACTACTCTGTCAACTAATTTGCCCTAACATTTCAGCAAAAAGGTCAGACAACCCTCTGCCCAAGTTTATGAATAGTATATATGGGGCTCTGTCTGCCGGAGAGGAGGAACAGCGAACAAGGCAGGAAGAAGGTCTCTTCATTGACTTGGCTTGGAGAGAGGAGGGAGGCCACTCTTGTCAGTGTCCAGATGGGAGCTGTTCTGTATCCTCTAACTCAGGAGTGGAGCTCTGACCTTATCTTATTCAGCTGGACCGCTCGCTTAAGGCGCTGAATTGTTCAGCTTGCACTCCCCAGTGTCTGCAGATTTCACAATGTGACCTTTGACAGTGGTAAAGAATTAAACTGTACAGCAAACACACACACACACAGAGAAAGGGATACCTTGATTGTAATAAATTCTCCCCACGCATGCCGAAGCATTACCTTCAGGCAGTTTCTGGTTATGCCTTTGGTCCTCCAGGATGTAAATAAATGTGCTTTCACACACTGCTCTATTTTCACATCTTAAGCGAATGAAGGCCACAGCACATTTAGAGGCTTCCTTCCACTTCACTCGAAGTTGTGGATCTGACAGTATAGGAAGTGCACTTCGAATTGAAGAGGCAGCTGCTGGGCTCAATCTTAACAGCCGACAGTAATATCCACCTACACTGGTTCTGAGTGCTGGAGATATGGACTGAACACACACTCACAAAAAAACAGGATAGCGGCGGATAAAACTTCCCCAGATGAAGTCAAACAATATTGGCTTAGGTGAAAAAATAACCCCCCCTCCCTCCTCCTCTCTCTCTCTGCCCATGTGAGATTATCCAACATGAGCACAAAGTGAGTGAGTTGTGAGGAAAGCCTCACTGAGCTGAGAAATTATAAATTAGAGACCAAAATGATAGTATCGCGGCGCGCAAAATAATTCCTTTGAGAAAGAGCACACAAACAGGCTTAGATTTACAGTACGTCACAGACTCTGCACATTAAACTAAAGGATTGATGTTGCTAGTTTGTCCTCCAGCGTGTTACCCCCTTCGCTGTCACCTGTGCCACCCGCGGGGTCACGTGGCTCCGAAGTTACTCTTCCCCGCCAGCCATTCAGACCACGGTTCACGAGAAGACACCCAATTCCCAGAATGCCTTCTGTCCAGATGGGCCGAGCCAGCAACACTTGTTCAATTAAAGGCATCAGGGGAGACCTAACCACTTCATTATCTGCAAGCTGGCCCCACATTGATCAGCCTGTCTGGGACCACTCACAGCCTGTGTGACAGCTTAATCTGGGCCCCACACATGCACAAACACATTATTTCACTCACGCACACACACAGATTCACGTACTCAATCTATTACAGAGTGATGTGGATATACTCTGGATTCTTCACAGGTGTAAGCATGTTTATTTGTCTGTCTCAAGTCTGCAGAGGAATACAAAGCAAAAGGGAAGAGGGAAGAGGTTCCGGGGGGATTGGATCAGTTTCATTCATTGCAAACTGTCAAGCCATGAAAACAAATGGTTGTCTTTCTTCCAGCTTCCTGGCAAAAAAACCTTCAGAAATCAAATTGCTGGGTGAGATTTAAAGGCCCAATCTGGACTACAACCTCAGCGGCCACCTGTGGCACCGGGATTGGTACACCGCTCGCTTTCTACATGTTCATTTTGCAGGACAGATGACTCGAGCAACACCTGACCTGTCTACACAAGGACTCAGGGTCTAAATTTCAAATAGATACGGCACCAAAATACAGTTGGTCCAAAGAACACATCAGATTAGGTTAGATTACACATTAGTAATCTAACTATCCAATACCGTGTGATGACTTCAGGTTGTATGTTCTGTTCAAAGCCAGAATCTTTGGGAGTGCTGCACATATTAGCTGATGCTTTGGCGAAAACGTGCAAATGCATGTTAGTGACATAATGTGAAGGCTACAGTGGTTTGTGTGTGAAATTTACAGCTACACCAAGGTTAATGCACTGACAGTGGACAGCGGTGCAGTCCTCCCTGCACCTCACACAGACAAACACACAACACACACACACACACACACACACAGGGCTGTATGGTCACGTGGTGTATAATGAAACTTTGCGGATGACACCGGCTTGGTTGACAAAATGAAACCCTGGCCCAGTTGAACAGTCATTAACGGCGAAGCCTCGTGAAAAATCTAGGCCACGTCTTCTTTCACCGCAAACAGCCTGCTGGTTTGATGCCTCGGCTCTCGAGATCTCCCTCAGCTCCTCCTCTTCCTCCCTCCATCCCCTGTCTCTTGTTATCCTATCCCTACATACTCATTTCTTCCTCTCCTTGCACTCATTTCATTTGCCCCCTCTAAACCCTGCCCCAACCTTTACTCTAGTCATGTCTTCTTCTCCCCCCTCAAACATTTGTATGCTGAGAGAGCGAGCAGCCCAGGCCTGAGCCAGCCCACTGTGGCATCAGAGCTCCTCCTCTTTGGCCCTCGGAGAACTGGAGACACGACAGATAAATAAATAAGAGTTGTGAGGTTTTGTGGCAGCTGCTGAACAAATTTATGGTGTTTCTGTTAACGACTCATCACAGCAGTTAGGCCACAATGACAGTGGAGGAACAAAAAAAAAAAAAAAAAAAAAAAGTCACACTGTCAGCAGGGACAGTTCAGCTATTTATTTTTCTCAGACATGCCTGTCATGTTCTTCACAAACTAGTCTGCAGCTGCACCCAACGGGCCACAAAGGGAGGGGTTTTATATGAGAACCCTCAGTTGAGGAAACCATCCGAATGAATCCAGGGTTTGAGTAACTCCACTAAGCTCATTTCAAATAATGCTAATTGAAGCCTGGTATGAACTTTTAAAACACAGACTGAGTTCACGCCAGTTCAGAATGGAGAAGACAGAGTTAGAGCCGTGATGCTTGCAGTCGCAGAGCAGAAAATATTAATCAAACACTGATGAAAACATCTTTGTGAAAAGTTTTAATAAATCCCCCATAAAAAGAAAAAAAGGGGGGGGAAAAACGAGCCAAAGAAAGTTAAGCAGGACATTTTTATTTAATCAGTGGTTTGCAAACCCTGGCAGGAGCCACACTGTGATATATGAAGAAAAGAAAAGTCTCGTTCTACAGTTTGCTGAAGTGTTGACTTTGTAATTTTGTCATCTTGAGTTTGGATCCAGGGTGGACTAATTTTTTAGCATTAATCGTGATCGGCCTAGAGAGGAAGAAATTCTCTGTAATTGCTATTACCAGAACAACTGCCTCTAATCTGTGCTGCAGTATAAAAGTAATGTTAAACAAATTTCAACTGTAATAAAATAAAAATGTCTGTTTTGCAAAGATGGTGGCCATTTCAATTTTACACCGGAAAAATAAAGGTTGATATTAGACGGGACAAAAAAAAACAGTCACTCAGTATTCAGAATTAAACAGTGTGAATTCAGATAATGCGTATATTGGTTTTCAGACTGGTGCATATTCCCTGTTTTGAAAAGAATGTCAACAAAATGAACAAGTTTGTGGTTTCTACTTTCTATATCCACAGTGAGGATGCAAAATGATTTTAATGATAACATCCATTTTTTCCATCACATTTAATGCTCATTTATTTCTGCACCAATTATTTATACTAATACATTATTACCTCTACATGTTAACGTGGTAATTCTAGCATGGTAATTTCAAATGATGATGTATCAATATTGAAAATCTGATAATTTTCTATAGTGCTGTTTGTTAGCTGTTGTATAATGCTGTCTCAATGAATGAGCTAGAGAGTTGGAGAAAACGTGTCAGGAGCACTTGGGGTTTTAATGTATCATTTGAACACCAAAGATATGAGCAGCCATGTCTGAATCGACTTTAGGTTTAACTCGTTCTAATCCAGTTTGAGTTTGGAGCTGTTGCTGAAGCCAGTAGTTAGACTAAATTGTTGGGTTTGAATCTAAGGACACTAAATCCTAGACTTAAATTGTCCACAAAAACTAGTTGCCCACATAGGAAAAATGAAGAGGAAAACCTTTTCCGTTTCAATTTCTAAGGAACACAGCATACACTTTGATATTGGAGACAGAATTAATGAGGCAAACTGTACATCTGGACTCTTAACTCTCAGCTCGAGCCTAAATACTCTTCATATTATAAAAAGGGTTCCTCTTGTCAGTCAAATGCTTTAAGCCCCAGCATTACCATTACCAGCAAGAGCTGACAGATCTTTACATCTCTACAAGGTTTTGGATGGACAGGTTTGGTATGATGCTTGGGATTTCACTTGTTGTTTTAGATGGCCATTTTTGTTTTTCATCGACAGGAAAAAAATGAAAAATAAATTAAATTCCTGCATCTGAGCCTTCTAATACTTGTGGAGGTATGTACTCAGTGGCAAATTCAATCATTTCAAATAAAAATGTTTTTGAAAATAAAAATATATGTCTGGACAACAACAGATTTAGACAACACAGATCAGGCTTTGAAGAACAATTTGGGGGTTAATGTTCTGTGTGTGCTGAATGTTTTTACATTTTATTTCTCCTGCTCATCCGGTAGGAAGGTCAAAGATCAAGACCACCTACAGTGCAGCAGCTGATCAGTTGGCAAGGATACTGAGTTTTGCTTAAGGACATTTCAGATGCCTCAAGTCTTTGCTAACAAAACACTGACAGACAAAACTGACTATTTTTTTAAATCTAACCCGAATTTAACTTGGAATGCAAAGTGTTGGGAGTGAAAATAACAAAACTAACAAAATATTGAAGACAATACCAAGATACATAAATTGCAAAAAAAAAAAAAAAAAAAAACAAGCAGAGAGAGCAAGATTGTAACTGCAAAAGAAGACAAAAAGAAATGAAAGTGACAGGAGACAGGAGGAGAGGAAG
Organism: Scortum barcoo; assembly: GCA_023238725.1. Classification (NCBI taxonomy): domain Eukaryota; kingdom Metazoa; phylum Chordata; class Actinopteri; order Centrarchiformes; family Terapontidae; genus Scortum; species Scortum barcoo. The sequence goes on along the minus strand of CM041532.1, from coordinate 21,767,331 downwards.
AAACAAAAGGGAGGATGAAGCAAGAGCAAAATACATTCTCCAATCTATCCTACTTGGATCCCAAAAGAGTATGATTTTACGTTCAAGCGGAGGGAGGTCCTCAGTGGCAAAACAAGCTCACTCGAGTGTAACTATTTTCCCATTATGAAGTTAGGGGAGGGATGAGGGGAGAGCGGCTCTATTCCCCATTTCCCTTCTTTTATTGGTCACTCTCATTCATCTCGCCGGCCTATTGATCTCAATTTTACCAGACCATTTCTCTCCACGCTGCCTCAGTGCCACCAACAGCCCTTCATACACAAGTGTAGGCCCGCTAAATGAAAGTGAGATCACAAGCGAAGGCCGGGCCCCAAACAAAACAATCAACGCAAACATGTGAACGGGTCAAGAACCTGTTTGCTTCGGACTGAAAAAGAGACTCAAGCAGTGAGACTGAATTTGTACGTCAGTGTGGTATTAGACATCAGAGGGGCTGAGGCCTTAGACAAGCTTAAAAGATACACACCAGCATACATGCATGAATCACTGTCGTGCACATACACACACAAACAAAAGAACTGCAAAGTCTGTAGTGAGCAACACATTTACACACACACAAAAAAAAAAAAATCCACATGCACACACTGCGGGAAAGAAAAATGTGACAGTAACCACTTTCCTCAACCTTTTGGCTTAGCAGCTGGATGGAAGTGAGAGTGAGTGTGAGTGCTTTTATTTTCTTAGCACCAGCTGTCGGCTGGGGGACGGGCGGGAGATGGACTTTTCACCGGGCTCTGCCCAAATGCAATCTCTCATAGTGTCACCTGGCCAGCATCCACTCTTAGCTTTGCAGTCAGTGGCATTTCATGGCATAATTGAATTCAGAAAAGGCTGTAGATACACAACAGGAGTGTTGGAAATAATGGCAAGTTTTGTGGGGAGGGATCGGAAAAAAAAGTATGAAGCAGTGACTCCTGACTTGAGCAATGGACAAATCTAATTATGAAAGTGGCAGTGGGAGGAAATCAGGAATATAAGGCTCTATATTGATCCCCAGTCTGTCAGTCTACACATACACACAGCATAAGTGTGTGCTTTTCTCTATCTATACATTACAAATCCTGTCCTGACTTCAGCCTCAGTTCATTTGGATGTCTCTCTTTGAATGTGTTATTTGAATGTATTCATTGATATTAGATAAGTTCTCAGAACAATGCAAAAAAACAAACCATCATCATCATCCACCTCATCCTCATCGTTATGAAGAACTGACATTTTGGCTCCTGTCATTCAAGACAGCTCTACTTTCCTCTAGAGATTACTCTTGTTTCTCTTCTTTGTCATTTTTTTAAATGCATACTCTATTATTCTGCCTTATTAAAATCATAGTCTGCAGACTGACATTGGCAGCTCAAAAGGAACAACAATTATTTGAAGTGCTCATGTAGTAATTATATTACACACCTTCACCTGTGAATCTAATCTGTCCCCAAAAGGACTGCACTTTCACACCACGGCAAGCATAGCCCTAAGAGGTTAATCTACTTTGTGCATTAGTTACTATAATCTCTTATGGTGTCAGACATTAACAGCCTCCAAAAGAACAATATCAGAGCTTTATTAAGGACTTAGAATGGAGTCTTTGGCTGTGAATATATTTTAATATGAGCAAATAAATGTCATCTAATTCAATTACATTTCATGTCTGTAAAAACAAGTTCTAATATGAATGTTACTGTGTAAAATATACAATCTGAAAAAAAAAAATGGGGCCACCTCTCGCTTCTTTTAAGTCTCTTCTCTATATAGCCTCCAATAACCCAGTAAAGCTACATTTCACTGCTTCCTATAGAGGCATCCCGCCAATAAGCCTCTTAGCTACAACCTATAAGTCTATCTACCAGAAGAGGGAGGACGGTGATCAAGATGGGGATGAGAGAAGGGAAAGAAAGTGGTAAAGCTGGTAAAAGGAAAAGAAAGAAGAGATGTCCAGAGTATAGATAGGTGGCACAAAGACAAAACAAAACTGGGAAACTGATGAGACATAGAGGTGCAGAGGATGAAGCTAAGTATAGGTGTAGGGATAAGCAGAGGGGAAGATAAAAAAAATCATGAGTGATAACTGTAGAGGGTTTGAAAAAAGACGAGGATTACTCCCCTATCCCTGATCGGGCATAAATTAGTTGGTGAAGACAACCATATGGGAGACGAGGCAATATAAACTCCAAATACCCCATAACCCCAAACTCCATTGGGAAACGCTTAAAAGACTTGGTCTTTTTTTCCTATTTCAAAAGCAACAGAGGCACAGGGGTGCACAACATTTTCATTTTAGTACACAGGAGAGAGGAGAAAACAGTCAGCTGAAGGGGGCTGATTTTAAAACAGTCCTGATGAATTCAGTGTTCTCTAAACAGTGGTGTTGGTCTGTCAGTTCAAAGTGAATAAAGACTGCTGCTACCTTTCAGCTCCTCCAAAGTGCTTGAAATCAAATGAGTCAAAAGAAACTTGTTAACTTACAGAACAATTTGACTGAAAGGCATCCTGATTACAAAGTCAGTCAAATATATACAGTACTACAGTGTATGTGTAAAAGTATCAGATAGAGGCTTTGCTTGGAAATATGTAGCTGTTTCAAAGGTTCCCACTGATATACTAGTCTGCAAATGCAAAAGCAAACAAAGAAAAACTCAAGCAGAGCTACAAAATCTGGAACACCTAATGCTCTTCACACATACATAGAAACACACAAACACCACGCACTACTAGAGCTCCAGGCCATGCATTGTCCAATCCATTTCTCTCTCCGTAGCAAAAGAAAAAAAAAAAACCATCGCCTGTGGCAACGCATGTTGACACTGAAGCATCTGGAGTTGCTCACAAGTGGACGCCCACTCTGTCCCTTTAGGCTTTGTTATCACAAAGCAGAAAAATAAAAAGAGAGAAAAGAGTGTGAGCTGAGTGGGGTGAAATTAACGACTTGTGAGAATAAGCATGGCTGGACTTTGGCTCCTCCAGGACCTGAGGATGCGTAATCTCACTGCAACATCTGGCAGAGGCTGGGCAGACAGAGGCAACATCAAGGCTTCCGACTGTCCAAAGGCTCTTGAGCAATTTCAGAGTTGAAGAAAGACACGATTCAGTTCTGTCTTTCACTCTCTCGTCATTTTTCCTCTCCACTGAGGCTACTAAGTGCATGTGTGTTTGTTTATTTGCAGCTGATTCTTTTCAAGTGTTTGTGAGAAAAAAGGGAGCGAGCAATCTTCCACAATCGATTGCTTTGTTTGAACACTGAAAATCTCTTGAGTGTTCGATGAAAAATGCACAGTTAAGCTATATTGATTGGAAAGAATGGACAAATAGCGTTACTATGCTATGTCGTTATATAAAAAAACGCCTGCTGTTCTCCGCTGCCAGTGCAGTGCATCATTTTTTGGCAAGATCAGAACAGTTTGCCTCAACCAGGTGGTCGGCCTTTTAGCCAATAGTATTCAAAATAATAACAGCAGTTGGAATTTGAAAAAGGATCATGTACAGCATAATTTGTTCCAGAAACAAAAAAATAAAAGTAGGTTAATACCACAATGACATCAGTACATTTAATATTTGCTTTACTGTGTTTTCCCTTCTGTTGCTTTGACGCACACGCATTTAGAAAACATTCAAGTTTTTGGTCCATGATTTTTTTTTTTATTTCTCCTATGCAAATAAGAACAAAATCCATAATCTGGTTTGGATGACACAAAGTAATCTCCTATAACTACAGGCCCCACTCAAATCTATAATCCTGTATCTCTAGCCAACATCAAAGTCATTTTTTTACGCCGGGGAAAAGGAAAAATTGTTATTGCCCTCCCCCAAGGGTGAGATTAAGTTGGAGGCGCGTGGCTCAGAGAGAAAAGATCATTAGCCTTGATCAGATTGATTAAGATCAGCTCGGAACATCATTCACCCAAACAGAGCACCAGGTCACTAAATCTATCAGCCAGTCTCAGAGGCCAGCCGCGCTGACCACGGTTAGATTTGATCTGTTACTGTCCAATTGTATATGAGCCGTTTTTCTTTCAGCCGTGCTCATGGTCATGGTCATGGTCTGTCAGACCATCAGTTGGAGGAAAATTAAAAATGGCTGCCCTTCAGTATCTGAATGAACAGCATGCATTTTTACAGCTTCAGTAGTGTATTATTTCTTCTCTTTTTCATTTTTTGTAGCCATTTCTTCAGGAATAGTCAGCAAAAAAAACGTACAGACCTATGTCAGAATGTCTCTGCTTCACATTCACACATTACATACATTCACCAGTAATATCATCAATACCACTACAGTCTCTTTGTTAGAGCTAAGGAGTCAACTTGGTGAAGTAGGGTGTTTAACACCTTGAACAAGGGCACCCAGTTTGCATTCACCCAATCAATGCAGGTGTTTGAAATGGCTACCTCTTGGTTATAAGCTCATTCATCTGACCTCTAAGCAACAACTGCCTTCAGCTTCAGAGTCATTTCTTTACTAGCCTTTACAGGAACACCACTGCACCGGGCGATGAGGCAAACCCGTGCTTACATAATGAAACTATACATCACACGCACAGTCCTCATGGGAGAGGACATGCTTGGCTATCAGCGCACAGATGGCCGAGCATGGTTGGCTCGCCGATAAAAGCAGGTCAGCGTTGTAGGCGGATCATCAATCGAGGCCCTACAGTGGTACAGTGAAGGCCACCAGCCGCCTGCCAGGGGCACCGGCCCTCCCCGGGGGCCTACGTCGTCTCTCTGCACCATCAATCTGAACCAACCTTTGAACACATGGTCACCGACACTAATTAGAGCAAATACGTACGCAGGGAAGCCCTAAAAATAGGAGAAAGGAGTGCAGTGGCTCTCCGAGGCTTCGGTATCAGAGACAATGGGCCATTAAATAAATCTATCGGGCTGTCTTGTTCATACACAACATGCTGGGAAGTGGGAGCACAACTCCTTGGTTTTAATTAAATGACATGACTTCAGAGAGCACAAATTAACTGAGGTGTTAGCGTTAACATTTTAAGACTTTACACTTTCAGCAAGTAGCTCCGTGAAACAGTGTATCCTGACCCCGGAGAATGTTTTTGAGTCAAGCGAAATTCCACTGCTTTTTCTTTAAAAACCTGAGGTATCTTTCATATTAGAGTTACGGTGCCCGCTGGAGAAAGCACCTCGAACTCTGCACAAGGAGAGGTGAGCTCACATAATTAATAGGAAGCTTAACCTACAAGACATGTCCTTCCCCAGTCAGAGGAAAGATATATCTGCAGAGCATGCTACAAATCCGAAGGAAAGCTGCAAGTGCTGAGCTAAAAGGTTAGGCCTGAGTGACATTGCCTTCACATACCCAAACACAAACAGCAGCTATATGATGCATCAGTATGCTGCTTTTGTCCTTTAACTCTGAACTGTATATCTGTGCATGTGTTCAGGAGGATAGTTTTACTTCTGTAGTCTGTAGATGAAAATTAACAGAGCACCCCAGCGTCCCTCAAGAGTTGAACCTTGAGTCTGTCACAGAGTAAAATCGCCCCTTTTCACTGCCCTCCTCTTTCTCCCTCTCTCTCACACAAAGCTTTGCTGGCACTCACCTCTCACTACATCAGTCTGGAGGGGCTACTCTGTCAGACAGAATTGTGCGATTGCCACCATTTATTCCTGTTCTTTACCTTCCCCCTGACATTTTCCCATCAAGGGCTTCAGCAGTACTGACATGAGACCCAGCTGCCGGGGCACTCGCACACATCATTACAGGAGGCCTGCGTCTCTCATGTAGGAACAAACCGAGTAAATGCCAGTTTCACACGCATTCTACATACCAAGCACAGACAAGAATTCAAATAGAGTTCACAGGGTTAGCTGATAACAGCGAAATGACACTGTGACATATGCTTTTATATTTCCAATAAGCAACAAGATGAACAACTCATGCTTGCAACAAAGATTGAGAAATAAATGCAGCATCAAAGTTTTCAGCTTTAAAGAAAACCTGGAGCAAGAGCGTGTTTGTCGTAGTGATTTCCCCTGCTAGTTCAGGCCATGTGAGAGGTAATTCATCACCTGAAACTCAGCAAGGAGGAAACACAACTCCAAAACATGCAAATGCACGCACGCACAGACGCACACCAACACCTAGACACCAGCTCACTACTCAACACACAGCTTCAAAAAGGCTTGTTCTGTTGATCTGTGTGTGTGATACGACTGACAAACAGACTCAGTCAACCAGTCGTTAACCTCTTCCTGAACAGTGCAAAGTGTAGACAGGCGTCAGCCCGCAGCCAGACAAGCTAAGGCTGATTTATCCATAAAGTCTGCTACATCCAGTACTGGTTTAGTGCCTGGCCCAAGGGCTAATAAGGCCCCTCAGGGGCCCGACTGGCAGCCTCCGTTCACTGTTGTTGGCGGTAGGCCAGAGGAGAAAGCGGGTAGACAGCATCTCAAAAATCACCATGTCATATCTTGTTAACTTAAATAAAACCTTTTTACCTGCTAAATTGACTCAAGATTGCCAAGCTGCCTTGACATTTTTCCATTTTTTAAGTGCATGAATATATTTCAGAGTGATATATAGACAACCATATTGTTATTTCTATAGCAATAAACAGCAATCAAAACAAAATTAAATGAAGAAAAGCAAGATAAAATAAGAGATAAAACAGGGATAATTTTGATTGTACATCCATCATTTTTGTCTTGTTCAGAGACTTTAATTTAGGCCCCCTGGAAGTCACTTATAACCGCAGTCCAAACTGACAATGCTCCTCCCCAGAGGGAGGGCATACAGCATTAACAAGCAGCCAGAATCAGCATCCATGACAGCATTAGGGGAAGCCATCAGAGGGCCTGGAGAGTAAAGCATCAGTCTTACCTTCAACAGCATACTCTTCAGCTTCAGGGGCGGGTCCAAAGGGAAATGCAAGAAAAAAAGAGAGAAAAAACACAAAAGGCAGACTCATTAGATGTTATTTTTTCTTCCAATAAATGTCTTCCTATTTTTTTTCAAACTAAATCTTTGTGAGATAAAATCTAAATAAAGATCACCAATGAGGATTGAGATCTTGGACACCTAACTGAATTTGTAATCTGATGTCTTGTTTCTGTTAACTGATATGACTCCCTTAAAGAAATGTAATGTGTGGACGACCCTCAGCTGGCGCACTGTAAGCACACCACCTCTCAAAGGGAACAGGAGGCTTCAGTTAAAGAGGATCCCCAACTGAGAGACACTGACTCTCACAGAATCCTCTCCAGCTTAATGATACAGTGAGTGGGAGTCAAAGAGATCAGGCTCCTGCAGGATGCTTTGCTTAAAAAAGCTACCCCTCAGCAGCAGAGGCTGATCTATAAAGTTACAAAATAAAACTACAGCCGCCTGCCACTCTAGAAGACCCATGCTGGAAGATGAGGCGCTACCCAAGAATGTAAAACAGCCTCTAGCTTGGCAAGGCGTCCCTGTGGAGAGCTTGGCATTTTGATCTGCTGTTTTGGCTGCTGGGCCTGGGTCTTCATGGGACACTGCTGTATTAAGTTGTAGCCCGGTCAGTCATACTTTATTGTGACTATACACTGCACTGGTTCAGTGTGTTTGTCTGCTACACTATTTCAATCAGAGCATCAGCAGCTGCAGGCGTTTTTTTTTTTTTTTTTGCCAAAGTGGTGCACAATTTATGGAAAATTATTATTAGGTCACACAGTGAGAAATATTTTACATTATAGCGCTTCAAAAGGCAAATCTATCTTTTGTTTATGGTCAGATGAGTCTCATCTGTTAAGAAGACTGTATGGTTGAAGTTGTTTGTTGCAGTAACATCTGCCAGTGATAGCAGCCATTTATGAATCTGAGCTGCAGCACTGCGGGGCTCAATGTAGCTTAAAAGTTACTTTAAAGTAAAACCAGATTTTTCAACGTAACATTAGCGCAGCTCCTGAAAAAGCTATTCTCTTGTGTGTACCCACTTGAATTCATCCGTGCATAGACCAAATCTTATTTCTGCTCATGAAAACTCTGCCATTATTGACCCATATGAAAACGTCTTCAAAGGATTTTGAGCTTAAACAATGATATTAAAGGCAACTAAAGCCAGAGGGTTTGTAAAATAATGACTCCAGGACATATAATATTCTCTTTTTGTTTCTCTGTTGTTGCCCTCTGCATGGAGCTAGGACACACACCATACAACACAACCTTCATGGACATCTGAGCGATACACCAAGACTTCTTCGGTTGAAAGATGAGCCTCCCTGCTGCTTGAACTGACCTGAACTGAGTTCAATGGCGGTTGTCACAAGTACTGCACTTTACCATAAAACTACCAACATAAAACTATAAAGATTAAAAGATGACTCTTTCAGTTTTGATGGTTTGAGGTGCATTTAAACAACAGAAAGGATACCAGCGCGCTGCCTGAAAGTCCCTTACGAACAATGGAGCATTCGCCAAGCTGAATTATGGGAGCTGTGTTTGTCTGATGTAAAGTAGTGGTTGTTAATATAGTCACTGGCCATGACTCAATGCCTTTCCTCTCATCTCATCTCTGATCATAGTCCATCATCCTCTCTTTCATTGTGCTCCCTCATATCCTCCATTCTCCGTCCCGAGCTGAAGCAAAGGACGTTTGATGTACAGTGGAGGTTGTTTATATCTTCACCAGCCATGACTCTGCCATTCGCCTCAACTCATCTCTCAACACAGTCTCTAATCCTCTCTTTCTTTGTGGTCCCTGTGTCTGTCAAACTGAATTTCATGTAGTATACATATGAAAAAAAAAAAAAACACATTTTTTTTTACTTCTGAAACGCTAAAATGAATTTCTCGGGTAGTCTGCGCGTTGATTTATTTGGGTTCAGTTCATGAGGAACAGCACCTTCCTCAGGCCCTCCCTGCTGTCATGATGAGCATATAGATGGAAAAACTCTAAACACCTCGCAGTGTTCAACTTAAAAGCAAAGAAACGTTTTTAAAAAGAGAAAAAACATGAATATTTCAAGACACAGATTTGTGAATAACGCAAAACAAATCTCAAAAAATTCTATTTAATGTTTCTTCGTTTTTTTATTTGTTTCAATAAATCAAGCTCTAAAACATTCCCAGTGTCATTTTTCTTTTGTGTTTGGCCAAAATGCACCTGCCCAAAATCCACCATCTTACATTGGGGTCACTAAGAACATTAATCATCATTATCCACAATTAGCGGTCCAGCCTAATTGTTAAATTAGTATTATTAGAGGTCTACTCTTCCTTGGAAGGTTTATCTGTGAGCAAGCCTAGTTTCACACTGGGAATTTCCTAAGTTTTATTTCAGACACTTGGTGGGAAATACCCCATCTCTCTAAGCTTGTCCCTTTTATCCCATTGATATTTTCCAGTTGTCTACCACCCATTACCCATTATCCCAGAGCTGTTTTCCATTAGGATGTATCCCATAGCCATCCATAGCCTCGGGCTTCTGGCCCCACTGGGATGCTAGTATTTTCAAGGTACTCTGTGATTCATATGGGAATGAGAAAGAATGCAGAATGTGTTTTTAGAGGAAAATGCTTAAAAGCTTGTTGTTTTTATATGTCGCCCCAGTGCAAAAATAGGGCCCATTGCTGTGTCTTTGAATCCTGTCATTAAAATTGACAGCCAGTCAAATATCACGTCTTTTATATATCTCTAAATCAGTGTGTCATATCTCCAGCAACAAAGGTTAAATGAATCAAGGAGATAGTCACAGGGCACAAAAAAGAGCAGAAATCAGATGTGGGCTGAAATAAAAATACAAAAAATATATTAAAAAAAAAAAAAAAAAAAGTTGGGCGCATGAGTGGCTCAGTGCGTGTGCCCATGTATGAGGCCATGGGCCACAGCGGACCTCGGTTTGATTCCCAGCTGGGGCCCCTTTGCTGCATGTCTTCCCCCTCTCTCTCCCACCTATTCCTGTCACTCTTCAGCTGTCCTATGTATAATAAAAAGGCTAGAAAAGCCCAAAAAAATATATAAAAAAAAAAAACAAAGTTAAATTCAGATGGAAGCAGTGGAGAAGCTGGATTTCTTCACCAATGAATCCCTGAGGGCTTTGGAGGCAAATGAGAGACTTTCCAGACCTAATCCTCACCAAGCTAACTAAAGGATTTACCGAGGGGAGAAAAGCATGCCTGCATTGAAAAACAGCCCTGTCTCTATCACTATCCTCCCATTTCTTTGCACATGGAGGAAGCTACACAATTAACTGCCGGGTGGAAAAAGAGCATGAATGGGCAAAGCAATACTGCAAAAATTGCAAAGTATAGCACAAGATGAATTCCAAACACACTTCAAATGCAGGTTAAAATACCATTGAAAAATTGTCAGATTCCACTCTGTCAGTAAATATTCACTCAGTTAAAAAGAGATGTGGCCTTAGAAATCAACCATTCCGCATTCTGAGGAAAAAAATAGTAATACTGCATATTGTGATTAGTTGTGTATTTTTTAAATATAATGGTCCATACTTTTCAGAATAATCTTCTCATTATAGATAAAGGGCTGAAGCACAGCGGCATGTCATCACAGAGGGAGTTCAAGCTCAACATCACAGGCAGCAAAAAAACTCTCTCTCTCTTGCACTTACACTCAGCTGGAGAAACAAATGCAAATCATGCAGACATCAATCTCCTGCACCCTCCCAGCCACAAACTGAAATACACAGACCTGTCCGTTTGAATTTTCTTTTTGTATTTTCAATAGCAATGATTATATAATCGTTATTTGATGTTAATTTTAATAACTAAAACAAACAAACCAGACAATAAAATATTGAATAACCTTGATTATGTCTTTGTCTTGTATGTATATATATACACATTTATGTGTAAATTTGCTCCAATGTGTATACCTATCATCTATGCTGGTGTCTACTCTACAATCACAAGATGCAAAATGAATTGAGCAATGCATGTACGTAAATGTTTGCATGTGTAACGTAAAATGCTAAAAGTGCACCTAAACCATGAAGTTGATGTCGTATTCAACGAAAAAATAAAAAAAACTACAACTAAAAACTAAACTGTGTTTTGACCTTAAAATATAAATATACAAATATAGATGTTCTGTTTTAGCGTGCTTGTGCGTTTTGATTTCTTTAGTGTACCCTGTGTTGCTGTGTTGAATTCAGCTTAACAAACCATCATGACTAGCTTTTTATTTCAACCTTCAAATGTAAACTATTATTTTACATGGTCCCTGTCTTGTGAGTCACTCTAGCTTCACTGAAAAGTGTTTGAAAGAGGGAAGAAAAAGCCCTCTCCATCCAAGGCAATTTGACATGACTTCAGAGAGGCACTAAGGAAAAAGAATGACAACATTAGTGAATAACGGAGACAGAGTAAGTAGAGGGAAGACAGGCAGATGCATAGAAACACATGCACATACACACACACACTCCCAACACCCCTTTTCCTCCCTTTTTTACATTCTAATCAGAGGCAGGCTTTGTCCTGAACTCTCCCACATTGTCAGAAACTTTCTCGGCGAGTGACAAGCTAATCCACAAGACATGGCCTTTGCAGATTTTGCAGCAAATCTCGAAGGCAAAACACAAAACTTCCAGCAGATGAATGTGCAAACAGTTGAGGCTTTCCTAATCCTGATAAAGAAAAAAAGAAATAAACAAATTGACTGATTTATCTGGCTAAAACACAATACACTGTTCCCCATTTAACGCAGGATGGCAGGGAGGGAAAAAGAGAACTGGGGTCAAATGGAAACGATTAGAGGGATGCAACCTTCAACTGATGTGTCAGGTTTTACTTCACTGAACAGTAAGAGCTGTTTTCCATTTCAGATGTACTTAAAAAGTCTGTAATAAAGCAGTATTTGAAAATAAACTACACTGAATACTCCACCTGTTTCAAAGTGATTTATGAAAAATAAGTGGACATTAATAATGCAACAATAACAATAATGCACTGTAAACTAATTGAATTACTCCAACCTAGAGAAAGATATGTTCCACTCGCATAAAGACTTTAAGAATGTGTTATTTTAAGAGACATTATTCCTTTTCAGTCCCAATCATTGCAGTTCACCTTGCCTAGAAGAGAATCTGTGGCGGTTCTGACAATGAGGTCATTTGTTTGTTAAATGTAAGTCAGGAGCCAAAGACCAACCTGAGAAATGAATGGGGGGGCACACCTCTTCAGCAAGTGCAATCTCAGTGCTGAGAGTTAAAGTTAGCAATGGGGTAAAAGCAGCGGTTGACATATATCGGAGCCCTTGGAGACAAGGTTCAGGACAAGGTCAGACAGAAATAAACAAAGATCAAGAGAGACAGGAAGAGACTGCGACATCAAATATGGACTGAAAGCAGAGATGAAATAGTCCTTCCTTCGCAGTGGGCAGCTGAGAAGCTAAAATGATCATCTTTATTTAAAACTGTTTAACGTGTGGCTCATTACCTCAACGTAAAACGAATAAATGAAATCATTTCACCGTACCCTGTGAGCAGACAGGTTTTGAGGAGTGTGAGCTGTAAAACAGCAAAGCAGTTGGATTATTTTCGTCTTTTTTTTTTTTTTTAAATAAGAAAACATCAATGATGTTTTTCAGCAGGGGAGCGCAAAATAGAACCAATTCAACCAACAGTTCAAATGAGACGTAGGCTAATTAGGAAGAGATGATCGTTTGTCTAATAGGAGCCGACTGGGGAGAGCAAGAAGAGAGAGGAGGCGAAAAAGACGGTAAAGGAAGAGAATTTGTTGATGCTCAAAAAGATGTGGGTGCAGGGGGGTGGGTGAGGCATCAGAAAGGAGAGACCGTACAACCCAATCTGTTGCATGAGGAGCAGCAGTGGAAAAGGTTTTGCGAGATCAAACCAAGTTTTAAACGGCATTTCACTTAACAAAGGAGGCCACCTAAATAAAAAGATGCAGGTGTTACGATAAAGTTTTGTAAGGTGACTTGATTTAGATCAACAATATCTATATATATTTTACTTTGTGTGTGAAGTAAGAGAATAAGTGTATCTTTCACCAATCAAGCGTCGGTCTGGCTTGGCTGCCTTCCTGTCCATTAGGGCTCTCCAGCCTAGCAGACTTAATGACATTTGATTTTCAGCTCGCCTCATTTTTCACTACATTTAACCTTGATTTTAAACTCCATTGAAGTTTGTATTAATATCATTCATGTGTCACCACAATTAAAGTCTAAAGTAATGACTGGTGCTCAGTTAACTAGCAGATTTGTTTAAGAGTGCGGGAGAAGCATTTTCATGTTTCCGTTCCAAATTCGCCACAGCAGAGGAGCCGACTGTTTTCTCTGCAGTCACCGATGGCCGCATGATGAACTGGAATTCATAATGTCTTTGAAAGGCTTGTTAATCATTGTTACACTGGCAAAAAGCAAAAAAAAGAGAGCACGGGGCTGATGAGGTAACAAATTAAAGGAAAAGCACACTCCTTATACATCATTACTCCACTACGTTTAAAGTGTTCCAGGTCAAAATTGTGTGATGACTATGTTTCGGCGTACGCAACCTTGCCTTCTATTGTTCTGCGCGACTCAGTGATTCTCCTACATCTCCCAGAATGCCTTTTGACAAGCCCGAGACAATGCTGCAGGTAGTGTGTGTGGGTGGAAACAACAAGCAGCAGCATATTAAGTTCCATCCAGCGAAGAAAAAGTGAGCACTGCACCACACCATCCAAACAAAACATGTCTTGTGGCTGCCTAGCATTCTGCTCTATTAGGGCTGCTGTCAGTGGGGTATTTCTTTCTCTTCTACAGCACAGTGAGTTTCTCCCTGTATGGCTGCTCAATGCTGATGTAAAATGGCAGCTCTAGTAAGCTCTAGCAAGCCCTTGCTCTTTGATTATAAGGGGCTGAAACCAAAACCTGACATTTACTAGTGCAATTTCAGGCGACTGAGTTTCTTTTCTGCAATTAAACTGCACTCTGGCTATGCTGGAAGCGTTGCAACATGGCATCTGTTTGGACAGTTCTGTGAGGAAACGAGACAAATACATGACAAGAAGCACTTTTGTAAGCTGTATTTTAAGGATTATTTTACTTTGGACATTTGAGTAATAATTCGGTAATCTAAACATTAAGGATTTGCATGCAGGAGTGCATTTGTTTGAAAAATTAATTAAAAATTAAAGGTGACATTTCCCAGGATTCCCCCTGAATAAAGACTCTTTTTTTCCTCTACATATAAATATATCAGACTTTTTATTAAAATTTGAAATGAGTTCTTGTACTCTGACTAATCCCCCGCTCAAGGTGACCTAAAGAGATTTGTTTCCATTCCTCCTGAAATCTCTGACCATGATCACAAACTCATCAAACGACATGAAGAGATCATGTTTCTTTGTCTCCCGCTATCAAATCCTCTGTCAGATTATTTCTTCCAATGAACAAAACAACGGTTAGATTATTATACATACATAATACGCCAACATGCAATGTTAGTTGGAGAGCATTTGCGTGTTTTTAATCAGCGTTTAGTCTACTACGGGATATTCTATTCCTCGCTGAAGGTACTGCATGTTCACTGCGGTTGCCTCTCGTGTTTTCCATCAACAGATCCATGCACTACATGTGGAGTCTTTTATATGCTGAACCAATTATCCACATCCACTCATCATCAACAAATGTGTGTGCATATTACATTTGAAGAGAAATTAGCAAAAATATGAAGACCTCCGAGTGCACAGGTAGGAGTCGAAATAAATCTTATGAACTGTTTGCACCACTTTTTGAGGTACTGACACAATGGAGGCCCAGAAAAGCTATTTGCGGTAACGAATCAAACCGTGAGCCTCCAAGCAACCGCTGCGAGGCACAGGAGTGAGTCCCAGTCAAACAGAGGCCATTTACACTACAAGAGGCCTGTAATAATGGCGGCATTTATAAAATTGAGTATTGACTGCAAAACCAGCCTAAAAGGAGAAAACCGAGACAGGGGATGACATCATCAGCTGCTCTAGACAGCCCGCCAGTCTCATCTCTGTGAAGTCGCTGCCTATTTGAAGCCACTCTCTGAGCCATCAGCAGTGATTAGACCTCAACTGTAAGTATGCCTGCCACACTTTGGAGATTTCACTTTTTTTAAGTTTCAGTCATGCTCTCAGCCTGTTTGAGTGGTAAAAAAAAAAACAAAAAAATACGACATACGACATTTTACCCTCTGGGCTTGGTATCTCAAGTCTGTACCCCTATGGCAAAGACACGCTGCAAAGTCATTTCTATGTGTAGCTCTTAAGACAGAACGTAACCACTAATGGCGCCAGGGTTTGCGATTCGTTTGCCACCGGGGGTTCCCGGCGCTAAAAATATATATACTTGTGACGCTCTGAGGTGATTTGGATAACAGGGTTCACCAAGATGACACATGTAGTTAGGTGCAGTCAGCAATGGTAGATCCACCTCGTTGATGTCGCTAACTGTTAGCTGGAAGCCACTCAGCTCCCTCCCTGAGCCCAACTACTGAGAGCAAAGACACATCAGCACACATTAAGTGACATGTTTGCTGCTCCATTTCTCTACCAGACCCCTGACTGAGTGGGCTGATGCCTCTTGCCGCTATGATCATGTGCTCTTTTGTGATTTAATGATGCGTTTCTATCATGTTTAATCCAGCTATGTAGATGTTTTTTTGTTAAATCATAAAGTCTCTTTGATTCCCCTGAGGCATGGTACAAAAAAAAAGTTCCCGTGTCACTGAACAAGGCAAAAAGAAATGTTTTATTTATCTGTCACTGCATTAAACCCTGTTTTAAGTCATATGGAACATGCATATGTCATATGATTATTTTTTTGTATAATTGCTGCAGGAAGGTCAGGAGAGGAATGGGGTGTGATGGGAGGAGGTGGTCTGACAGTTCATCGATGATAGCAGCACATTAGTATCGACACCAAGAACTCACTGGGGAAAGCAAATCTTATCTTTGCAAAGCTAGGAAGACAGGAGAGATGGGAGCGAGGGTGGAGATAATGGGAAAAGAGAGGAGTGGGAGAGGGAGGGAGGAAGGGGAGTGCAGAAGATGGTGGTGGTGGGGGGGGGGGGGGGATATGAGATGTAGGAATCCTTGGCAGACGGCTTATCTCTTATGTGAAATAAGAAGTGGGATGAGACTGAGGACTGTTGTTTAAGGGTGGAGCACTGAATAGAAATCTAGACAATTTGATGAAACAACAACCAGGAAAAAAGAAATTGAAACTTATGAAAATGGCTAAAATTGGTAACTAGCTTTCCTGGATCATTTAGCTGTTTGATGGTGTAACTGGTGGTGCGTGTAATTGGCTCACGTAGACAACAAATGCAGATAACCGACTTAGTGTCCAGATAATTCCAGGAAACCTACAAAGGAGTTTTAAACCACAGTGTTTTTCTCCGTGGTAAGTCATGTGGATAGAGACACCAGTGTTTGCCATTCGACCAATTGCCTCTTATCGCAAAGATTATCTCGTCTCTCCCATCCGTGACCTTGCATTTGTTTTGATGGGAGACGGTGAAAGGACATAGTGGTACGTCATGCGAACATCTGGCTGCTGGTAGATTTTTTTAAAGTCCCTTGAGGGAAATTTCTGAGTTTTGATATTGAGCTATGTAAATAAAACTGACTTGACTTAAGTTGCCAATTACCTCTGTGTAATTTATAATGTCTCTGTAATACAAACTGTATTAAAATAACACTGTGGTAAATAAACAATGTGTGCCACAATTTTCAAACTCAACTAAAAAAAATTCATGGTCACTGCTTTGATAGATTTCTCCCATGTTATTGCTATATATTAATTATCCTCTGCATGTACACAGAAAACATGGATGCAGGATGTCAAGGTTTGTTTTCTCAGACATGTCCGTAGGGATGGCCAATATCTTCAGAGTCAATATCACAAATTGTGTTTGTTTTTTCCAAACATAATATGCCGATTCTCTTAAAGCTACATACATCGGACTCCCTGTTTTTTCAGGACATTTTTTATTTCTTACATATCCTTCCATTTGGACGAGATAATTTTATAAAACTGATCCCTCAATATCCAAAAAGACTGAAAGTCAAAAAATGTAAAGATTGAATTATTCCCAAGCCTTAGCTGACATCATCCTGGACTGTAGGGAAAACATGCATTCATGCTCGGATATGTTTGCTGCAGATATAACTGCCTACACCTTGCTGAAATCTTTAAGATTATGGGATGGCAGCTGATCGAAACAACCAGATGATTGTGAAGAAGACACTGGATGGAGACATTTTGCCAGGGATTTAGTGTTTCCACAACAGGAACGCTTAAAGTAAGTATTTTCTCTTTTTGCACTACAAGAAAGAGTAAATTGTTGGAATCTGGGAATGAACACACAGAATAGCTCTCAGTTTTGCTTTGCATTTTAAAATGTACATCAGCTGTTTGAATACTTAACAGCATAAAACAAAGAAAATGACAAACAGCCTGGAAGACCAACGGCATCCAAGAATAGAGGGGGTGAGCAAGACAAAGAAGCTGAGAACAAAAAAAAAAAATAGAGGGATAACAAACAAGAGGAACAGTGTAGTGGGGGTGGGGGGGGGGGTTTGACAAATCTCTTAATCTCTCTCTCGCTCTCTCTGGTTATGTTTGTTTTGTGCTGGTTTTGGCCTCAAGTCGCCCGACGATCCCTTCGTAAATTGCCTGTGTCGATCCAGCCTTACAAGCTTCCACACACTCCCTGAGTCCCTGTTAAAATGGTCACGCCAATAAAAGCCCATTCACTTGTAATGAATTGAGAGAGAGGCTAAAGACTAAAGGGGCTGATTTAGTGACAATTGTTGATGATCCTCGATTGAGTTAGGATTGAGCTACCAAGCCTCGCCAGTCCTGCAACATGGCTGTTATTGTTGTGGATTTCGAAAAGGAAAAGAAGGCTGCCAACTCCCATGCTTTCTCGTCTCTGAAATAGACTTCTAGACAGTGTACAGTATGAAGGGAAACACCTCACCCTCTGCAGTCACGGCAGACATAAAAAGAGAGAAAGGAAATAAATGATCAGCCTGTCATCTGATGCCAACTGCCAAATTAATATAAGATATTCTAACTATAGTGACAGTAGCTCAAGTATACATTATGTGGTGTATATATTATATATACTATAGGATAGTGTAATGGCAGTCAAATCCTGCGGGGCTGAATGAGTGAACTGCTGATGCTGTAATCTCCAGGTAAGCTGTTGTAACTCTTCACTCTGCCTCGCGCTGGCAAAACTATTAACAGTGAGTGCGGGACTCTTGCAAAACACCATGAAACAAACACCCTATCTCACCCCCCCTCACCCCGCCCCCACCCTCAGAGCCGATTACAGCTGTGAGGTCAAGAGAAGCTAATGTGACTTTGTCTGGAACTGCCTGGTGTGGCCCAGAGGCCCCTGGATTACATGGACAAGGGGATTCTAAAATAGAAAAGTACACAGCACAAGAATTAAATACAAAGAAGGCAGAAAGGGGGAATAACATTTTTCTTCTTTTGTTTCCAAAAGCTACAGGAGGAGCAAAACCTCATGAAAACAGGTGAGCTGGAGTATTGATTTGTTTCTCTACAGCGCTGAAAGATGAGGTTATGTGCACAACAATGTGCTGTAGAGAACACCTATCATTTCCCTCTTGGGCTTGGGAGAATATTTTGTCTTGTACAAAAGCAAAAACACAAAGAAATGAGGAAAATATATTACACAACCAACAAGAGGTTGGATGTCTAATAAATATTATGCACATTGCGTTGCTTAAGGCCTCCAGTATGACCTCCAGTCACCTGGAAGCCCTTGAAACAGAGTAAAGATCAAAGTGAAACACTGATGTGCATTTCATTGGGGTAAAAACAATTATAAACTGAATCCTATAAAATGTTTATTTGGATAAACCGCTGTTTTCTTTCCTCTGCCACACACCAACTCAATCAGTTCATTCATACCATGCATCCACCCATCCATCCATACACTTCTACTTGCTATTCTGACCATGTTGGTTTATGGGTGTTAACCATCTGGTCACAGTATAGGATTAAGAGGGATCTGAAGGATGAATACACATATATGAACATATGAGTGTAGAATACACATCTAACGACCACTTCTGGCCTTGTTTGCCTGTATAATCGAATGTGATCCAATACAACAGCTCTGCAATGAATTCTGCACTACAAAGCTTGTGATTTTTAAGTTTTTATTGACACGGTCAGAAAGGTAATAATTCTACTGTATGTTTATTATTGAGGTCGTGGGTGGTGCTGTGCTGAAAGGTGGTTTTAATATTCTGCCCCCCTCATGTACAGAAATGGGGCAAACAAAAATATTAATACCAACTTTCAGTAAAATGAACTCCAATAGAACACCACCACCCACTACCACCTCAATAATAAACATAAAGTCGAATTACTAAACGTAAAGTGTAAGCTTCATAAAAGTAGAGTTGATGGCAGAGCTGTTGTGTTGGATCACAACAGCTACTCTACAATATGCATCGACTGGTCACTTCATTAAGTACACCTGTACTACTAGTACAGAGCTGTTGTGTTGGATCACAACAGCTCTGTACTAGTAGTACCGGTGTACTTAATGAAGTGACCAGTCGATGCATATATGTAGAGTAGAATGATAGTATTGCAAGTCACACAGTTGATCTAAAGTCTAATCTATAATGTTTTATGACTGTTGATATAGTGCATCAGAAAGCATTATGTGTGTTCATGAGTATTATGAGTGCATTATAGTTTCCTTAGAATGGCCCTGTAACGCACTATAAATGTGGTCTTCACGGGTTTCCTAGAATGTCTTCTTGATGATTTTGAAAAAAGTAGTGGAACGAACTAAATTGGTACATGATGAAAATATACTGCAACCTTAAGTCACACTGAAGGCATCTTTGGGATGATACAGAAGACTGAACTTAGGTACCTGCTTGCACATTAATGATATTTTGATAGATGATTGTTTTTTTTCCATTGAAAAAAATGAAAGGGAAAAAAAATACCACAACATGTTTGCCTACGTATGACGTATAAAGTTCAGATGAACTGAAATAATGAACATGAATCACTGGCTAGTTTTTTCTGTGGTTGTTAAGGTATACCTCTCCGTCAAACCAAGGGTTTTTCTGTTATATTAAATTTACATAATGAACAACAAGACGACACACCATGCTCCTTTCATGTCATACTTAAAGCACATTTGAGTCCATTAAAAATGACCTCCTGTGTTCATCAGCTGCCCTCAGCTTGGATAAACCCTCCTTTTAGCTACAGACAAAAAAAAAAATCTTAAAAGTCAAACTATATGAGCTGCTGTTGTTGGTAAAAGGTCAAATATGGAGAATGTAAGTGGTCAAGTGTTGCATTACAAAACTGCAAGTCCAGTATTGTGTATGTGTTGTTCACCTCCAGAGAAAGAGATGTGAAAGATGTTGGCAAAAGTGTGAAAATGAAATGCTGAGCTTTCAACTACCATCATCTTTAAGAGGCTGTGTCTTTGTCAGATAGAGAGACAGGGGGAAAAATCGTAAAAGTGTAGAGAGTGCAGAAAAAAAGTACTGGCTCGCTGAGTTTGAACCCCCCCCAAAAAAAAAAACAAAAAAACAGACATGCCATTGTCAAAACGATTGCCTCACAGTTTCAACACCTAGTCAACCGCCTTGCCAGGTGCCAATGTGTGTCTGACTCACTGCTGTGCCAAAATATGCTGCTGCCTTTGTGAAAGTGTGGATCCAGAAAGTAAACAATGCGGTTAATATGTGGAGTTTTTGGAAAACAGTCAGCAGCCTCGGGCGCCCCACCGCCTGCCTTCCTTCAAGGTGCATGATAGCAAATCAATACTCGGTGCGTGTGCCTGTATGTACAGTACACATGGGTGTTTGAGTGTATGTTGACCTACAAGATCTCAGTGTCCACCTGGCTTCGAGAATGTCTCATTACACACTGTCATAGTTTCCCTACCCACATGAGAATTCACATGAGAATCTGAAAATGGAGCTATTTCAGAGAAGTATGTCGCAGCAGGTACCTGTTCTCCTGTAGAGATCAAGCGGTCTGGTAATAAGGCTGTTGTCTTGTATGGAGGGGAACGGGCTCGTCTGTACAACCTGAACCACATTCCCCCTTACACAGAGAGGCCATTACAGCCAAGCATTCTGATTGGTCAAAGGGTCACTCTAGCCAGACTAATCACAATAAAGCATAGTTATGCCAAGTTTAAAGTTAACCACTGTTGTTGGCATGCTAATTAGTATGATAACCCTCTCTTTACTTATTAATTGTATAGCTTATAGCAAAGGGATTTAATTATATGGTATGCATTAATAATGGTATATTATATCAATAAACTCAGAATATTTACAAAAAAATTTTCTTCTGGGTGTGAATTAAATGGTGTCCAGATCGCAACAAAAAAAAAATTAAAAAGGGGGAATAAAAACTGTTCAAAAACAGTATGGTGTAACTACAGAAACTCGACCGGTTTCGACATTTTGATCAAATGTGAGTCGTTAACCTTCAAGTCTTTTTCAAAAAAACAATGCGTCTGTCTGCCACCAGAGACAACCCTCAGCTTCTTTGGCTAATGTTCATTGGATCTGAGAATTGGATGTTGTGACATTACCTTACAGCACATATAGTTCTCTGAAAAGGTCAGCACAACAGGGCCCGTATGAGTTCAGAGACTCCTATTCAGCAGCGCTCAGTGAGAGAGTGGAAAGGCAGAGAAGAAGAGCGAGGGCATCTGCTTTGACCTAGACAGGGAATAAACAAACAAACAGGCTGCCAGGCTATCAGCACACACAGCGAACAAACAGGGAGGCTGACAAATCTCCCTCATATCTATGGAAGCGAGCCAGGTATCACGCAGGTTAGAAAGGTGAGGCGTCGGAACAGCACAGCGGTGATGTTCCCGCGACTTTGGAGAAAATCCCTGCAATGTTATCCATATGATAACCTTCTTCTCTCCCACTAATTCATGGCTTACATGCATGCTTTCAATACAAAAAAAAAAAAAAACACAATTTCATGTCCCAGCATCACTGCCAAACTGAATGACTTTCCCTCCTGATGGTCAAAGAAAGATATCAGACCAGTGAGGTGAATAAATAGAGTGAGCACTAATTACTGTTTCAGAGAGAGATTTACTTATCCACCCCTTACAAATGTAACACCAGTGGTCATTCATCATTTATGACTTGCTCTTGCTAATGACACGCAACGAAATTCCGATTCTGATGAAACCTACACTTGCCCGCTGTCAATAATATATGGGAGCAGAGCGCTGGTTTCCAATCCTGTCTGCCACAGAGTCAGATCATGTAGCGCCGGGTGTGTGAAGCTTCTACAAAACACCGCACAGAGCAAATTTTTACTAATTAGTTTGGGTTTTCAGGTTGGAATTGTGCTAATTACTGAACTCAGTTCATATTGTGTTTTGGCTGCGGCGTAGACAATCATTCCCTTCGCCTTCGCTAGCGAGACACTGCCAAGCTGGGGAAATGGCAGAGCAGCATCTGCACTGCATCCAGTGAGCCGGGGATGAGTGTAACCACCCTCACCATTAAACCTATTAGCAAATGTGAACTTCTGCTCCTTTCTGTTGACTAATGTTTTCAATGTGTGTGCTATAACTTGCCATTTATTAATCTACGTCTTCAACAGTAGACTGTGATATTATCGCCCTGTGACACGCACGAGAGAAAATCCGTTGGGCTCAAACAGTCAGTGAACAAAGATTACACATATACTCACATATACTATGTGCACACAGGCATATAGATGAACTAAAGCCACACCTTGCAAAGCACACCAGGGATCTACCTCAATCTCCTTGAAAGGTCGCCTGCCAGTAGCTTGCAGTTAAGTCTCAGATTATTTTTTGGTTCCACTCCACCACTGTTTATTGTAATTTCATTAGCTCAATCTCTGTTATTCTAATTACACACACATCTTTTGCAGCAAATAAAAGTTAATGAGCTTTTATGAAAATGGCTGGACGTGACCTTTTTACTTATTCATTTATATACCCCCCTTCCTCCTGTCCCTGACAAATTGCACTGTGGAAGGTCTCTGATACCGTAGGTTGGGTGGGATGGACACACCCCTCTCAAATACAAAAAAAACACACACACTGCCAAAAACACTCTTTCCAATCAACATCAACAAATCCCCCCCCCCCCGTTTTCCATACATCATTTAGCCTTGTCATCCATAAATCTGCAAAATGCCCTTTTCAAGCTGCTCATAAACATTCTCATAGATCTCCAAAAATGCCACCGCACTCTGAGGCAAGAGCTGTTGATGGTGGCGAGCCCACAGCGGTTCAACTCCCTCCAGTCTACAGGAGTGATGGATGTCAGAATGAACGTACACGTGCATTACCATCTGCAGGGCATGGCGGATGAATTTTGGGTCGAGGTGTACGAGTGAACTAGCAAGGCATTGATGAAAAGGGGTACATGTTATTCGCTTGTATGGCCTAAAAATCCTAAAAAGCATATCTTGGGAAAAAAACATGTCTCTGTTGTTGCAGAGTACTGACTTACATCTGCATAGAATAGGAGCACAATATCATGGTTATTTTAAGAATCATCTCTGTACTATATTGTGGTACACTGAGGTGTCAATAGTTAAACAATTCAATATCCCAGATGACAAGAAATAGGGCCTGTTCATCTCATCATGCACACTATTGCAGTAAGTGAGACTATGATCATGAGACATCTACCATAATGTTTCTTGGGTAGGTTATGAAGCGTGGAAAATACTATCTGTCTCGCAATATTAAATGGCTGAATATTGACTTGAACCTTTTATATGTTCATCTTTATGCTTTGACAAGTACAAAATAACACAAACTCTTTATTTCACACCAATACAACTACTTTAATGGTAAAGAGTGATATTTAATTCAACAGCACGTAAGGAACCTTTAAATTTTTCAAAAACAGCTGTCAAATCCTCTCCCCCCCTCTCTCAGAATTAGTCATGTACTGCATTATTGCAGTCCAAATCCTTATGTGGCCTGGTGGATGGACCTGAGCTTTATTAGCCCGCTCTTTGCTAGCAAGAACTCCATTATCTTATTGCCAGAAAAATAAGGGGGTGAGGCGGGCGATGGCTGCTGCTGCTGCTGCTTTGGGCCACTGCATTCAACTGCGGAGCTGGAAATCCAATATTGCTGGGAAGATGGATATTGAGGAGAAAAGATAGATCTTAACTCGACAGCTATTACAGTGTCTATTGTTTTTCAATGTGGATGTAAATTACCTCAAGCAGCTTCAAAGGCCATTTTGCATCACATAATTTGTGGCTGTTGCAAAGAGAATCAAGTAATAATAACTAAATGGGTAAAGCACTTCTCTAGAACAATATTTACACTTTCATACAGATGCACAAACATGCATAACCACGCCAGTTAAAAGCAGTGATATAATCATAAAGGTGAAATAGGTTCGAGTGTAACCTCATAGGAATGGGAATAACTTTATTGCGCGCACTTGTTTGTACTCTGGGTAAACATGGTGTATTTGTGGTTATCATTTTAGTTAGGAGCATATGAAATAACAGCAGGATATGAGAAACAGTCTAGACTGTGGTTGGCCCTTGCTTCAATTTGATTTGCTCGGCTTCCCAAGGCTATCGCATGTTGTCACCTGTCGTTTTTTGACCCATCGAGCATCCTTGTACTTGGTTCTGAGTACATTCTCATCCTTAATGACCCGCACTACCTTCTCTCCCGCAAGAACAGTCTTGCATTTTCAGAGGTTGAAGTGAATGTATTTGGAGGCATCCACGTTAGAATATTTCAGAAACTATTGCATGCCGTTGTTCTGACCTTCTCCAGTGAACCATACTAAAGGAATAAATGCTCCGGAGTTCACGGAAATTTCACCGAAAATGCTTTGTGCAAACACGGCCTGAGACAGGGTTTGTGGGATGAGTCACATCCATGACCAAGAAAACCAAAGACACAGAAGGATCACAGAGGCAGACAGCACAAACTTCAGTGGCAGCTTTCGCTTCTAAGGTTAACCACTGCAGCATACACAAGAAAACCATCGGAAAACACAGCAAACAATCATGAGGGCAAAGGCGCTATTTTGTGAAAATCCTCCTAAAGCCAAGCTAGCAACTGCAGCTGCACAGTACACAAAGTTTACCTGAGTTTGTGCTTGGCAGTCACCTCGCTCGCTCTCTCAGGCTTTGTCTGCTGGACAGCAGCTTTGTTAAAAAGTTTGGCACTGGAAAAGACATGTGATTTTTAAATGGATGATTTCTTGCCACAGCATTGGAGAAAGGGCTGGATATGTTTTGCTAGAGATCGGGGGCTTCCATTTCTGCCAGAGATTTGTGCATTATTGTCCTGAGCCTCTGCCTGGCCTCGTCTCCAGTCCCTCACTGCCCCCCATCTGACTGAAACATTCATCATTCCCTTATGTGGAATGGCAAGTAACACAGTAGTCATTGAAGCACAGGGAGGGAATACAGAGGAAATGGGTTGGGGGGGGTGTACCGAGCCATTGTTTCTGTCTTGTTCACCAGAGTGAAAGTGAAATGGCCTGTGGGCATTATGCAAAGGGACAGCATGCAGATTTGTGCATGAGAACATGAGAAAGTGGGTTAGTGAGTCACCATATATATATTTACGCACACACACAGTGACATTGTTACAATGAACCACATACCTGTACAGAAGTTTAGAAGTCTTAATAGAACATACTTATCCTTTCTATGTCTGCTAGTGTCTATGATGGTGATGTGAAGGACAAAAACTGTGTACGTCATCTCTGCACAGGATGTCGTTCATGTCATGTACTCATGTACAACACGTCACATATTCCTTTGTTCTTTATATGCTCCTGTCCTTCTTAGACACTATATTACAAAAAAGGACTGATATTTAGCATTTTTCAGCATTATGGTATGCCAAATTTTGCATGATTCAACATACATATTAATCCTTTTGTCTCTCTTACTTTTCTATCAAATACTTTCCTCAACATATTTTTTTCCCATAGACAGAGCATGTTTACATCATTTGCATCATACATGAATTAATGAAGACTAGAGGACAGTTTGTTAGTGGAATCATACCCAGCAATCTTGGCTGTCTGTCTATGAGGGGAAAATGGACTTATTTGCTGAGAGGAATTGCCTCTGATGTGACAGCTTGAACCAAAGGGGCCTTAGAGAATACCTAGTTCTGGCACTCCTGCACACACCCCTCACCCCACACACCCTCTAAACTCTCTAAGATGAGAGCGTTGAGCGGCTCTGTGAGCTACTGATGTGTCACAGACAAATCACTGCAGGGAAAGTTGACTGGACTCGAGGATCGCTGCCAAAAACCTAAGAACAAAGGAAGGGCTTTGGAGGAGAGAGAACAGAAGGGAGTTGACTGGTCTCCTTTACTCGCCTCATAGCCACTTTCACACTCCAAAAAGCTTGATCACTCATGTATGCAGGTCAGACAGAGTCAAGCATGTAGTTCATCTTTCAGCAGCTAAGTCCATCAAGCGTGGGTTGTTAAAATCTACTATTTTCACCAGCTGGTAAACATTTTTGAGTTTCTCATTAATGCTGTCTTCCTTCATCTGTCTGCTACCAGTGTGTGGTGTAAAAAAAAAAAAAAAAAAAAAGTAAGTGTGATGCTGCTACACGACTAGAACTCTTGGACAGTTGTGAGTTCATGATTGCCTCTGGCAATGGCATCTGCATATTTAAGACAGGGGGTTGAAACACCAGCTGGGCTCTCAGCTTGGCACTGTATGCTGGCTTTGGTCAGTGGCAACAGGTGAAAGCACTGGAACAATAGAGCTTCCTGGACATGATGATCAAATATTAAAAACCAGCCCAATTTCTGTTCTCTCAATAATTAATTGCAGAATAATTATTTTTCTGCATGAAATATCCAGGCAGACCATGACATTGATTGAACATGTTTGGTCCATTTTCTACAAACAAGGTTCTGCACATTGTATTGGCCTGAATACATAGTATTATAAGGGAGCATCATTATCCTTACAGACCATTTAAAAAATGGTAATTATATTTTAGACTGCTTCCCTTCCTTCAAGCCAAACAAAATGTACATGAAACATGAAAAAACTATATTAATCCCTTTTGGGGGAAATTATATTTTTTTCACTTTGTTGTTATTTGTATTTCTTTCATTACACACAAAGGACTGAAAAAAGATGCAGATGTACACACAGGACTTACTGTATACACATGCAGTAGTCCTTGTGTAGAGTCATGGGGCCGCCACGTACTCCGCGGCTCTACGTGACTCCTTTGTGCTGGACTTGAACAGGCCACCCACCCAAACCAGGTCCCTACAGACTGGGTTACTGCCACACAACAGCACAAACCGCTCATTGCTGCTCATGTATATATATGGAGAATTGATCTTTATTTTTTTGCTCTGTCTGTGCCTCAATGTTCACAAAAAGCTGCATGTCTTTGCCCAGATATACAAAGCCACATGGATGCACCTGTACCAGATTTTGTCCAGCGCAGGGGGAGCAACAGTGTGCAGTCAGCACTACCTGCAGCATTTCACGCCAGGCATCTCCGAGCAGCGGAGAAGTCCAGACTGTTATTTCCACCTCAGTGGTACTCTACCTGCTCACTGGCCTGCTACCGTCACTGCTGCTCGCCACCTGCGTGGTGCAGCGATACAAACACACAAACACACACAACACCGCACACACATCAATCAGCAAACCAGGCCATATCACAGTAGTAACCTGGCTGAAGACAGATGGAGTAAAGAGATCCATCTCTAGCTCATCTGTGTCCGCTTTAGTTTAGGTTTGTTCCCTGCATGCAAGTCTGTAAAGTATAAGACTTGTTTTGAAATGATATAATGAATGTGTTGCAGTGGTAAATATTGAGCACAGCCATGGCTCAACATTAACACCCCAGTGGGAGAGGATAAAAGGATAATACCAGGTTGATCATTCATTACCAGGCGTGTGGGTGTAGCCATTGTGTCTCGTTGCCATGGAAGTGTCATGGGAATATATTTATTTTTGGTCCAAATCTTG
The DNA here is from genome assembly GCA_023238725.1 of Scortum barcoo. Taxonomy (NCBI): domain Eukaryota; kingdom Metazoa; phylum Chordata; class Actinopteri; order Centrarchiformes; family Terapontidae; genus Scortum; species Scortum barcoo. The sequence goes on along the minus strand of CM041532.1, from coordinate 21,739,317 downwards.
CCCGCTCACTTCAAGATTGCTCGCCGCTCTCAAGGGCCAAAGCAGCCTATTTGTCAGTCGCGGCGCAAATAAAACATGGAATTAGTCCTCACCCCCATCTGCCCTTATTTTACCAAATCACCCAGGAAGCCATTTTGAGAGGCGTGCGTCATGGTTTCACTCTTCAAGACTCAGGGGGACAGAATGATGCAGATGGTGATTGTCTAGGCTTGATGTATACATAAGTCAAGACGCAAGACAGAAATTGGGCTGAGGAAAAAAAACAGATGGATGGTATGGGAGCTCCAGTGGGAGGCAGACTGCAGACACAGTTGAGTCACTATGATGTAAGTGCCCTAACCTCCTTCAGTGGCAAAGAAAAGACAAAGAAAAGAGTAGAAGATCCTTGCTCATACAGTGCAACAGAGACCTACCGGATGGCTGAGGTAATAAATATGTTCTGAGTATTATATGGATTACGGTATCAGCTTAATCAATCCCCTCCACTACATATTTGACAGAAGCTTTGTGTAGTGACGCAGGATCATGTAGCTAAAGGTCCACCACTGGAGATAATCCACTCTCTTGTCTGTACGAGCTGGCATCCCTCCACTATTCTGTGTTGGAAGGGAAATAAAGAGGGTCAGATTTATTGGTATTCAATCACACACTAAAGCAACGGTTGTTCCTGGTGATTGCTTTCAGGTAAAGTGACTGCTAGGACTTCTTCCTATAGAAGCTCAGAAGAGCAGAGGAAATGAAATCGCACTAAAGCCAGCTCTGCCTTTTCATCACAATAAAAAGGGGCGCTGGTATTATCCTCTCACAAGGAAGAGGGAGAGGTGAACTGTCGGCGTGTAATAGACCTGATGTGTTAAAGTGTTGAAAAGGTCAGTGCATCTTCTAGAGTTAAGCCAGGGAGAACAGCTCCAGTGACAATAGAGTAATAGCATTTTTAAGCTTGATCACACATGTGAACAGCAGAACAATTTTCTCTGGGATTGTGATTTCTTTTATCCCTCCTCTCTTTGCTCGCTCTTGTTTCTTGCCGCCGTAGTCATGAGCTCAGTCTTTAACGGCGTGGTCTTCCTTTTTGTCAGCATGTCACAATTTACAATACCGGTGACTTTGCATTACTTTGTTGTTGTGACGGACCTGAATTAAACGCGGGCTAAACAACAAGTATTAAGAGAGGGCATTATGTTTATTGTAACTCCGAGCTGTAAAGATGATTCAAAAAAATGTGCGGCTTAGTGGGATGCAGAGACAACAGCTGGCAGAGAAAATGGGAAGCTGTGCTTATTGTACAAACTTGGCATGGACTCCTGGCATAACGAGATTAACCCTATTTTCACATGAACTGTGTTTTTGCATTTACAGTGAGATCATGTAATTCTTAACATCCGGGATGACCTCTAATCTGATCCACCCCTCCATATGAGTTATCCTCTGCCAGTGGGCCTGCACGGGGAAGAGAGAAGAAAATGGGTGACCATTATCACCCGCACACACTGCCCCTGGCATCCTACCATTTGCAATTAGTGTACTATATGTCCTTTTCAGGCTCTAATAGTCAAAGAGCCCTTTAATGAGAAGACTGTGAGTCAATATTTACCTTCCCGGCTCGGCTTGTGAGCAGAGACGCCAGAGGATGTGTGTCAATGTGTTTGTGTGTTTATGGAAATGTGTGATTAAGTTCTTTTGCTGGGAAGGATGGCTGTGAATAAATGCGCCGCGATGTTGTGATGACTGCTCCAAAAGCATGGAAAGATTGAATAATTACAATAATCACCGCCGAACGTGAAAATAAAGTCTGTTTCCTCGCATCGCATTATCGTATCGCCGTATTGACGCGGATGAGACTGAGGACTGTCACCGAGGCCCGTGCGGGGAAACGTTGGCTATGTCAGTGGGGGGCATGTCTGTGGACGCGCAGAGGAGAAAAAGTGAAATGTTTATACACATACTGAGAGACAATCCCATCGTGCCGCTCTCTCTTGTTCCTTTTCTGTGGCTATTTCCATACCATCTGTCAACCTGCCTGCGAGACACCGAGAAGCCTTTCTGAAAGCCTCGCCCTTGCACAAACTGAGACCCGCACTACCCACATGCGTCCCCTGATTGCAATTCCAAGCGTTCCAGCAGACCCGGAATCTACATGCTGGCATCCCTGTGTGCTCCCCCCTCCAGCACTCACAGTGTGGCCCTCAAGCTGTTCCATTTTCCCTGACAAATATCACCCTGGGCAATCCATCAAAGACATAAGCTTATTCTGTGAACGATTTTGTCATTACCGCTGCCACATTGTTGTGTCACGCAGCGCCTTTCTGACCGCCAATAAGCCAAAGCGCTCTCTTTACATCTCTGCTCAGTCTGCGTCCTCTGTAATGTCGTCCTTTCCTGACTACTTCTAACCATAACTCCCTCTGAACGTCCTATTCGTGTGCCTTTTCTGCTGTGTGATCGATGAGAGCTTCCAGCTGTAGCGGCTTTTGCGTCGGTGGCGCCATTTGCTCATCTCAGCTATCGAGCTCAAACAAATCCGTCCACCTTATTTGTGTTTTGATTGCTATGACCTCTATCAGTCGTTGCCCTGTTTGGGTAGTTATTAGGCTGATAGACCAGCTCTGCGGGGAGGGCATGCCGAGTTTAATCGTAGCTCAGTCTGTGAGAACGGGAAGGGAATTATGTTGCAATTTCGCCCCAACTCTCTTGCGTTCTTTTCCAGAACTGGACATATTGTGTCAGATTACCACAACAGCCTAGTTATTCCATTTAAAAAAATTGGAAGAAGTGTGAAGAATGAATTAAAAAAAGTAGAAGTTTTGCCTTTGATGTGTCAAGTCTCACTCAGCAGCGAGGCGGGAGAGCTCTGATGAGCCACAAGCACAAACAGCTTGCAACTTGAGTGACGGCATTACAGCAGCAGGCACATCAACAATCAGACCTCATTTCCTCGTAATTTTGTGTCGCTGGCGCTGTATTAACCACATAGGTGGTCCCATCTGTTTAGAAGGCGAAATAAATAAATAAATGTCATAGAGCAAGCCCGGTTCACAGGAGAGCCATAAAGTAATAATGAATACCACCCTGTTTGTGCAGATATCAGCGGTGATGGCACCTTAGTGCCTTGAAGTAGACTCTAAAGGCCAATTGGAGTCCCACATGTTGTGATCAAGGCCTCTCCTCTACATGCTTAAGTTTAGCCTGGGGGGGATTTTGCACCTGTATCGACGGTGGCTCAAGTCTCACGCTCAGTCTGGGTATATGGGGCACGGTGGGAGGTATCAGAGGCTTTTCTACTCCATATATCAATATTGTCATATTACAGAGGCAGGGGTCTGTGTCTGGTGAAGGGAGGGGGATTACAGTTCTCTTTTGGCTCTCAGCTGGCAGGTGTTTGATTGAAGTGGAATCTCAAGAAGAGGGGAGCAACTGGTGGTGAAGGGAAAGTGAAAAGGGTGAGGCTTTTCCCATCGTCACCGACGTCCTGTGCGCCGCACTGTCGCCCAGACACTTCACTCCATGTTTTCATGCCTTTTTTTTTTACCCTGCTGTATGTTTCCCCCCAATCCTGTCTTCCCGGCCTCCCCATGTATCTTATCTATGCGCAAACAAGTTGTCCAGGAGAGGGCCACAGGGGGTCACCTGATGCATGGAGTCGCAAGGATCCCTTATCAGTCACAATATAGTCAGCCATTATTTTCACAAGCAGCTTAGGGCTGCAGAGCAAAACTGGTTGACTGAGATTAACAGTCTGCAGCTAGGAAGGGGAGCTCTTCCCTGCTTCTCTATCTTTCTCTCCCACCTCATCTTTTAGTTTTTTTTCCTGGACCCTTGCATATACAGGTGCAATAAACTGAGCTTAGGTTTGTTTGCTTGAGGCTCAGGGCGCAGTACCCCCTCAAAAAACATGCATGCGTCTCAAGTCGCTGGACTAACAAAAACAATGACCACAGCCAAGCATTACGCTGAATGTAAAGTTCAGTTGTTTAATTCTGATTAATGTGCAAGCACCCAGTTGCGTTGCACAGTGTGTTTTTTCGAGCCAAGCTTTGATGGACTGGCATGATATGGCCAGGCTGGACAGATATCAATGCAAAGTTTAAAATGAGGGAGCAAGCTTGCAAAGCTACATTATCAGTAACCAATAGGTAATTTAAAAGAGATTTCCCGCATTTCTGCAACGTTTTAGTTTGTTTTGGAGCTAACCCGTAACATAAAGTAATGTTATGCAACAAATGGTTTGTAAAATAGCAAAACCACTTCTGGAATTATGGCAATTTGATTTATTCATGAGAACATGTTTTTTTTCCACCTGTACGCTCTGCTGTGTCTCCACTATTCTTCCCACTGTAAGTGGAGTCATTCATAAAACATTTGGGACTGTGGCCTCGGATGAGCCCAAGGCCTAACACCACCGCTGAAAAGGGCTAATGCCAAATATTAACAGAAAATGTTACGATTTGATTCTCCTTTGCAAGTGTTCTATCTCCACAGCTGAATCCTGTGGGATCTAATGTCGAGCTAATGTTAGGTGCTGGCTGGCAAAGTTCACTCATAAATCAGTTCGGTATTTTGGTAACAGCAGCTACATGTTTGGAGTCAGTGGACCAAACAGGTTCATTCAACATATGCTAGCCTATCTTTTCCTCTGTTCAGTTTTTAATACACGATAGCAGTTGAGTTTAATGTTTCTCATCTATGTACATAAGCATGCCATTGCAAACAATCAGCGACGGGTTAGGCTAAACAACATCAGAGGATGTTCCAAAAATTTGTGATTCATTCATTTATGTCCTTTATAATGGACATTTTGTTCACCTGTATCTTCCTTAAGTATTTGGAGTTACTCTATCAAGCCCTATAGTACTCTGTAGAAGACATCCTGGGCTTTCCAGTGATGTGTCATGTGATAGGTTTGCATGCTTGGAACTTTGCCTTTTTTCTCTATTAAGATGGCTGCCATACCAACAACCACATTTTACAGAAAGAGGAGAGGTAAGTCAAATATTCTTTATCTATTGCTATTTTTACTATGATAATTATATATATTCTTGTTTATTAACATGTACAGAACAGTTTAATTATTTCTGTTTTGAAATAACAGTCATTTAATGAATGTCAACTGTAGTGGACACCAGGACTATTTTAGTGTATTTAATGACTGCACATTGTTGTAGGAGAAAAAAGTGAAGCAGAGAGGATTCTATACCGCATAATAGAGGGAGATTCAGATTTGGAGCTTGCAGATGAGGAAAAGGATGAGGAGGATGAGTATCAGCCTGTGATAGCGGAAGATGATGATGAAGAAGGAGAGGTAGAAGATGCAGGAGAATCTGATGAGACAGAGTCAGAGGCAGAGAGGGAGCAGGAAAGTCGTCGTGCTCTGTGGGCCAGGACTAACATGTATGTTTTATTTAGTTTCAGGCTAATGTATTACATGTTATTATCATGGTAGATTATTGTAGTATTTGTACTGATGTGTAAATGCTGTTAAATATATGCAAGTTACCTAAAAGTATGCTTATAAAGCTGGTCAATAGGGAGTCATATCACATCCATGACACTGAAATTACTGCATTAAATCCAAATTGATGATCAAATTGACTCCTTTTATTAACTTGAATTTATTTGTGTTTTTTTCCATCCATCATAACAGATTCACACCTGTGCTACCTGGGCTTCCTGCCTATCAAGATGACCCTAAAATCCGTGAATACTGGAGTCCAATCCAGTACTTTTCACAGTACATCGATGACAAAATCTTTGAGGATCTGGCAGCTTTTACAAATCAAAGACAGCTGCAAACTACAGGAGTGTCAACTGAATACTACTGCCCAAGAAATCAAGATTTTCTTTGGCATATCAGTACACATGGCCTGCCTTGGCTATCCCAGAGTCAAAATGTTTTGGGCTACAAAAACTAAAGTGCCTGTTATTAGCAGGAAAATGACAAGGAATAGGTTCTACAAGCTGAGAAGCTCACTCAAGATTGTCAATGACCTGGATGTAACTGAAGAGGCAAAGGAGTCAGACATTCTTTGGAGAGTCAGACCATTGCTTGACCGTGTGAGGCAAGGTTGTCTCAGCCTTCCAAGGTGTGACAAGGTGTGCATTGACGAGCAAATTATCCCATTCACAGGCCGCTGCCCAGTCAGGCAGTATGTGCCAGGAAAGCCAAACCCTACTGGCCTAAAGGTTTTTGTGCTTGCCTCGCCAAATGGTCTGGTCCTGGATTTTGAGGTCTATCAGGGCAAGAACACATTCAGGGGTCAAAGACTGGGAGTTGGAGCTGCAGCGGTCTTGCGAATGGTCGAGTCAGTTCCTACAGGAACTTATGTGTTCTTTGATCGATATTCCTCAACGATCGATCTCATGGACGCTTTGCTCTCAAAGGGTCTTCCAGCAACTGGAACCATTATGAAGAACAGGGTTCCAAAGCAATGCCAGCTGCCAACAGATAAGCAGCTGAGAAAAGAAGGGAGAGGGTCTTCAGTGATGTTGGTCCGGAGGGGGTCTGAGCTGGCAGTGACAAAATGGTTCGATAATAAACCAGTTCTGATGGCCTCCACTGTCTATGGGAAAGATCCAGAGGATATCTGTAGCAGATGGTCCAACAAAGACAAATGTCATGTCCAGGTGAGACGGCCAGCAGTAATTAGGGAATATAATGACAACATGGGTGGCGTAGACCTCTGTGACCGAATGCTGAGCTTCTACTGCATGTCAACCAGGACCAAGAAGTGGACGTCACGTGTGATGACGCATTTCTTTGATGTTGCCATCACAAATGCTTGGATCCAGTACAAATCTGACAGCAAAGCGCTGAATCGACCAGCTAGGAATACACAGCAGTACCTGGACTTCAAATTGCACCTGGCTGAAGAGCTGCTGGATAGTCCTTCATTTGATGACAGCAGTGAAGACAGCGAGGAAGAGTATCAGCCACCAACCAAAACAAGGATCCCACAACCAGAGCTATCTATACGCAGACTAGGAGCCAGGCACATGCCAGAGATGATGGATATCAAACATGGAGAAAGATGCAGGAACAAGGGCTGCAATGGCAAGACATACATCAGGTGCACCAAATGCAAGATGTTCCTCTGCATAACCAAAAAGAAAACATGCTTCCAGGATTATCACAGATAATATATCCAGAGGAAGAAGGAAAGCAGAACTACTTATGTTCTATGTCTTATAGTTCAATGTTGAACTGAATATATGTTTTACATCACATTGTAATGTATTACTAAATACATTTTGTCCTTGCAAGCAACAACTAACAGAAGAGTGATACAGAGTTAATTTTTTTTGTTCAAATTGAATGTGTTCTTGGATGAATATCACTCTAAAGACATAATCTGCTCCTTTTTTCTCATTTTCTAAATTCAGTTCCATTTTTACACGGATATCGTCCTGTTGTCCTCTACAGTGGACATGCTGTGAAATTAAAATAAAAAATATATTTTAAAAAATTTAAATTGTAAGGTGTTTTTTTAGGCCCAAATAGACAGGAAATCACACAAAAACAGAAATTGTAAGACACTTTTTTTCTTTGGTTATCAGGAGGATATGCTAGCCTATCTTTTCCTCTGTTCAGTTTTTAATACACGATAGCAGTTGAGTTTAATGTTTCTCATCTATGTACATAAGCATGCCATGGCAAACCATCAGCGACGGGTTAGGCTGAACAACCTCAGAGGATGTTCCAAAAATTTGTGATTTTTCATTACTTGTATTCGTCAGTTGCTGAAGATAGAAAAATGATTATTGCAATAGGCTGCTTAAATGTAATCACTCAGGTGCAAGGAATATAGGAAGATAAAAAAAAAAAAAAACGGCAAAAAAATAAGGTAACAAAACCAGAAGTTTGGTCCTCCTAATCGAATAATGGGAGTCTGTTTGCTCCACTTATTTCACTGCTAAAGGTGCCTATGGATGTAATGTAGACTCCAAGGACTATATTACACGTGTCATAAAATCTTTGGCAGTCATGTTTGTTAGGCATTAGAAAATTATTGTTATCTTGTTATCTTGTGAAATAATATCTAAGGGCCCATCTCACCAACTTACTGATTTTCATTTGCATTCACCGGTAACACTTGACAGTTATTGGCAGAAAAAAAATGTTATCAATTTACTTTAAAGTAAGCCTTTCAAATTCCCCTCTAAGTGAGTTTAAATGAAAGAAGCAAGGTAGGTAACAAACAGCCAATCACACGCAGTATCAACAAATCAAAAGCAATTCATTTAATTAGAGCTTTAGAGTTTAGAATTTAGTTGCTGCTGCTACTAAGATAAACGAGCAATGATAATAATCTTTATGTTTACAACACTTTAATTTTTTCATCACAAAGTTACAATTGCTTTACATGGTTAAATGTGAGTGTAAGCAAGCGCAGCACGAGAATATAAAAAGATGCTGGAGAAGTACCAGGCACTAATAATCTCACAATAAAAGCAATAAACTATAAATATTTTATGTTGGCCTTGACATAATACTGTTGACATGAACCCTACAATATCCACTGGAAATCTGGGTGTGGAACAGAAATGGATTACTAACGGTGGTTTTCTTCCTTCACGATTACAGAGTGCTTCAATAAAAAAGTGTACAGAAAATAAAGCATTAACAGTGTTCAGTGTAATGCTGCATCCTACTGAGGCCAGAAAGGAATGGTTAGGGTAACCAAGAGCAGAGTTTTTATATTCATAGTGAACAAAAGATAGCACTTACAAAGTTTAATTCCCACGCATTTCATTTGTGAATATGTATATATTGTTTATTGTCCTCCGCACTGTGTGGTATTGTGGCTTTGGATGCTCAGCTCATGGCCTCTTCAGTTCAGCATAAAATGGAAGTGGTGTGAAAAGATGGAACTCCATTTTTTCATTAGTTTTATTATAAATCGCCCATATCATCATTTCCTCATCATCAATTTCTTTACTAGGTTATTCTGAGCAGAAAAAAAAAAAAAAACAAAAAAAAAAAAACAAAAAAAAATTCAAAGTAATAATTGTATATTAGAATTAGAACTTATTATTCAGAAACAAATGGATGTATAATCCCAATCACTCCTACTATGGATGAAACACTGAAAAAATCTGGGTATAATCTATAGTCCCAAAATGACTTATTTAAGCAATTCTCTACAGAGCGAAGGTGACAGGCAGCTCACAAATGGCCGGATGCAGGAACAGATATTGAAAGGGAACATGTCTGACTGTGCGGCTGATAATACCCCCTTTTTTCTGGTGACTGCAGCCCCTGGGGAGCCGCCTGTCTGTTAATTAACAAACAGTACACAAATAGTCAGGAGACCTTGGAGGTAAAAAAAAAAAAAAATCAAGCCTAATTATATCAAGCTTTGCACCGGACACTCAAAAATCTATGTATATGAAATTTAAAGCTATTGACCTGAGTACATTAGGATACTGATCCTGCACACACTAACACAGTACCAACAAGGAAGCAGAGAATCTCTTATTGATTTGCTTTGTTGTTTCATTAGAAAAGCTGTCTAATGTTCCCCAGCAGTGTGTTGTGATACATGTGTTGTAATAAGATGCACGCTGATTTTCTCATCTCATTTTTTTTTTTAAAAATCATTACATATAAGTGTGCAAACGATTGATAACTGTCTCACCTGCTCATGCTGTATATTATGATTGTATTACATGGTGAGGCGAGGCTCCACTGACACATGGTCCTGGATACCTGATCACGCACATTAAAAGCCCAAGCGTTACAATGCCAGAGTTTTGAAGACCAGAGTAAGCTTGGGAGTAAAAGGTGCATAAAGTACAGTCCTCTGCTGCACTATAGCGTTGGTGCTAAGTGGTAGTGTGTATTGTGGGGTGATGGCAGTAGGGAACTGTGGGTCTTAAACCTCGGCCCTCTGACCCACCTCCCTCATCGGGGAAAGAGGTCAGCCTGGCGTATTGTTTCCCGTCTTATAGTAGGCCCACTACAAATCTGAACATGACAGTTCTACCACGGAGAGTTATCACGAAAATAAAACACTGATAAGTCCTTAAGCAACAGGCAAAGCCTCCTTACAAGCACTCACTTCATCACACAAGCTGTGTGAGCTTCAGCTGGAACATGGTGAAAACGGGCCGGGGTACTAAACACATGACGGCCCACTCCTACCACACAAACCAACGCACTGTCATGTTAGCCGCACACATCGTGAAGGTGCACACAGCGACAGACACATCAAAACCACGGACAGCAAACAGGGACCCAGCACCACAAACAAGCAGTAATATTGACAAATAATAGTATGAGCCTGGTACAGCAGCCTACAGGTCTAAGCTATGTGAGGGTTTATTAGGGGAAATGTTATTATGCAGAATTACCGGGCTAAACAAAAACAAGACAAATCAGACAACATGGCGGCCGATCAGGTTTTAACAGCTAAACTGCCAACAGGTAAAATTTACACGGCTGTTTTTCACATATTCATTAATATGTTTTCATAAAATATTGAAGCCCCCCAGTTTTTTACTTTTCCTAAAACTGTATTGTGTTGCACTCCCTCTTGTAAAATAGTAAAGATAAATCTACATACATTTACAGCTATATAAAAAAGCTTAATGTTTCATTAAATAACTCACCCTTTGATGGTCAAGTGTAATTGCAGGAGCTGAAATGCCTCTCAAAGCCTTCCTTTTCTGCACCAAATTAAGCTCTGCTGTTGCGCTTCCTTTGCTGATTAACACAAACTTTTCATTAAAAGCTCATTTTTAGATTGGTGAATCATAAAATCAACAGGTTAGTTAGCTGGTGAAGCAGCGTTTTTTTTTTTTCGCCATCTTGTGCTCTCCCCACAGTGGGCGGGACACGTCATAAAGTTAGCAATAATAAAGCCCACCCAATTAGAGGGACGATATGATTGGACCATTCTACTGTCATTTCAAATTAGTCTCTCATTGAAGTATTTTTGTCAGTGCAGCTGTAAATTTGTAGCAGGACCACCAATCAGAGCTGAAAGCAGGTATTTTCCTCCTAGCAACTGCAGAGGCAGCAAAATCCTGATAGGTTGATGATAGTGCTGTATATTCCAACACAAAGTGAATAAACATTTTTGAAGGGTTTATTTCCTTAGAAACATTTTGTTTAGATGTTGATTATCAAATTATGAATTGATAAGAAAATATAATTGATTACTTTTTATATAGTATTTTTTAGAATATTTTAGGTTCCCCTGTGGGTGATGGACTCCCTGAAAGTCTATCTGTCTGTCTGTTTCTATCCAATCTGTAATGTCAGCAGATTGGTTGGTTGAATACATTCTTTTCTTTCTGAAAGATTTCCCTGGAAAAGCCCAGCCCGGACACTGCAGTACAGCACAACAACAAAGATGAGGAAATTTCTGGAGCTCTCTCTTTGTCTTCTTGTTTTAAAGGACATGCTAACAACACAGAAGATGTGTGCCAAAGGCTTTAAATTAGTAAAGTTAATAAGTAATTTAATAACTTAAATATTTAATCTGATAAAACTTACTGTAATGCTAACTTTAGCTACAGTAAATCAGATGATTCGACAAAGGAAAATACAGCTTAAATTTGGCTCATACTTTGCATTGTATCCACAATTACCCCAAAAATCCCAAAGAGCCCATGAAATATAGGCCTACATATGAGTTTGTTTGTTTTTTTAACTGGACCATGGCTGTAATTTCTTTGATGTGATTATTTCACATTTTGTGCCATTTTTGGTAGAAAAAAATTTAAATTAAGTCAGATTTTTGTCCTGGTCTCTCCACTGCTTAAAGTGGGTCAGTACTGTACTAAGAACACAGTACATTTTTTTCTCCAAGTGAGGAAAAAGAATATTTGCAATTGTAATTGTATTTCAATCACCAAAAAAATGTCCTGTTTCAGATTTTCAGTTACATTGCGTTCCTTTTTTTCTTTTGTCACCAATTTTTCAGACCTGATCTGAGCACCTGTGAAGTGGATAGACTGATAGGAATACTGATCCCAGTGCTTCTAAAAAAAAATCTGCCAGTCTTGCCATCTAGTAGGCCACTTATCATGACCTAAACTGCTTAAAATCCAGTCAAAACAACAAAAATCATAGTGCCAAACACAGCATATCAACTCCCTGGGAGCAGTCTCCACGTGCTCTCTCACCTCTTTTCGCTCAAGCCTGTGGGTTGTTAAATGAAATGATGTTACATTCCTCCTTTTCAGACTCTCCTTTCCTGTCCTTGGGCACGGAAACCTTGTCACTGCCATCATGCTCACATTTCTCCTTGTGTTGTAAATATTGCATATTTCTGGCATAAAATCTTTTGGTTTGGTGGTCTTACTTTTTTACCTTTTCCTGTACTCAAGCTTGTCAAAAGATTTCTGGAACAAAAGCCTGGAGGGGTGGAGATACTTAACGAATACTCAATGAGAGCAGAGATGAAGGACAGACATGGCGTGATCCTGTCAACATTATTGTTACTGACATGGTGGAAATGTATAGGTATGAATAAAACTCGTGTTTTCAAGAATCAGATGTGCAGACCTGTCATTCCTGAAGAGGTAATGATTCAAAGATTAGAGTATGTTGTTATTACATGGAAGGTGTTTGTGCTGAAACAGTGGCACAATTTACCAGTCTCTATTTCACTCACTCACTCCAAGTGTTAAATAATCAGCCCTGCACTGTGGTACTAAAACACTGACTGTAGTGCAGTGAGGTCTCAAGTGAGGTCTCAAGATTTATACTGATGGTGTTGGCAACCACTGAAATGGTGTTGAAACTATCACCTATAGCATACATTTGTGTTCACATGTAGCTCTACATTTGGAGTTTATATATTACACTTTTGACAGTGTTCACCAAACTGTTGGACCTTAATACGCACTTAAACTGGTGTTAATTGTATAATATACATTATACTGTGATTTTTCTGTATACTAAGCACTTCTTTAAAGCAGAGATAGATGGCTTCTTTAAAAATGATTTATTAGTCATTTGCTAAACCCAGCCCCATGCACTGACAGTAGAACATAAGGCCATTTGACAAGAATCCACCACGCCTGAATCAGAAACAACCAATCAGAGCAGAGTATCTGATGGCGCTTTCAGTCACTGCTCCTGCACAGGCTGCGCTCCACCACGCATGAGCTAACTCAGAGAGGATGTAACTGTGAATACACGACAACCAAAAGGCGACGAGAAAACAACAGTATACCCGAAAGATAAGTTAACAGAAGAAGAGTGATGATAAAAACTGTTAAAAAGAGAGAATTAGGCCGAGTGATGCTGAGGTCAGCTTTGGAGGCAGGCTGGTGTGCACCGTACAGAGAGGAGGAGGGAGCTGGAACATATACTCGCTCTAATGTCCAGAATAAGAGCACTTTCTCTTAATCTTACCGAGTGGCGCTTTAATACAAAAAAACAAAACAAAAAGCTTTTAAAAGGGTTGACTTTACAGAGACCATTTTGTTTATTTGTTTGCTCCTCTCACAGCTTAAACATAATGGGGATGGATCGCAAGCGACATGTGACAGGGACGTGGGAGCCAGACCCCTCGCATACTTTTCAACTTGCAGAGTGATGGCTCGGGCCAGGAAGCGAGATTTAATTGCATGTGACGACTGATGGCGCTGATGGGGACCTTCGAGCCAGCAGAGACCCACCCGAGGAAAAGATGAGGGAGGTGGTGGGCTGGAAACATCAGATTGACGCCCTCCCTGGAAGCCATTCGCTTGATTACACCCAGCCCACCTGAATCATACATCGCCGCCCCACTGCATCACACAAGTCAAAACAAATATGTTTTGAGCGTGCTTAACAACCACCGACCCCGACTTAAATCCATTAATGCTTGCTTTTTGCTTCCACAAGGCAAAGCAATCTGCATGAAAGTATTCATACGTTGGGGGAAAAAAGGGCAGGAATTAGGGGATTAGAGACTTAAGGAAGTCTCTCATCTGGAGCAGTTGTTACTGGATTTTTTTTTTTTTTTTGCCCTTTTTTAAATGCAACAAAGGGCAGGTTTTTGAAAAAGACTGGATCAGAATCTGTTATTTAGAGTGCAGATTAATATGTGGTTTTCCTCCGGTCTCCAAAAGCAAAAGCATAGAAGCAAGAAAAACCATGAGAGCAAAATATGAGAAGACAGCAAGGCAAGAGGGAGCGAGATAAGCGTGCAGTGTAACATCCTTTGATCAGAGTATGAGGAATTGAGGAATATTGGGCACCCATGCCTAAATCGTAGATTTTTGTGCTGCTGTCTGTCCGAGGAAGCTGGGAATCTATCAGTAGGACAATGGAGGCCCAGGAGCATGTGTCCTTTGAACTTTGGATTGTTCAGCCAGCAAAAAGTCACGACTACAGAGTCAAAGTAGAAAAAAGAAAAAAGAAAGAAGAATGAGTGGACAGTGGATGAAGGAGAGTAAGATGACTGGAGAGCAACAGTGGTGATATCCGTAAAATATATTGGAAACAGAGATTGAGTAAGTAAGATGAGAGAGTAAGATGCGATTGATGGTTTTCCTCTTTTTTTTTTCTCACGCTGAATTTGTCCGTCTACTGGAAAACTAAATTTGGTTCAGTCCTTCCATGTAGTTGAGTCGACTCTACTGAAGTTGCATTAGGAAAGCAAATGAATCCCCAGAATGCCTTTACAACCCAGGGTACTGTAACTGTGTGGCTTTTTCTCAGAGAAATTACTTTCCTGATTATTTTCAAAAGGATGCACCTTAACTGCTCTCTTTGTCATCATTTGTGGTTTACAATATTCTTAGTATTGTGTTATAGATTTAAACTTAGCATATACACTGGCATGTGTAATTTACTTCCCAGGTAATGAATGGGGTTTTTTTTCAGTAATTTCCTTACATCCCTCCATTTTTTATTTTTTATTATTATGTAAATTTTCTGATTGGTATTTTACTTTCATTTAAAAAAAGATACACTGACTAATTTTCTTTCTTTTCTTTCTTTAATAAGAACACAATACTAAAGTCTGTAATTACTTAACTCACTTTACTTTAATACTGCAATAAGTGCCTTTACGTTCAGTGACTTCAGGGAAAAAATTGTACCACTGAAGCTTCTAACAATACACTTAAGTAAAATATTTAGTTAGACTACTCATCTGTGCCCGTATGGTTACCCCAAACAACACAAACTGAAACTGAGGGAATTCCTTACTGGGTTCGATAAAATGAGAGGAAAAAAAAAAGAGAGAGCCATAATCATGAGAAACCAACGACAGCTACTTTACAAACACCAAGTCCCAAGAGTGTGCAGCCGCTGTGGAAGAGCTATAACACATCAGCTCTGATAAACACCAGCAAAGTGTTAGCAATCACATCCAATGGAGACTTGAAGCACGGGAGGCTTCATTAGACTTTAGCAGCGTAGTTAGCTGCTGCGGTCGCCAGTGGGGAGCATAATTATCACCATGATGTATGACACTCTTTGGTGTCCTCTGCTCTTTGCCCCAGCCTCGTTCTGCCACAGTCTAACCTCAGCTATTACCACTAAAGTTCAATGACCCGCCACTCTCAACTCACATTTTGGGACGTATAAAGTACTATGCATTAACATTAACATCATTTAGACAGTTCCTGCACTCTGCATTTAATGCCGTCATGTTGGATTTGCTATAAAATCTGCTGGAATGCTCAATGTCCAAAGGAATGTTTGAGGCAGACAGATGCACTACTCTTTCAGTACAGATGCCGCAAAGGGTTTCAGGTTTGCAAGCAATAGTAGAGGATGGAATGAGAGAGAAGTTGATAGGAAATTCATTACATTCTCATCTTCTGTCAAGGTAGGAAAACTTATTTCTAACAGGAGGTATCAGGGTTCAAGAGAAACATTGTATGACACGTATAATTTACATATTCAGGGCTGTAGTGCAAAATGTCACATTCATGGGTATGATTAATGTTTTTTCTTGTCTTGTTTTCTCACAGCTTCTCAAAATAGTAAATGGTAAAGTTATTTTCAACCCTGCATTTGAGCTCATTTTTCTATCTGAATGTAATTTACTAAAAAACTGAACATGTTTTAGCATTAGCTAAAAATGATGTAGAACGGCAGCTTATACAGTGTACCTGGAAAGTATTCACAACGCTTCACTTTTTCCACATTTTGTTATGTTACAGCTTTATTCCAAAATTGATTAAATTCATGTTCTTCCTTCAAAATTGAGCTCAGGTGCATCCTGTTTCCACTGATCATGCCTTGAGATGTTTCTATACAGCTTAATTGGAGTCCACCTGTCATAAATTCAGTTGATTGGACTTGATTTGGAAAGGCACACACCTGTCTATATAAGGTCCCACAGTTGACAGTGCATGTCTGAGCACAAACCAAGCATGAAGTCAAAGAAACTTGTCAGTAGACCTCAGAGACAGGATTGTCTCGAGGCATAAATCTGAGGGAAGGGTACAGAAAAATTTCTGCTGCTTTGAAGGTCCCAATGAGCACAGTGGCCTCCATCGTCCGTAAATGGAAGAAGTGCTCCTGCTTTATTCCAACATATGTAATAAAAAGTGATGATGAAAGTGAATTGGAGAGCAGCGAGCAGTAATGAGCTAAGCAGCTGTTTTTGAACACATCTCTGTATGGTGCTGCCAAGTGGAAAAGGGCTGCTGCATCAACCTATTTTCCTCATAAATGGTGATATAGCGTTTATTCCGCTGCCAGAGAGCCAGCAGCGGATGTGGACAGATAACATCAAATTTTATGTGACACTGCCAGATATGATTTCCTTTTATAAGCTAAAAAAGATAACTAAATTCACTCCTATAACTTTTCAAACATATACCACAGCAGCACCAATATAAGACCATACCAATACAGTAATCCTTTGCTATATTGTGCTTCGACTTTTGTGGCATCACTCTATCGCGGATTTTATACGCAAGCATATGTAAATATATCGCAGTTTTTTTGTTGGTTCGCGGATTTCTGCAGACAATATTGGCACGGTTATGTATCCTGGGTGCTGATTGGCTCAGCGAAGGAGAGCAGCATTAGATTCCGCTTTGCATTAGCCAGCATCTCGTCTCGCTCACTCATTCAGCATCAACGTGTTTCGCTGCATAAAGTGTGAACTTTTGTGCTGTCTTGTGCTTATATCTTTGTTTATTTATTACAATGTGTTTAAAACTGTATTACGTATTAAATAAAACTCCTCTCAGTGATATACGACATACGTATATTTGTGCACGTAGTATATAAACAGTGTGTTTACATACATAATTTTAACGAATCTTACCTAATATTTAAGAGAATATAAAGGGTTTATACTGTATAACTGTGTGGGACATGTTTATAAGAGTGTGGGAGGGTTTATAATTGGGCTTAAAATATATAAAAAAAAACATATAAACATACAGTTTCACCTTTCGCGGGGGGTTCTGGAACGCAACCGCCGCGATTGAGGAGGGATCACTGCATAATGTAGCACTTCTATGAATTTTTTACACCTTAATCTAAGGATTATCCAATTAAGGCAACAAACTACCCAAATGCACAAAGAAATGATACGCATTACTGACATTACTCTGTTATGAGTTAAGCACATCCAATAGTTTAACTCTGTCTAAACAGTGTCCAACATTGTCTTCAGGCACATTACTGTGTACTGTGTTTTGCCGGTGCCTAGAGCCTGGAACGTAATCACTGTAATTCTACACATAAAAAAGGAAAAGAAAAAAACTCGAAGTTAAACTTACAAACTTCTCACCTCGCTGCAGTGATGACAATATCACCGGCTGCATGTGCAGGTACAACAGAGCTCATTTCGTACCACACCCAACCGCACGTTTGAGATTTTTAAACAGAGGGGGTTGCGAAACACTGACTCTTTGGCATGGTGTTAAATTTCTCTTTAACTAAATAAATCTCAATCACAATGGAAAGGCGAAAATCAATGTGAAAGTAATTAAATGCACTGACCGGTGCATTTGCAAATTGATACAGCGACAGATAAATTCAATATGCTGATTTAGGGATTCTGAAACCCAGTTTCTACCAAGAAAGAACTGTCTCATAAGGAATACATTTATCCCTTTTTTTCTGTTGAATTTGATGTTTTCATTACATTCTACTGAAGTGACTTGCTACTGTGTGTTCATTTCTAACAGCCTGAGTCTGTTGAGTCAGCCGTATGCAGCAATGAAAGGCCCATTAAAAGAAAATAAAAACAACATGACAAATAGCTTTAAAGTCGGCTTCAGATCCGCCCTCATGGCAACCTGAAAGACTGTTCGGTTTGTTGAGTAAATGAATGTATTAGTATCATAGCAGTCATTTTCACAAATTAATTTAACCTCTAATTACCCCGACTCCCGAGCTCACAGTCGCCTCGCCCCGCGACGCTGTTCTGGGGGTCAGCAGAGAACAAAGCCAGGATCAGCGTCAATTACAAAAAACAATGGCCCACAGAGGCACATAGCGGCTTTAATTACAACCCCTAATGGAAAAAAGGCCTGCCCATGGCTACTTTAAAATGCAAGCTAATGGGAAGAGAATCTATGGGGATGGCAGGGGAGCTGCATCTCAGTACATAAATGTTTCAGGTACATGTGTTTGCTCCTCTGTGAGCACTCAATGTGATGTTTTTGAGGTAAAAAAAAAAGAAAAATCATCAAGTGGACTGAAAAAATCATCCTGTCTGAACAACCTCCCACCTCACCTGAACGGTATTAGCGGAGATGAGCAAAAATCCTAAAGCTCGTCAGTGCCAGACACAGATGAAGGGTGCTCACAGCTGAGTGAGATCACTGGTATTCAAATGAACACAACAGGAGATACAGACTCCACCAAAAGCAGCAGTGGGACATAAAAAGAAAAATACTCTGCTTGATGGCGCAACCTCCTTAAATTACAAAACCTCAGCTGTCATATTACATTTTCAGATTTTAACGATTCCACTTTGGGCTCACATTCATCACTACAAAAGATTTCCAGCCTGGAAGACAATATTGTTGCCGTAAATTAGACCTCTGTGGCTAATAGATTCTGTTTCAATCATTTGTCCACGCTGTACTACGGGCTGTCAAAGTGTGGCTGTTGAATGTGCATCTTTTTGAGGACATTTATGCAACATAATGTGGTTAAGATCACATGCTTGTAGTCGGGCTCTTTTCCTTTCTGTCCCTGCATCAGGCAGACTTGAAAGCAACTTCTTTGTGTCAGCCTCCATTCTCTGTTGGAGGTGGTATGCTCTAAAGTATACATCAAAGCCTGCCACTTCCTTAGCCTTGTATTCATGAGCATACAGCAGCTATCAGTAAAGAGGCAGTGGAGAAAACTAACAGTTTCTCTGAGCACTACACAGTGTCTTATCCAACTCACTTTATTTATGTTGATGCTCTCATTGACGTATGATTATTATTGTAATTAAAATCTAGATTCTGACTTTTTTTCAGTCAAACCTTCATTCTTGAACAGCAGATTACATCAGCTTGGTTCATTTTGAGTTCTAGAGATGAATTTTACACATTTTACCACAAGTCAGTGTCAGCCTTTAAAGATGAGGTAGGTAACCTGTATAAAAATAACTCTTAGCCATATTTGTTAAGAGTTTAATTCGATCAAGAGACTCTGCAGGGAGCGGCTTTGGAGGCGAGCTGGAGGGAAGGGCGACAGGAAGGGATCTGGAAGCTGTAAAAATTTGGTAAAATTTTCAAGCTAAGACCACTCTCTTCTCAGTCTTCCTGACTGCACTTTAATGGGCGATACATTACACCGGTGTAAGAAAGAATACATGTCATGTCCTCGTTTTGTCATTGAAATGACTGAATATTGATAACATGTTAGCTTTAATCCAGAATTAAAAAAAAAAAACAACTCCTTCAAAACTCAACAACAGTCTATTAGACAGTGTGTTATCAGATTATATTTACATTACCATTCTTTTTTCTCTCAGAAGCCCTTTCTTTGGCTCTCTTTGAAAGATGGGTACTTTTCACTTGTCCTGCAATTTTGTGTAATTATCTGGTCTGCACAAAACACATCTGTGTTATTTACTTATTTATTTTTCTGTGAAAGCCCATTAGCTATTGTTTTGATGATTCACATCCTGGTGCTGCTTTTCCACCCACATGCGAGCACGCTGTTTTGGTGCTCTTCTCACAAACAGTTTCTCCGCTAATAAGCTGCTGCTCTAAGTGGCAGCCATACTGGGTGCATGTTCCTGTTTGAATTTATGGATCAGTTTCCAACAAATATATATATAATATATATCAGTTTATGTTACCTGAAATCCCTTTTCTTGGAAAGACAATTATGTTTACTTTTTACCTGGGAATCATTTTCCTATTCCTTGTTCACTTGTTCTTTTGTTTTTTTGGGGGGGGGGGGTCTATTATGGATAGGACAGCTAAAGATTGACAGGAAAGGTGGGAGAGAGTGGGGGGAGGACATGCAAGCAAAGGGACTCCCAGCCAGGAATCAAACTCAGGGGTCTGCTGCAGTCTGCAAGGCCGCATACATGGAAGCATGCACTCTACCACTGAGCCACCTGTGTGTCCCCTTGTGCACTTGATCTTAAACCATGTTTTATAGGTTGGTAGTTCATTACATTTCACATTTCTTATTCTGTATTTGCTGTTCTGTCCATTAGAATTTACTTTCAGCCAAATCACAAATAAATACTTTGTCAACAGCATCAATAGCAATGTTTTCACAGGAACTACTTTCCTTTTTTTTTCTTTTTTCTTTTTCTTTTTTTTACAAAGGAAATAAACCCTTTAACAGCTGTGCACAGCTTTGTCTGTGGATTATCCAGAGTAGCAATGTTACAATGTTACAGGGAGGACATTCTGTGATTGTGTGCTTCAGTGCTGAAGTTTCTGAATGCTGTAATGATTTTTTGTTTGTTTGTTTGTTCTATTCTATAAGCGCCACTAATGAAATTTCATAAGGGAGTGAGCCGCAAGGTTAGAATAGCCTACCACGGTATGCAGTTTCACATCTCAATATTAAAACATATCTTGATATGGACATTTTTTCTGAAAAATCAAATGAAAAACTGTTTATGGAGAAAAAAAGGTTACACAGTACTGTCTACTGTTGTCCACTCCACTGAAATGAATACCTGACAAATCAAGAAATTGCATTATATGGATATGATGAAATAATACTACAATCCAGTTCTGCATACTATGGTCTCATTTAAACAGAAATATTTAAAGTGATATAGGTACTGCGGTTGTGGTAGCAGAAATATCATGGGTATATGAAATTGGAACCATCTGCATTGGAAATACCACTTGCAGTAAGTGGGAACATGCAAAAATGGATGAACCTAACCTTTAACGATGGTAATTTTTCACCCTTGTATGTATATGCTGCAACCTAAGGAGCCGCCGTAAAATAGTAATTGCATTGCCATGAAAACAATGTAAAGAACTATTGCACACCGTTGTGCCACATATTTCTGGTTGTTTGTAGTTTTAGTGCTCTTGGAGTTCAAGCGCGTTCTGCTGATTGTAAATCTCTGTCAAGACGAGCATCAGCTGAATGCCTAAATGATCAAGTGGCACATCGTGAATCATCGAGAACAAGACTCGCGAATACATTGCGGGTGCCACATCTCATCATTAAAAATGTTTCCACGAAATGATGTGCTCGTCCCTTCTGAAGTGAGCAGGCAGCAGCCCTTTAAAAATGAGCATCCCTTTGACATGGCCTCTTCAGCACAAAGCTAACACAGCGAGCCATGGATTTGTTAGCACAGACATCTAAAGTGTCTTAAATCGAGAGCGGGAGAGGGAGACCTTTACATTCCCACCCACATGTTAGATAAAAGGAATAAATACACTGCCGGACTGGAAGTCAGCTGTAATGACCCAATTAATGATTCTCAGTCTGAAGAACATCTCTGAAAATAAATTAACACCAAGGAAATGAATATCTTCATGCTGTCTCCCTTCTTCTGGCTCCTCGTCTACATTTCTCATCGCCGATCAGCCATCTCTCCCTCCCCGATTTCCTCTTGTTCCATTTCCCTCCTTGCCCCCATCTCTGGTCTCACCCTGTATCTTACTCTCCCTCTCTCTCTCTCTCCATTTCAAAAGGACAAATGTTTCCTGCAGTCACTGTAGCGCTGCATTGGTATTCTGCTCTCAATGTAGCCGAAAGCCAGACAGCAGTATCTGCTTCTAGCAACCACACAGCAATCTGACACAGAGCACGCAGAGAGAGAAGAAGAAAAGGACTCGAAGAATTAAAGGAGCTGAGAAATATGAGAGGGCGGCGGCGAGGAAGGGACAGACGGACAGACCTACGTGGCTGTCCAGCAGTGACATCATTTGCTGAACGACAGGGTGGGGTCTCTAAACAGCCAGAACTCATCCACAAGAAATGAAGGACTCTGACTTTTTTTTTTTTTTTTTGCTTCTTTTTAGAGAGCAAAAAGGAAAACAATGCAGCTTGTCGAGCTGTTAAAGGCTGCTCTCAACTTTCTACATGAAAACTCAAAGTCTTTTATCTAAATCATGGCTACATGCTGATTTTATTCTTATTACTTCAGATCTATCAAAAGAAACACTAAAACAAACAAAAAAAAAGTTGAACAAAATATTTTGTTTGGGGCTGATTCCTTTTCTCTGCACTGTCAAAGCTTATCTAGGAGTGCCACAGAAATGCAAGACTTCAAACACTTGGCACATAACTTCCGGCAGAGTGGTTATCTACCTTTTGAAGATTCCATAATTACAAGTCATTTCATCACACAGGAAAAGGTGCCACTGAGTCTATTGATTATTATGGGGGTTGCGATACAGCATGTATGCTGAAACTGAAGATAATGTAGGACAAAGCCCCCCCCCCACCACCACCACTGAAGTCCATTACAAATGATCATAACAGAGCAAGCAGTTTCTGATGGCATAGGGAATGAGAGAATTCACGGGCAAGGTGTGGAGATGCAGACAGTTTGAAAGAAAGAGAGGAGGGAGATAAGTGCAGAGGGAGGAGAGAGCGGGAGTAGGAAGTGCTGACAGCGGGTAAAGGTGAAAGAGAGATAAGTGGAGTAAGGGAGTGGACTCGGGAGAGACGGAGAGTGGGGAGGTAAAGAGAGATGGAAAGCCCAGATAGCCTTGAGAAGCGAAAGGCAGGAGGGCGGGTGAAGGAAGTGCTGCGGGATGAAGAGAAACAGAGAGATGGATGAACGTGAAGGAGAGGGGGGGGGACTATAGATATGGAAATGTGATGTGTCAGTGAAGGAGGGAGCCAGAGGTGTAAAACAGAACAGAGTTTGACACGAGCTGACAGCACAGGAGCACATCCCAAGAGCAAACGAAGGCAAAACTGGGGTGTACGCCGGAGACAATGGGCTCGTAAAGAAAGAGGGAAGACAGATAAAGAATGAAAAAGAAAGGAGGGAAAAAGCTAGTTGAAAAGCAGACCTACAACGTGTGATTCTGCATTTGAAATGTTCTGTTAAGATATTCAGAAACCTTTGATGTTAAGTATTGTTTAAAAAAAAATAGCACATTCAAATAGCACCTGTGTCATGTTGAAAACTCTCGCATGAGTCAAATAATCCTTTTAAAAAGAGGTTTTTTTTTTTCGTCTTAAATACAATTTTGACAATAGAGGACTACTGAAAATAGAAAAATTCCTGCCCACAGTGGCATTTTCATAGAGCACCTCCCCCACCTCCCTCTAACTGGGTCTAGACCTCAACCATTAAACCCCGCTAGAAAGGAGACATCCCACCGCCTCACACCAAAGAAATGAGTCACTTGTGACTTCTCTGTGAGGGACTTGGAAAAGGTCAAGGAGAAACTATTTTAATACAATTACACATCAGCACAACTTGTGTTACTGTGCACAATTTCTCTTAGCACCAACAAAGTGACAAAGGACAAATCTCCAACATCTCAGGATGAAATAGATCTTTTGATTAACCAAGCAAATAAGAATATGATTAAATAGATTTGTGTTACCTTCTCCATGCCAAGTGGGATCATACCCTTGTCATCCATGAGTACTACACAGAAACAATACAATGAAATCAAGTCAGGGCAGGTACAGTATGATGGTTCCTTACCTTCCTTGCAGTACTTCCCCTTGAAGCGGGTGTGGGTGCAGTCACAGTGAACTTCTCCATACTGAATAGAGCAAAACCCTCCATTGAAGCATGGGTTCTGTTTGGTGCAGAGGTACTCCAGGTCGCTCTGAATGCCCTGGCTATTTAACAAAGTAGGAGGGATCTCCCCCACCTTCAGATTGGAGATCAAACCCTGGAAGGGTGGTTCGTACTTGACTGTGCTGGACGTCAGCGCAGAGAGGCGCACGTCAGGTGGGATCCCGCCCACAAACAGGTCGCTGACCACCGCCATCTCCTTCCTCTTGGACTTGACCTCGGCTGTTTTCGTTTCACCGTCGACCATCAAGATGGTCTCGCGATAGTTGCGGGTGAGCAAGACCATGTGCCAGCGGTCGTCATTCACCCTCGTCTCCATGTGCAAGGTGGCCGGCTCGGCACAGTGGATGGCGAAGCGCAGCTGGAGGCGCCCACCGGCGATTAGCAGCTCCAGGAAGTCACAGTTGCCGCCATCGTCCAGGTAGAGTACCAAGGCTTTGCTTATGTTGGTTTTGAGACTGAAGCTCAGCTCTCCCACCGATCCAGCCTCCCAGCGTCCATAGCGCGCCCACTGGCCGGGCGCCCCACCAAATTCCAGCATCTTCACTGTACTGAGCAGGCTGAAGAGGGCCAGGGGCCACAAGGGCCAACACAGGAATCTTAACCCCCTCGTCATGCTCAAAGTTCCAAAGTTTCCCCTTCTATATTTGATGCCTTATACAAATAATGAACCACAGAGGTGAGGCAGAGTTTCACTGTGGCTGACAGATTTCAAATGTAAACAACAATAATTATATATCACCAAACTGAGATACAAAACGCACAGGGTACAGTAATCCTCACACGGACCCAATCCAAATTTCCTGGTGAATCAGCAGTTTGTATCTCTTCTCTCTGATGCTCTAATTCTTGTCCTTATCCTGACTCTCTCCTTCGCTTCTCCATCAGTTGGTGCCTCTGGGACTTGGAGGAAAGGAATGAGGAATAGCGGGAGAGTAAAAGAGGAGGGGGTAGGGGTATGATAATTTCAACACAGCCGTTTCTTTAAAAGCCTCTTGGACTATCCTGGACCGAAAATAGATATTTCGTCTCCAGAATCCAGATCTCAGTGCAATTTCCAGGAACTTTGAGCTGCTGCCTAAAGCTTGGGGGAAGAGTTATTCGATTGTGATCTTTCTTTAAGGGAGCGCAAGCAGAGGGAAATGAACAAAAGAGTGAGGAAGCCGCAGAGTAGACGGGTATCAGAGCTCGCTGGTGTCTGCTGGAGCGTTCATGGTTTCAGCCTGAACCCCATTCCTCAGTGAGGGACCTCGGAGCTTTACACGGGTTTGGGCCCCATCCTCATGTTGGCAGCTGGGGATCTGGAAGAAACGCACAAACACAAACACTCTATCAGTTAAATGCAAACATGTGTCAGAGCATTTCATGTCCAGATAAAAACGTGGCCCATTCTAGGTTAAGTTCATCAGCAATTCCGCTGTTGTTTTCCACACTATTTATTTTCTCCTATCTTCTTATCTGCTTTGCCTTAAGTTTGCTTTCGCCTGCACTTTTAGACACCGTGTCCTATCTATAAAAATTCCATGCTCTTTTTCAGTTGAAAGCTGACACTTCAAAAACAAAAGTTTGAGCAATAAATTCGCTTTCTGAGTTTTGCATGGCTCCGTACTTCCCAGAGAGGCCCGAGCAATATGACTGTCTTATTTCATTTGCTCCCTTTCAGTCATGTCAGTAGATATCTCGAGCAATGTACTGAACATAATGCTTTCAGATGCAGTGAAGAGAGCTGTCATCCATGCACGCTGTTTGGCCAATCAGCAAAATAGAGAGTATATCTGATAAATTACATGCTTCCACTGTGGCATACACACACTATGGACATGCATATGCAAACACACACATCATTAAATTAAATGCAATTCAGAGTGGAGTACTGCAGAGTCAATAGCTATCTGAATAGTCGGTCTTGACCCTGGGGCTCGGCCTAATCCCTAGCCATTATTTCTTGAGTGCGATCTAATTTCCATAACAGACAGTCTACAATTAAAGCTAGACTTGCCCCTGTACATGCTCCCTCATGCTATCCTGCCTAGCTTCAAAGTGACAACAGCGATGACGCCAGCATACGAGCAGGGGAGGAAGTGAGAGTGAGAGAAATACAGAGAGAGAGAAGGTTGCACAATCATGATCTCGGAGGGGGGAGGCTTAGCGTTGATGGAGAAATATGAGGGAGGACAGAGGGGACAGACGGAGTTGTGAAAAAACAGAAGAGGGAGGAAGACAGATAATTTTATTGCTATTTTTCTCTGGGCGATGTTCATGTTTGCAAGCGAGAGAAAGGGCTGCCTTCACATGGAACTAGTGAGGTTGCATTTTCTTTTGTGTGTGTGTTAGTTAAGCACAGAACATGTCACACTTGGCAATCAAGTGCTTTACTTTGTGAGAAAATGAGCTTATCATCGGAAAAGGAAAAATAAAGGCCTGTAAAGACTGTATCTTTCCAAAAATAATAAAAAAGCAAATGTAACTATTGTTGATCACTATACATATGAATACACTCGTGATAGCCTCATAGAAATGTATAAAAAAATTACAAAGTCATTTTACAGTTGTAGCATAAAGGTGAAATTGTAGTTGTTGGATGCCTGATCCTGACATAACCCGGCTACCTTGACCATTCCAACAAAATCACATGTGTTTAACATATATGATCCCTTTTATAGCCTTAGCTATGGTACCGTTTTGACAATAAGCACATTGATAATGAAAAGCTATAAGGGAAACTTGCAGCAGAGCATGTGGCAATGCATTTCAGTCGGTACAAAACAAGTGCAAAAGAAAACAAAACACTGTCACGTAGTTTATTTGCTATATTTAGCTTTTTTCCCCACTCGCCTAAATGTCAGCAGGAGATGCAATCTGCAGTCTGCGTTGAGTGTCTGGCTTCCTGACACAATCTCGTACACATCTGTGAACACATGACTTACTGTATGTCAGACTGCTGTTAAATGGGAAACGCTGCCTGACAAAATGTCTTCTAACGTGCGGCGGGGACAACATGCCTCGAGGACTGACAAAACTGGGGCTGGTTTATTTTGGTCCGTGAGTGCCCACTTTGCATGTTTTCACATATTCCTTCCTCGTCCGCACACATTTAAACACACACACATATGCTACTGCAAATTAGCAGGCATGATTCACAGGGTTCATCAACAGCACCTCTGTGAACATACACACATCCTCTGGATAGGTGTGCCGTACTATAAATTCACATGGGCAGGAATAAACGTAATTATACTGAGGCAAACACATCTCCAACTAATATGCAGGCATACACTACATCATGGGCAATCAGACGGTTTGTTTTATACACACACATACAAGCCCTCCCTTCTCCCACCCACACAGATCATGACATTGTTTTAATTGCCATTATGAACATCAACAAAAACATGATAAAACCCCTGAACACGCTGGGACCAAAAGAATTGCATTTTGTGAACAATTTGGGAGCTTACGCTTGTTTAATCAACCATTGTTTTAACCACATCTGCGTCCCTTATGGGTAAATAGATTTGGAATATTCCCTGGCCAAATTGAATATTCATTGAGTTATTTCTGTCTGGTTGGGGACTCTCAAACACAACAGACAGAAGCGGCGTTTCCTGCTCTTTTCACAGCGCCTCGTTAATAAAGGTGTACTATGTAGAGTTCCTATGTATCCTCCATGCATTGTGTGGCTAGTTATTGGGGGTATTGACGGGCTCACCTGATGGTACTATTAAATCCCAAGGACACTGAGGAAACATAACAAGCCTCAAGAGATAACTAGAGCTCCGAGGGCAGTGCTGTGTTGTGTGTTTTGTGTGTGATTGATTCTAGTTGCGTGTGCAGCTGTCCGCATTCAGCAAACCAACTGCCCTTGTGTGACAGTGCAGCATTCATCTGGTGTTTCCTCAGTGCGTGTTATTGTGTGTCTATTTATGCCTGCATTTGCGATGATGATTTTTGTCACACTTCTGGTCCATGCAGTCTCCTATACAGCATTTGGCTGCAGTATTGTTTTACAAACGACATGTACGATCCACCTTCCATCCAGTTTCAATCCAAAAATAACCCGCCGATTTCTTTTTTTTCCAGACTGCTAGCGTGACATCCATCTGCCTCGCTTCTCTCCTCAAGAAAAAAAGGACAGCTCTCTCCCTCTCAGTGCTGGGCTGAGATGCAGCAGAGCTGGGCAACTTGACTGAAAGAGCAATCTATACCCAGCCTCATACACTCTGACGCGACTTCTTGTCCAAGCGAGGCTCTGCAACCCCCAGGATAACTGCATGGTCATGTGAGCCACCGCCGACCCATTTCCTCTCACATCATCCCACAGGGAGTGTTGGCACGATCTTGACAGAAACTCTGCTCCAACTCTTTAAGAGTCTTTGGCTACATCCACACTGCAGTGGAAACTGTCCCATTTATTATTTTTATTCCCTCACTTGTAACAGATTGAATGCCGTCTATGACAACAACCAAAAATGCTTCAGAGTTTGCCTTTTTGTTTTATTCTGAGGCACAAAATTGTCTGTGCTTCTTTATCTAAATGTTCCAACTGGAACTACTCAATAACTGCCGTGACAATAAGTTCATCTTAAATCCCAGATTTGAGCCAGTTGTTGTTATTTTCATGCCTGCTGCAGTTTAGCTGAGCCAGCATTAGTACAGAGGCAACAAGACAGCAATAGAAAGAAACTGAAAACTAAACAACATGCTTGCCCAATTTCAGTTGAACCTCAGAAGATTACATAATAACCAAAAGATGCTAGAAGGAGAAACTGGTGTTCTTGTTTCTGTATGTTCACTTCATGTTGGCTTCTCTTGTAATCGACCATCAACTGCTGTGACAGTGTATTTGGTTAACACCCAAGAGTAAATGCAAACCCTCAGACTATATATTGTTTGGCCAACAACATAAAATTATACACAGATCAGTGTAAATGTCACATGCTTCCTAGTGTGAGACTGAGTGAGTTTTGGGGTACTTGCTTGCTCGCGTTTTTTTGTTTTTTTGAAAAAATGAGTTTTGATGTGCTCGCCAACATTGTGCATTAAGGTTGAGCATAAATATGTGTTTTGCTTTTTAATCCAATTCCTTGGAGAGCTCTGCCTTGGCCCAAGGTCCTTCAGATTCCCCACAGACCAGACTACACCTGTTGTGTGAAGCTGTGCCAGGCTTTCATCCTCCTTGCGCAAACACTCAGCTTACTGACAATCAGATGAAGTCTGGTTTGAATACTTCACTGCCCACCAGTGCTACACGGAGTTCAGTGTTCTGCATTGTTCTGTTTTTTTCTCCTAAGGGTCAGCTTATTTAGAATTGTAAATATGACACTGAAACACGTTTCAAGTGCAATAAAAAATGGCTGAAGTGTATGAAATATTTATACTGTGCAATAATCTCAACAAAGGATAATAGAGGGGTAGCTCACACAAATATTTACACATGCAAACAATTTTCCTATGCACAAATACAGTGGCGCATATGCATTATGTACACAAATTCCACATGCGTACATCCACGCATGCACACACACGCACACACCATATCCCAGTCAGGCAGGAGTCATTAATCCTGGTCTGTGAGAAGCTCAGCAGTGTACCATCCGTCAGCATGAGGCTGCTGCTGCCGCTGCTGTGCTCTAATTAACCAGAGAGGCACGCTGAGCCACTTTTAATATTCCTGGTCAAGATGAAGAACAAGGATTTAAAAGTGGTGGGAGAGGGAGTAGCAAAGTGAAACATGGGAAGAGAAGGCTGGTGCCAAGTCGTTTTAAATATCGAAGATGAAGGGAGTCAGACGGGGAGGGGAGATACGGGGAGATTTGGAAGCCAGACGTTTCTCAGAATTCTGTAAATAAAATATTTGTGTTTTTCAGTGGAAATTCTTTGCAAAACGAGCGAGCAAACACAGAAGACAACAAGATTTACTCTCTTTCCCAAACTAGCCCCCCACACGTCCTTGGGTACAAATCAGTGCAGCTTGACATGAGCGAGCTAATTACCAAAAAAGTTTGTAACTAAATGAATTTTTACAAATGGAAAATAAATGTGCAGGCCATCTACAGACAGATGACTTGATATTAGGCGGCGAAGTAAAACTTTCACATACTTTATGAATCATGAATGTTTGTTTACTGTCTGTGCCACCGTGTTGATACGATGTTTTCAGATTTCTCGGGTTGAGACGTTGTGTACGAGTTTTGTTCTCGAGGACTGCTGTAGCGCATCCTTCCCTTTTAGAAAGCCAAAATGTTCTGGCTGTCTGACATCGCTGGGACGCTCAACTCAAGGATGAAGAGACGGCTCTATGACTCAGGGAGCAGATAACAAAGGTGGCATGAAAAAGAGAACAAACCTGCATTTAAAAAAAAAAAAGAAATGGAGACATAGAAACTCAAAGCTGGGTGAAAAAAAAAAAACGTCCTCATCAGTATTGTGAAATCTCAGCAAAATCGCGACACAGTCCTCCAGTCAAGTGGAGCATGTGAGCCAACACGGAGGTGAGCGTGTCGTTACTCTACATCACACCACCGCCTTTGATCAGCCTCGCCAGCCATAAGCTGCTAGTGACTAGCTCTGGCTGTTCGTGCTAACTGCATTTAGCCCTGATGAGGAGATGCTAATGAACCAGATCAAGGGCTTTAGCCTTGCTGGTAGCTCTGTAACAGCCAGATTAATAATGACTTCGCCGCTTCTCCTTGTTGCGCTTTCCGCCGTGACACCTCGACAGGGTGATGCACAGGGAGTAAATGAATTTGCACTGCGAGCTCAAATTTGCACCCTCAAATGTTGCGAAAGGGAGAAGGCGAGTCCTACGGGGTGAGTTTGAAGTGTGTAAAAGGAGAGGTGTGAAAGAAAGCCACCCTGAACCACTTGCAGGAGACTCTGCTTGGTTCTGCAGTGTCACGCAAATGTCTCCCATCATTCATTCATCAAGCCAATCAATAACCACTGACTGGAAATAATGATGGCTTTTAAAGGGTGGGTGAGGAAAGTTGTTTTCAACTAATCTGGCTAGTCCAGAGATCAATGCCTCAAGGCACAGTGGACTTGCCTCTGTAGATATGGAGCTGACAGACAGCCTCACACACAAAA
Organism: Scortum barcoo; assembly: GCA_023238725.1. Lineage (NCBI taxonomy): Eukaryota > Metazoa > Chordata > Actinopteri > Centrarchiformes > Terapontidae > Scortum > Scortum barcoo. The sequence continues at coordinate 21,708,118 of CM041532.1, read as the reverse complement.
AAAAGACACATAAATGGAGGCATAAAGGCGAACTGTCACACGCAGACCTCTCAGTGTCACTCATAAAGTCATTATTACATCCCTAATCAAACCAACAAAATGGCCGACAAAGAGAGAGAGCAGAGGGGAGTGGAGGGAGAGGAGAGAAACTGAGCATGAGGGACCTGAATATAAGGAAAAAAAAAAAACAGAAAGAGGACGTCAGTGACACTCAGCCCGCGATGCTACTTGAGGCACAATCACGCAGCAGTAGCACAAGAGCTCACACGCACATCGCAGGCGCCACTAGGTTCGCGTGCCATGGCGGCCTCATTGTACCACGCCATAATGCGCCATTCACGCCGTGGGAGCGGAGGACTGACGGAGAGTTTTTACAGCACGCGTACTGTAGCATCAGCGTATGGCTGTCTGCTCATCCAAGCCCTAAATACCTCTTTCGCTTGTCCTTCCGTCCTCGTCTTTACCTCCCCGTTTTGACACTAACCTCCTCGTAATGCCTCTCATTTCCCATCACACCTCTCTCACCTCGCACTCCCTCTCTCTTTAACTCCCTCTCCTGGTTCATGCAGCCATCCATCACCGCCCTACTTTGGTTCCACCTACTTTCAACCTTCCAGAGGAGCGAGAGCCGGATGCGGACTGCGGGTGCGGCCGGCGCTCAAAAGTGCAAATCCAAATCCAGATGAATCAGACTTGAGCGCGCGCTAAAGGAGAATAAACCGCCTCTTTGCTTTGGCTCTCCCTCCTCTGTGGGGTTGATGGTGGACCCAGATGAATGTATGAGTGTGCCATTAGGGAATAAAGGGTGTAAATGGCTGTACTTTCAACACCGGCAGGGGTAAATTATTGTGTCTGCGTGTTTGTGTATGTACGTACAAATGCACAAAGGAGCACCAATCAGTGCCAAAAGTGATGCATGTTGGAGTGCAATCAAGGCAGATCTGGGCATCTGCAGTATGTTTACACTGCAGAGGTTTAGAAATCCCTAAGTGCTGCTTTCCTCCTCTTTTTTTCCTTAAGTGAGATACTGAACCCGTACCTGTTCTCCCGTTTTAAGTTGCTTTGCATGCTTGAAATGTAAAATGTTTGCTGGGGGGCGTGTGGGAATGTGGGCGATTAAATTTGTGTGTGTGTGTGTGTGTGTGTGACCAGCAGCAGCATGCGTGTGGCTGTCTTGGTGCCCGGAGATGTTTTGGTAGGAAGCACAAGGCTCACTGGCCAGGCCTCGAGACTCTCCCGTTCCAATTAACCAGCCCAGCAGCCTGCAGCTGTACTGGCCTTATCTGGGAGAGAAGAGAGACAGAAAGAGAGAGAGAGGGAGGGAGAGGAAGTGATGGAGTGAGACAGGCACATAGGAAAGATGGGAGGGGGTGGAAGGCAGTGGCTTGAGAGGGGAAGAAGAGGGGAGGTTGAACTTGCTCGGCGGTGCCTCATCATCTAGCAAAACTACCCCCACAAATGCACATATACACACTCTCCTTCCTTCATCTTCTCCCCTATCAGGTGTAAAAGGGGGGACCATCTTGGTAAGAAAAACAAAGACCTGCCAGCGCCTCAGCGTGGGGAGCGAAGAACTGATGGTGCGTCGTGTTTGAGGTATTGTGTCTATTTTAGGAAGAAAAGAGGTGCGCTGTCAATTTCGCCACCGGGCCTTTTTCTATAGCCATTGTCAACTTGAGGGCAGGAAAAGGACACTCATTCAGCAGCAGCAGTCACTCAGAGTGAGGTGGGCGACTCAAACGTCAGTCAATCCAATCGATGGATTTTATTGCATAGCCAAATGGGAAGTGAGAGAGGTGAGAATTGATTTCTTAAAGGGAGATATTTGATCTGAAAATAGCTCATTTCCAATGATTTATGAAGCCTCATTTTGAATAGATCATTTGTGCTGACTAGCTTAAGTATTTAAGATGAACATCTGTGTTGAAACTTTTAGGATGTGAGTAGAAATTACAAATCAAATGCCTCATGAACATAATGTGATTTCTCCTACAAAATATCCCATAAAAAAAGGTCTTTTTCTTACCCAGGTCACAAGTTCAGCTAATAATTAAGTGTATGCAAGCTGTACAAGTGTAGCTAAGAATGTTATCCTCCACACATTAGAAATTAGAGATGTAGAAAGAGTCTGATGTGCGATGTTCACATCAGTCAGACTCCTGCTCGTTATGGCTGTGATTTCGCGGTCGTCTTTTTTTAGGCTCATGTTGTGTGCATCTCAATGTGTCAAATTAATTTTTCTAAATTAGACCCTCGCGGTTCATGTCTGCGCATATAAGAGCCTGAAATCGTGTTTACATTTCAAAGGCAACCATTGCACTACAGTTTGAGATTGCCTCTAGAAAATTGCTTGAAAAAAAAAAACAGGGGGCCATTAGCAGCTGTATGCACTGGCAGTCATCCCATCTTTCCTGCATGTTAATTGGGGCAATGGCAGGTGCAATTAGAGGCCATTTCTGGTTCCTGAGTGGCCAGTGACAAGAAGCATTACAGCAGCAGCAACCAACCTATAAGAGGGCAGCGAGTGGAACGAGCGCCTTGAAGGAACACAGACACCGCTATTATTTTTTCATGAGCCCACCAGCAATTATGGTGTTAAGATGGCGGTGGCGCGCAGCAGCAGTGCAGCGGCTTCTCTGGTTGGTCCTGAGGCCAACTTTACCGGTTTTGCTTGTGTAAACAAGCGCGTGTAAGGTTACAGCCGAACCGAACTTATTAAAATAAGGGATGGTTCGGCCACGAAACTGCACAACACCACAAACAGCGGACCTCGGACTCAGGGCCTTGCTGGGCAGACTGCAGCTCCTGAGGACACCGGACTGGCGCAGCGCTGCCCGCCGGACGGACAGAGGGCAAGAGGAAGCGGTGTGCGCGGAAGCAGAAGAGGGGCAAACGGGGCGGACTGCTAGCCAGGCTAAAGGCTAACGCCGGGAGACCACCGATCCCGTCCCTGTTCCTGTCCAATGTCCGCTCCCTGGACAACAAGCTGGACCTACTTCGACTGACTGAGGCTGGGGGTCTCCCGTGAGATGAGGAACTGTTCGGTGCTTTGTCTTACGGAAACCTGGCTGAACGACAACATGCCGGACCCAGCCTTCCAGCTCGACGGCCGGCTTCTCTTCCGTGCGGACCGCAACCAGCAGTCGGGGAAAGCCCGGAGCGGGGGGCGGATTATGCGTCTCTACGTGAACAAAGACTGGTGCACAAACTGTACTCTGGTGAACAGCCACTGCTCCGAGGCGATAGAGCACATGACTGTAAAGTGCCGGCCACACTATCTGCCTTGTGAGTTTACGGCGGTGTTTGTTACGGCTGTTTACATCCCGCCAGGTGCTAAGCTAAGGCTAACGAAGCGCTAAAGGAGCTTCACAACAACATCAGCTCGCTCCAGCACAAACACCCGGAGGCGTTTTACGTGGTTGCGGGGGATTTCAACCACACGTAAACCTGACAGACACCCTGCCTAAGTTCTACCAGCATGTATACCAACACGGGGAAATAACACGCTGGACCGTGTTTACACCAACAAACGAGACGCATACAGAGCCGTCCCCCACCCCACCTGACCACCTGGGCTTCTCTGACCACATCTCCATCATGCTGCTTCGCCACACACCAACACAACACCAACACACAGAGGACCATCACCGTGTGGCCCAGTGATGCTGTGTCCCCGCACTGCAGGACTGTTTCCAGCGCAGGACCAGACCAGGACCTGGAGGACTATACATCGGCTGTCCCTCGGCTACATCAGCAAGTGCACAGAGGACGTCACCAACACTAGAACAGTAACAGAATATCCGAACCAGAAACCCTGGCTGAATGCGGAGGAGGTCCGGTCTCTGCTGAAAGCCAGGGATGCTGCGTTCAGGTCTGGTGACAGACTGGCACTCAGAGCTGAGCTGGCTAGGAGACAGCTGACTGCAGGAGTGAAGAGGGCCAAGGCCGCATACGCCCAGAGGATCCAGGGACACTTCACGTCCAACGATCCAAGGAGTATGTGGAGGGGCATAAAGTGCATCACAGGACTATAACACCAGAGATGCACAATGCCCCAGGGACCCCTCTCTACCCGACGCTCTCTCTAACAACAACTTCTACGCCCGCTTTGATGATCCGAACACCTCCCCCAGCACCAGATTCACCCCCCCACCAGGAGGAAGAGCCCCTCAGTGTGTGACCGCAGCAGAGGTGAGGAGGACCCTCCAGAGGATTAATCCACGCAAAGCTGCTGGTCCCGATAACATCTCCGGGCGGGTGCTCAAGGGCTGTGCATACCAGCTCAGCTCGACCGAGGTGCTGACGGACATCTTCAACACCTCTCTCCAACAGGCGGCGGTCCCCACCTGCCTGAAGACACCACAATCATCCCCATCCCCAAAACGTCCACAGTGACAGGCCTGAATGACTATCGGCCGGTAGCCCTCACCCCGATAGTCATGAAGTGCTTCGAGAGACTGGTCATGGCCCACATCAAGGACTGCGTCGACGCGTCACTGTGGACCCGCACCAGTATGCATATAGGAAGAACAGATCCACAGAGGACGCCATTTCTTCTGTGGTCCACACAGCCCTCACCCACTTAGAGAACAAAGACTCTTATGTCCGCCTGCTCTTTGTGGATTTCACCTCAGCATTCAATACAATTATACCGCAGACCCTGGTCCAGAAACTCACAACACTTGGACTGAGCCTCACCCTGTGTAACTGGGTCCTGGACTTTCTGACAGACAGACCGCAGTCAGTCTGTGAGGATCCACGACGTCTCCTCCTCCTCCATCAGCCCTCAGCACCGGCTCCCCCCAGGGCTGTGTGCTGAGCCCCCTCCTGTTCACCCTGCTCACATACGACTGCTCAGCGAATACATCCAAGCTGTCTGATCGTGAAGTTCGCGGATGACACAGCTGTGGTGGGACGGATCGCTAACAACGACGAGTCCGACTACAGGCAGGAGGTGGAACACCTGGAGGGTTGGTGCAGACAAAACAACCTCTGCATCAACGTGAAGAAGACCAAGGAGATGATCGTGGACTTCAGAAGGGGCAGACACCTCCCCTCTCCCCTGTACATCGGAGGGACTGCGGTGGAAGTGGTCTCCAGCTTCAGGTACCTGGGCGTACACATCTCTGACGACCTCACCTGGAGCAAGAACCACTTCCTGTCTCATTAGGAAGGCACATCAGCGTCTCTACTTCCTCAGGAGGCTGAGGCGCGCCGGGATGGGGAGCTCAGTCCTGACCTCCTTCTACAGATGTGTGGTGGAGAGCGTCCTGTCCTCCTGCATCATCGTGTGGCACGGCAGCTGCTCGGCGGCAGGAGAAGAAGGCTCTGCAGAGGGTGGTGAAGGCTGCACAGAGGACTGTGGGATGCAGTCTACCCACCACCATGGACATCTACACCTCCAGATGCAGGAAACGGGCCTCCTGCATCATGAAGGACCCCACTCACACCGCATGCACATGCACTGTTTGTCCCCCTCCCCTCAGGCAGGAGGCTGCGGAGCATTAAGAGCAGGACACCAGACTGAGGAACAGCTTCTTCCCGGAAGCTGTGAGACTGTTGAACTCTGGAGGACCCCTGTAGCCCCCTGCGCCCCCCCCAACTCCCCCACACTACCTCATTTTTGCTTTTCTATCTTGTTTATTTTATTTTGTAATATTATACTTTTTTTATACTATTGTACTTTTTATACTTATTCTATTTGGGCTTTTTATTTGCACCGGGACCAGGGTAGCTAATCTCGTTCCATCCCATGTTTAACTTGTGTTGGAATGAAACAATAAAGAATCCTTGAATCCTTGAATCCTTGAATTAGACTGGAAGTTGGTGAGATGAGGGGCGAGAGAGGCGAATACACCTGGATAATTACAGCGCCACTTTTTATTTATAAAAGTTAAGTATTTGGTAGTAGCAGTTTATGTGTATTTTCAAATTCAACTATATTGTTGGTTTAAACGCACACACATACTGTACGGTTGTGCATACAGCTGCATAAATCGAGTGTTTATTGTGGAGCTCACCTTCACACATGCTGCTGCCTCTCCATGTTGTTTTGTAGAACTGAGGCGGAGAAGCCACCAATCCGCCAAATAACATTTTCCTTTAGCCCAAAGCAAGAGCTGGATTTACGATTATAAAACTGAATTCCATCTGTAATGTGCATTACTTTGTGGAGTGATATGTGTGTGCGGGTGAGGGTGGGGGCATATATCTGAGGGCTGTTGGGATTGCTTCGCCTTTCTCGCCACCAATGAATTATGGGGGAATCAAACAGGAAAAAACGAGAGGGACAGCGGATAGAGAGAAAAGGATGTGAGATAGAGCAGGAGAGGGAGGGACGCAGAGGCACACGTAGCAATTCGGAGCAAATTGGCTCTGGTAAATGACAGTCGATTACCATCTTAAATATACTGTCAAAAAGCAATTTGCTTCGCTCATGCCACAGGACTGATATTTGCACCTTATTAGGGAGGCTGCCCTATATTTTAAGAAGCCAACCTCCCAACCTCCCTGAGCTTCCATTTACCCATAAGCCACCTGTGCAGTCAAAAAGTCAGTCTAACAGAGGGTGTGTGTGTGTGTGTGTGTGTGTGAGAAAGTGGCTGGTGAAAAAAAATGGAGATAAAGGGCTAACAGGTAATGGCCTGTAATGTATGATTAAAACACCAAATAGGCCTTGTGATAGTTCTCAACACTCCTCGCTGTAATGGAAGTTTGGTTCCAAAAGATCTGAAAGAGCCTTTTCATACGGTGAATGCAGATGCATTTTGCTCAGCGGTGTTAGAATACCAAGATGTTTAATTCAGGCAAGGATGTGGCAAGGAGGGAATAATAAAGGTGTAACGTTTAATAAATTTTGTTGGTTAAGATTCTATCAGCTGTCTGGAGCCATCATAAAAACACCATTAGCGACAAATCTTGTTCGAAGGAAACCTGCAATTATTACACACCTCTTTAATGTTTATTGGCTTTTAGATCTCACAGCTCGTAAACCCAGCGGGCGGAAGGCACATAATCTCTAAAACTTTGAGAGGATGTCACAGCAGCTGCAGATTTGTAAATGCAATTGACATTTCAATATCCCCAGCCAAGGCTGATGGAGGGTCGTATTGTTGCAAACATTTCAGAGGAATCAAAAGGAAACACGAGCGCGCTGGAGACCCGGGGACCGACAGAGGCAATAAAGTGGGGTCTGGATATTCTGCTCAGCGTTCCAGCTTGGCGATTTCCATTGACGTTTAGAGCGCCGATATGATTACCAAGAGTCGATGCCCGCCGATATCTGTAGCAGGTGAGCAATGTGTTTAATTTCACAGACCTTGTAGACTCGCCGAGCTCATTATTGGCTTCTCAATTCACTCAGCCCACTTCCTATGGTGGCATATTGATCCAGGCGATATAGTTAAAAACAGTGCCTTCCCAAAGACTCGCAGTCCTCTGTATGAAGTCTCCCTCTTTCAAAGGAGGAGAGAAGGAAGTAACTAAGAATAACTGATGAAAAATGGAACTGACGCCACTCTGAAAACATTGATTCTGGTCTCCTTTAGTTCAGCTCTAAATCTGAGGGAGCGGGAACATGCACAGGCATGCGGTGCCACTTTGTGACTCAGAACAAAAAAAAAAGTGGCGAGAATCGGGTTTGAAAAGATATGCGGTGACATACACAGCTTTGCGCGTCCACATACACACACATGTGCAAACACACACGTATGGGGGTGGCTGTGAAAAAGGGGACAGAGGAAGCATGTATTTGCAAGCCTCTGGGCGGAAGTAGGTTAGGCAAGAGAGAGGAGAGGGGATACAGGCCGGATTGGGTGGGTGGGAGGGGGGGGGGTAGTTGAGAATAAAGCATCAGATTATGTAAGCACTGCTAGCGCTCATTCTCTTACAGAAAAAAAAACACACCAAGAAATTGTTTTGAATTGCAATGAGTTCTTTGAGCTTTCAACCTGAACGCACAAGACAAACTGCATCCTCCTCCCAACAGCCTCAGTGGGGATATTACAGACAGGATAAATTATGGCCCCTGGAATAAAATAATATTACACCAGCTGCCTCTGAGGCCAATTGAAACCACTCAGTGCCTCAGGATTTACTGCCGAAACCAAGTGGAAAAGCTAAAAGACAGCGGCTCGGCTGATCGATACAGAATGCACCGACTGTGACCTTGTAAAATCCTCGGAGAAGGTGTGCATGTTGTCTCAGGTGTGTGTGTTTTAGTAATGTAAGATGCTGATGATCGATTATCTTGAGATGAAGTCAATACGCTCACCTATCGATTTGGTATCATAACAGAGGCTGGAGTTTGTTTTGTGCCGTGCAGTGAACAGTTGTATACCTGCCGCGGTGTGTTTCAGACTGCAGCTTCTTGTCCTGAGAACACCCAATCTAAATGCATCGAGCGCTCGCTGGAGGGACCTTTAACCTCCGAGGCCACGGCACACACTTTGTCCTTCTGTCACGCGGACAAAATTAAGATAATGCTTCTAAATAATTGCTTGTAAGGAAAAGCTCTTGTATCTCCCCTTGTGTGGCTATGGATTAACTCGCTTTGTACCTCATTATCATCAGTTCACGGTCCTTTCACAGCCAGAACCTATAGAAAGAACATCATCATTAAAATTGTTATTTAAAAAAAGTAATATATGATCACTTCAATTTTCTCCTTATCTTTCCAGTCCGCTTTTCAACATCTAGGTCAGGGAATTAATGAATTTGTACGATAGAATTCTTTGAAACAGGTGCACCAAAAGCTAGAGATAGTCATTGTGCTGCAAGGAATCATGCATTGAATAATGTTGGGAATGGAAGCATGGTTTTAATTACATTGTTAAAAAACAAAAAACAAAAGGTGAGCTCATGTTGCCGAGCAGAAAATCAAGATTCTGCAACTGTATTTGAGAGGAACGAATCTTGACAGGGTTTGTGCTAGCGGATAAGATGAAACTTTTGCAATTCCTGTGGGGAAACTGGGTCACAGTAACCAGAAATGTATTAATACAGCCAAATAAAATAGAACACAAATAACGGTACAGTATAACATATGCAAACAACAATTTCATCCAACCAATTGTGCGTGCGTGTTTCCCTTGATAAATGGGCGACAGAAAACTGCAGTAGGAAGCATATTAGCTTTGGATAAATCTCTGCCCTTCAGCAAGGTTTACAAAGTGCATCGTTTTCATTGGAAACATAACCAGGCTTCAATAAAGGGAACCAGCAAAACAATGTTCCAACTTAAAAGGATCGCATAAATAAAGCCTTATAAATCTTTATAAGCGCATTTGCACCAATTCTCACAGATTGACCATTATTACAAACAGTAAAAATGTCTTCCTCCCCGTGATATGTTTACACCTCAGAGCCACCTGTGAAAGTTAAAGCCAGACACCACTGCCGTAATCACCTATGCCATATGGCTGTGCGAACTGCAGCCAGCATGCACTGTGCCCATCCACCAGCACTAAACTAGCTATAATGCAGCAGTAATGACTTATACCATAATGATGCTGTACGATGTAAGCATGTAAACGGCAGCCCAGCTTTCCCACAGAGAAGCTACAGAGGCGATAGTGTGAGTGTCAAATAAGCCAGGTGCCAGTGGGAAGTCTCATTACTGTAGGTTCAGAGGGAAACGTTAGCGGGACACTTGTTTACCACGCTCTGTTTTGCTGTCATTTCTCTTTTTTTCTTTTGGAACTGGGAGATTCAGGTGGATGTAATTTGACAAGACAAATATGAACAGTGTTTCTCTTTTTTTTTTATTAAAAGTCATTAAAAGCTCCACAGTAAATTTAAATTCTGTATGTTTTCAGACAGAAAAAAATACCTCCCATCATCCATCTCTCCCTCTTTTCCTGCTAAATCAGTGAGCCATCTTGTTGCATTTTTCTCTCATAATCCACACATACAAGTGTCACTGTCAAAGAGAGTTTGGGGAGGTATCTGGTGGATGTGTTACATGCTGGCCCAGAGGTGGTGCAGATGGATTTCTGTCAAGGTGCCCCGTGTCAGAAAAACAAACAAAAAAAAGATTAAAAACTGAAAAATAAAACTGAAAAATGAAAAAAAAGGATTGTAGCTGTTACACTTTGGGTCTGCAGAAGTTAAAATTCTCAGCCTGTGGCCTGGGTCTCCATGTCGAGGGTCATCTGGTCTTGACATTAATATTAATCAGTAACCTGAGTCCTTCTCTCTATCCACTCCTCTTCCCTCTTTGACTAAGATAGCATCATTGCATCATATATCACTCACCACACTTGCTATTTGATGGATTTCTTTTTCAGTCTCCATAAATAAACCCCAGCCCATGTGATCTGTCATGCTCCTGTCAGTCCTTATACTGTGTGTACCTTCTTAAAGGCCTAGTAACTACAGGTAATCCCCTAAAACAATAGTGGAAGAAAGGCGATGAGCCAACTGGGCCATCAGAGAACAGAAACAAGCTATCCCTTTCATTCTCAACCATAACTAGGAGAGTACAGTAGGAAATATGAGGGGGCAGGGGAGAGAGAGAGAGAGAGAGAGGGAGAAGTGGGAGCAGACGGCGAGGAAACGAGTGAGACTAAAGCACTTGGTAAGAGCCTAAGCTTGGCGAGGGGAGGGGACATAAAAAGGCCCCTTGCTACACAGGCAGAATTTGGTGAGCGCAAATCTATGTTGATGGCTTCTCAGGCGGCAGGGAGGCCAAGTGTGAAGAATGCGGCAAGGTCAGGAAGACTTGAAACAGGGAGTCACACACTGGGCAACAACAGCAACAATAACCCATCGTGACTGATAAACACTGATGACAGTGGCAGTATAGGGTGGAAGAGAGAGAGGCACTCTGGAGGGGGCGCAAGTACAAGTGTATTGGGAGGTCTGGGTGCCAGAATAGAGCATTACTGCAAATTGGGCTGTGGACATGGCAATAGCGGGGCTGTCTATTGGTTGGAAATGGGAATGTGTATGTCTGACCAAGTGTACATCTCCGAGCATTCATACTACACAAGGTAATACACTGCCGCTGCATACTGTGTGTCTGTTTGCCATATTATGCAACCAGGTGAGGGGAATTGGCCGCGCGCCCGGGAGCGTTTGCAGTTGCATGCGTTCAAAAAACACACCCGCGTATTGAGGCGCACAATGTCGCGCATTGTGGCGGGGAACGCGGGAGATAATGGAGGGAGCCCGAGCTGTGTTGGGAGCTGGAAGGTAAGAGGAACCGAGCGGGGAGAGGGGAAGAACATCCAATTCAATTTCGAGACGGCACCGGCTCAGAGTACAAACACAAAAGGCTTCATTACAGGCAGATCCCTGTTGAAGGCTGGAGCTAATTCACCGTCTTCAAGCACGAGCAGAGAGGGAACAGCAGGGAGGGGGTGGGGTGGGAGAGGAGGGGAGCGACAGGGAGATTGGTGAGGAAAAGAGGTGAGGTGATATCAGAGGAGGGGGTGGGGGGGAGAAGGAAAGACCCAGCAGCAGTCAGTCTGCTCTGAAGGAGAGAGAGTTCAATACCGACGGCGCCACTAAGAGCATAATAATGCCCCATTTAGAATGGAGCGCAGGGCGGGAGAGTAATGTCTTCTATTATGGCGTACACACATATGTAAATAAACATGGGGGGAAAAAACTGGGTGCAAGCATGGGCATGTTACTGCATTAATAACTCTGACTATTACATTAAGAGATCAAGATTATAAATAAATGATTGGCTGCCCGGTGCATGGGTGGTGCTAAAAATAGGCTTGTTTACTCATAAACACAGCCGCCTGATCAGCCATTTGCTGATGTAAAGAGTCTATATATTGTGTTCGAGCACACATGAGGACATACAGGTGGGTGGACAAGACAATGGAAATACCTCGTGGCTTAATCCAGCACAGCGCAGCTAAAACATGCATGAAGCCAGGTTATTCATGTCTTTAAGGCTTTTTGGAATTATGTGGACAAAATGGAGGAATTATTAGAAACACTTCTTTTTTTTTTTAACGCAGTATAATTCAACAGCACCATAACAGCTAGTAGCTACCAAAATGACCATAAAATTGAATGAAGAACCCCCTAAAACAGTCTCAACTAAAAGTGAACATCATAAAGTTCAGGAGGAAAGACTTCAGTGCAGGCCTGTTGTGTTAAACTGCATTAGTTTAACATTTGTGTTCCTAGTTAAATGGCTGAATCCTTCAATTAAAAAAATGTAACTTTGGTCAATGTCTCTGTGTAAGATTGGCAAAGCGGAAGCACTCAGTTTCTGTAAAGGATGCTCATTTTCTCAGTCAACAATGCTAACTATCCGCCAAGTGTCTTATTGATGAAGCCATTGATCCACTTGCTCAAGAGACTGTTGTCAGCTGGCAACCAAAGGACTTCAGTAATAGCGCTATTAATTTCATGAATCGACATTTACCCACAGTGGGCAAAATGTTTGCATGTGTGTGTTTTGGAGCAAATGAGAGCAGCCTCCCACTAATGGCTGAAGGTCAGCGGTGGCTGACCTCCTCCCCTCTTCCCCATTGTCCCCCACCCTGCCTGACACAAGCTGTGAAGCCCTGCAGCACAAACACACTGCAGAGGTGTCTGCTGCTCACACACACACACACACACAGACAGCAGGGCACAAACACCAGGGGCAGGCAGGACACTGAGGTTTGTGGTCCCAAGTGAAAAGCCTCTCCGCCGGGTGTGAATCAAGCTGTGACTGGGGCGACGGGATGCTGAGGGAGATAGAACAAAGAAAGACCGAGCGAGACAGAGGGAGAGAGGGAGATGGAGAATAGTGTCAGAGCAGATTAAAAATGCATGGCTTTTCTCTAGCTGGCGTAACAATGAGTGTCCTCATTCGTTGCCTGTCACCTCTGGGAACTCGTGGGACGGGGTGGAGGAGGGAGAGGACGCGAGGAGCGCAGCCAAAATGAGGCGCCGCACCGGCAGTCGCGCGGCAGGGAGCGAGGAAAGGAGAAGTAAAGGAGAACGGCAGGTGAACAGAGCGCAAAGGGGGTGGGAGGGATTAACGTGAGACTTTGAGGGGGGCCATCAAAGTTCAGCTTGGTTGGATGATGGCTGAGAAGTAATGACCTCTATAGCTCACCTGATGTCTGACACACACACTAACAGATTAATTGAAAATAGTGACGTCCGGAGAGTGCTGAAGTTTGGCATCCGGCCAGCGCTCTGCATAATGAACTATATGAAGTATGGTTGTATGGCGTATGGCCGGAACTAAAAAGGGATCGGTCGTAGCCAAGCCATCAGGATGTGACACCCGGGCCATGAAAAGCATCATTAAGGAACACAGCCTTTGCAAATCACCACTTGCACTCTGACAGTGGCTTGGCTAAACACTCTGCACTTGGGGAGAATAGATCACTGTCTGCAATGTGTCGGCACAATCAGCGCATCACAGAGAAAGCCGATGCTGAGAGGCGAAAAAAAAAAGAAAAAAAAGAAAGGGGTGACAGGTGACAACAATCATTTGTGAGCCTCTCCCCAGCGACCTTGACAAAAAGGAGGATGCCGTCTATGGCGTAATGAAAAAGCTCCCCTCCAGTGAGCAAACGCAGGAAAAATAAAAGGAAAGGGGGGAGAGAGGGAGGAAGAGAAGGATAGATGGCCAACGAGCTACATGAGTGCGTCCATACAGCCTTTTAATTGCATTTGGTGGCGAGCCGAGGCCACAGCTGTAAATAATGCGAGCTGCTGAGTGAGCTGGGTATGTGACATACATGCAGACCTGTCAGCGTGTACAGCATGTGTGTCCCAATGAGATAACACAGCTCTGAGGTCATAATGATGGGAATAAGGGCACAGATTAGACCTCTACATGCACACTCACCCTCCTTCTTCTCCTTTGTGTCACCTACTGACTGACAACGTGACATCCGTTGACATCCGCAGCGCTCAAGAGACAAAGTCATACCACCTCTGGCCTAACTGCTCCCATTTATTCAGCAGTTAAGATCATCTGAGCCCCTAATCCAATTTCAGCCTTCTATATTTGAATTTATTTCTATATTTCATTATACGTTAATATTTAAAAGCATTTAAAATCATTGTCAATAAATCATCAATGCTTCATGAAATAACAGCACAGCCAGTAAAATCTTTTTGAAGATACGACCATTAATAGTGTATAATGCTCTCTATTTGAAAGCAATTTAGGGGGTTTTGGAAAAACAAGTGGAAAAAAGCTACATGCACACTGTCATTGCAGTCTTCCACTCTGAGTATATTAGAACATCCATGCTATGGAATATTTTCCTTAATTTCTCCATACAAGGAAATGTCAAACAAACACTTTACGAAGCACAGACTGTCTCTGCATCTACAACCCTGTCCTAACAAAATAAAAATAATCTCATCTCTGTTGTATTTAAGAGCAAAACAGCAATGATTTGTCAATTAGTTCATCAGCAGAAAAGTAATTGACAGCTACTTTGATAACTGATTAATTGGTTATTCAAGGAACAATACCAAACATTTGGTGGATCAGTGCTCTCAAATGAGTGCTGCAAAACAACAAATTACATTATAATTAATATGAACCTCACTAATACCTTTATACTAACTGATCAGCAATATAAACCTCCCCCTTTAAAACAGTTGAGGATTATATATATACAGTTTGGTGTTAATGAGCATTTGATTTGAAATCTGCAAATAATCCAATTTTGTGATTTTTAGAAAAACTCTGTCAGAGGCCAAAAAGCGTAACAATAATTGGGATTACCAGATACTCTTTGACCTAGGTCTGGTGGGTCTTAACTTCTTAGACTGAGCCAAAGAAGCTTCATTGAGTGCAGGGCACATTGTGCCCACAATAGGAAAGGTCTCAAATCCTACATTACGTACCATATTCCTCAGGTATTTAACTAATTCAGCAATGGAGAGAGAGAGAGGGGAAAGGGTGGGTTTTGTTTGCACTGTGTGTGTGTGTGTGTGTTGTGTATGAAGTCAATATATTAGTAGTCAAGTGCAGATTAAGCCTGGTAGATCTTTATAAAAACAAAAATAAAGATATTGTGTAGAAAATTTCAACATGTAACACAACAGTTTGGTAAGTTAAGCTCCTCCACTTCACTGTTTCAAAGCTGCAAGTTAAAGTGCTGCATGAAAGACATGCATTGTTTTTAATGTAACAGTGCACAGATAAATATAATGCAGGCTTTATGATGAGCTACTCACTTCTACAACTACAATAATCCTGATATTTTGTCTGAACAGCACTCAACACAGTCTATAGACAGCAGCTACTGCCCACATGCATAAGTCAAACATTTAATGACTCACTTCAGTTACCTGGCAGCGTATCAGCATTCAGAAATTCCTCTGAAATTTCCTGTCACTTTCATCCTGCCAGTCAAACACGGTGCTTCAGAGAAATCTGTGGCCAATATGCGAATTAAGGATGCCGTGAAAATGGAAATCTCACCGGTTCCATAGCATCTAATGAGCCGAGGTGTCTTGCATAGCCAATCAGGCCTGTCTCCGTAATGGGGTCCAATGACACCTGTAGGACACCGAGGCATTACAATGAACCAGTGGCCATTAAACTAAAAGGAGTGAACAGCCAGCTCGACACGGATCAGTGTCTGTTCCTGAAGCCTCTCCTTGTGAAAATAAAGCTTCGCTGAGATTTAACCTTATATGGAGAAAAATCTGATCTTATACAGCAACAAGTGCAAATACATATATATATATATATATATATATATATTCTCAATTTCTCTCAAATCCACAGTTAAAAGTTATAGTATCTAAGTTTTTCTACTAAACCACCAGTATTTCCATAGAGGGTCAAACATTTTGGTTGCCACATTATCTAGGTTTGTTGGAAGATAAACCTAACTGTGTGTGAGAATGGCCTGAAGCATCTGTTTTCTGTAGCTCAAAAATATTAGCTGACTCTGTTGTGGCCTGTTGGAAGAAAATTCACTTTGGAAAAAGGAGAAATAAACAGTGTTTCTGCCAGTGAAATTTCAGATTTAGGGGAGTGATGCCTGTAGCTGGGATGCACAGAAACCTTACAGGAAAATATAGTCAAATGCAGGTTACCAAATGTGTGTAGGGGGGTCGACCAGAGGTATTCTGAGCTAATGCGGCTCCTTTCCCTCCACTGTGTAGTAAAGGCTGCCTGAGGAGGCTTTGCTGATTTAGGTGAGGTGACGAAGACTTCTGCCTTCCAGAAGCATGTGCGTGTACTCCCTTCAACTCAAACTCATTGTTTCTCTTCACTCTTGTTCCTTTCTGGCACACACAATCACTCCACACTCTTTGTGTGGATGTATGGTTGTTTGTCGGTCCTGATGCTCCGAGAGAGATCTTAACCTTGGAGTGAGTGAAAGCGCACTGTCTGACAAAGAGATGCTCCCAAAAAAAAAAAAAAAGACCTTATTGCAGAAATACATGCAAAAAGTCAACATGTCTTCTCGTGAGCAGTGCATTTAGACGTAAAGATTTCTAGTTTTAAATTGGTTTATACTATTTCTGCTTCATAATTCATGTTGACTCATTATGCAAAGCAATGATTTAATCTGGAGAGAAATAATCTTTGGCATATTATAAAATTATCAGCATGCAATCTGAATTCCATTATTTCTTAAGAATGTCATTAAAACTATTTACAGAAAGCATGACTATTCTGCATATTAACTAAAATGCTACGCATATTATATTGATTTAGCAGTACTTTGTAAATTTCATAAATTGCAAATTATAATGTTAAATCTGCAGGGTGTTTTAACAAACAGAAGATAATATGTGCTGCTGTTTAAATGTTGAAAGTTTGCATAGTACTATAGTTTGCATAGAGCTGTACCAGACGGACGGCACTGAAAGAAAATGATGATACAATAATACCGAGACAAGGTGTTCACATAAAACTAATTGGCTTTCACAACACAATGGAAAAGTCCACTTTTGAAATTTCCCAAGTTGATGCGATTTTGCTCATCTTCATGGATCTGGAGGGCAAAAGACTGAACAGATGACCCTGGTTTACTGATGACAGTTTTGTTCTCATTAAAGTTGAGAAATTCTCATTGTGGCAGCAGTTTTAGAAGAATAGGAAGACAGTGATTATTTCATTGGCTGTTTGACACAAATTAGCACTCGCTCAGATATGTCACCCTACTTACACACACACACACACACACACACACACACCCTTTCTACATTCAGAGAATCAGAGAGAGCAGTAAAAAGTGACAGAGGAATGCTTTCCACAGTACAACTGCCTCAGAAAACCACAGCACATAAAACTTAAAATGCTCCTTAGAAATCAGCAGATTGGTACACACTGTCGAAATCAACACAAAATCCTGCTCCCCTTTTTGATGGCGTCCTTTGAGACAGGTGCATAGTCCATGTTTTGCATTTGAATGGGAGACGCGTCTTGCCCAGACAAAGCTAAGAGCCACAATGAGGGTGAATTAGCGCCCATAAATAAAGGTGTGTGTCAACATCATCGCAATCGCCACCTTGTGCAACAAGTTGATAGTGACTATTTACACTGACAGCAGCTGGAGCTCAGCGTCAGGTGTCGGATTCTTGTAGAGGTTTAGTGTGGCATGATTAGTGCATACTGACCACGCTGTGCATTACGGCAAAGCTGTTGTGATATAAATGAAAGTCCAAGATGGAGGCACAGAGGGTAGGATAGGAGGTGAAGGACTGAAGGAGCACGAAAAGGGAGGAGGGAGAAGCCTGTGGTGCCAAGAGGAGCCAAGGCGGGAAGAGGAGATGTGGATGATTAACGATGCCAGCTCCAACTGGATGAAAAAATACGGGCGCTGTCCGGTTTCGCCGAGGAGACCCAAAGGCAGAGGCAATATGCCGCCAATATTGACCCAGAGGCAGGGGTCAGAGCTGACAGCAAAGCAACAGTCCTAAGGGGCCCTCTCGCTCAGCCGTCATCACCATCATCTCCTCTCCCTCACCGCGGAGTAACTCACGGCAGATGACCTTTCAAGAACAGCAGTCAGTCTTACCTAACTAACCTCCATCTGTCTTTGACAGATTTGTGCAAATCAGCCATCATCAAAAAAAAAAAAAAAAAAGCAGCACAAATCCCTTTGAAATGGGATGATCAAGGATGACGTGAGGGTAGACATCAAATTTCAGCATAATTGCCGTTTGACTTCTTAGTCGTAGCATGTTTGGTTAGAAGCACTGAGCAAAAAAATCATTAGTGAAACATGATTTCATGGAAGCTGCAGCTTCCTCGGGAAGTGGGGTGAGGACGCTGCTCAGTCGATTGATCACTGCCTTTGAAGCTGATGGACTTGATTAATTATTAATCAGGATCTTTTAACAAGGTAAAGTGCCTTGACTGGAGGCCATAACGCTGGGCCATAAAGCTATGTATAGCCTGTCTGCCCTGAGGAATAATGCATACTAAAATTAACAATATGCATTTTTTGAGTGCATGGAGCAGTGACTTGAGACACCAGGGTCAAGGCTTGTACCTGCAAATGTTTAATTAACATCTGGCCTCTGAGTGTGCCAGATATGTGTGCATGTGTGAAAACGTGAGCGTGCTGCATTTTCCTCTTCGCAAACCCACGTTTGTACGCGCCTGTTGCCCTATTGCGTGTCGTATTTTAATAGCAGATGAATGCACTCTTCACCTGTTTGAGAGCTGATGAGGAGAAAGCCTGGAGCCACCCTTTCAAACCGCAGCGTTGTGTACAAGATTGTTTCTTCAGAAAGGGTGAGTGGGCAATTATCAGGGAGTGAATAAGTGCAGCATTAATCCGACGGCCTGAAGTCAATAACGGTTGGCATGGCTCTGTGTGTCCCTCGCCTCCCCCCAACTGGATTACGCACACATGCACTCTGACGTCCCTGACTAACAATAGCACAATATTCAATAATCCTTTTCTCCATTGCTTTGCCTGACTTCGTTCACTCTCTGCCACTTTCCCTTTCTTCTACAATCTCTCGGTTCCTCGTATCTGTTCCATTTTCTGGTCATATCCAAGGCGCGTGGATGGAGGCCATGCCTGAAAATGGACGCCTGACAAAAGAGAATGGAGAGTAAGTGCAGAAGCACTGTAATTTCCCAACAACAAAAGGGGGTTTGTGCTTGGCCTTAATGGCGAGGGGCCTTCTAAGGAGAATAATTAAGGCATTTTCACCTTGTTTTCTGCACTTAATTGCGACAGTCTGGCACAATACCTGACTGCACAAAAGGTTTGTGGAGGAGGCTGTGGTTTTCCCTTACTACTGGGTATAGCAGATGCCTGGGCTGTAATTTTAATTAAAAAACAAGTATTATTGTTGATGTTTTTTTAACACCATAAGCCAATTACAAATATTCATGCTACACTTATTCCTTTGACCTAAAAGGTGTCGCTGGAAATGGCTATGAAATACTTTTAATAAAGGGAAGATAAAAGTGTGAATAGTAAAATAGAGAAAGCCCTAAGGTTATGCTCTTGTACACATTCAGGAAACCTAAGGCAATTATATTTTGGATGTTTAGCATTAAGTATGCTTTGTCCAATACTTAAGATTATGATATGTTACTCCCCATCAGCAAATACTCACACCCCAGTATGGCTTTCTCTGTCAATCTGGTGTACAACGCCTAAGCAGAGATGAGTTTGTAGATACTAATCTTAAATTTCAATCCCATCACTTGTCCATCCAGGGGTCACCTGTACCTGAAAACGCAACCACACAAACACACACACCTCTTTGCTCAGACCTCACTGTCATTGCTTAAATCTCAGTTTAACCCCTGGATCAGCTCCCTACCCTGCAGTATCACGTCTGAGAGGCTAATCAATAAGACAATGCTAATGCTAATATTAGAGGATTTGCTCTACAACCGATCCTCTCTCACTAAATCCACCTCCGTAACGATGAGGTAAAGGCACTATATGCAGGAACTGTCAGGGGAAATCTAAGAAAGGCCAGAAAGTCCCATCTGTCTCAAACGGTGGTTGTATTTTCCAGCTGTTGACAGTCTCTCGGTATGCAATTTCTCACCATATGAGGTGTCAGTACAAAAGACAACATAAACAGCGTATGGCAGACATTAGATCACTCCTATCACTAACAAATCAGAGGCTTCTGGGGTATGCTGAAGAGCACAACTTTGAAGGCAGCGGGATACAGGCTGCAGCCAGCATGTGGCATTCAGACTGTCCACCCTTGGAATCCCTGTGCAGTGGCTGTGGAGAAAGACTGACCTTGACAAGGTCCACACACAACAAAGGGGCTTGCTCCACCGACATGAGTTTCAAATGAACACAACAGAGCCACTCCTCGTTCATCTCCAAAGCAACAGAAGGGATTAGTACAACACAGAGGGTTTAGTTTAATTTATTAGTTCAGAAAATGAATCATCCACAAATTTGATTAGTATCGTTGAATCACTAAGGAAAAATGACAAACAGCTGCTGGTTTTCACCTCAAATGGGAGCATTTCCCCGTTATCTCCGTTTTTCAATCATTTAAAATGAATATCTTTGCATTTTTATCTTTTGGTCTTATAAGTCAGGCAATTTGAAGACTGAGAAAAAGGGAAATCGCTGCACATGACCAACAATTGGAGCAGCAATAATTGGCAAGTTCCATGTCCAACACTCCACATCTGATTTGAAACATGGCGAAAGATGGTACACCAAGCTCTGAAGATCAAAGAGGTCAGAGTGAACATTATCAGGCTCATACTTCCAACTTCATTTGCCTCCCTCTCACCCCGCACATTACCAAACACGCTGCCCCCATAACAGTGAGTTCAGTTAATTGAACAGGGTACAGCTAGCAGGTTGAAAGAAAAGATTAGATATAATGAGAGAAGAGTCTGTCTGCACAATTACAGCTTTAATTAAAGCCAGGGAGGAACACCAGAGGCAGCGAGGCTGCTGGCCACTGAATGTAAAGGTTATCTTCCTGGTGGACAAACACGAGGAAAAAATAATTACAGCTGTGGACAAAACTGACTAGGAAATGGCTTGTCTGGATAGTATGTGTGTGCACATGATCAAACCTCATATTAAAAACTCAGTGATGCACCGGGTGAAGTTAGGATAGCAATAACTTGTAGGTGTTTGGACTTGCATGGGTGCCCTTTTTTAAATATCCAATCCTCAAAATCTTTTATAACACAGAGCCTTGACAGATCTCGAAGGTAATTCCACTTTAAAACTGGTACAGCAAAAGTCACCTCACCATTGTAGACTATTAACTCACTTCAGGTCTTTTTCTTAAGATAATGACCTTGAGGTCCAAAGTAAACCTTCTGTCAGACATTGGTAGCTGGAACACACTGCAGAATGTGATTCAAAGTGACTGAAAAAAGAAAAAAAAAAAGCTGCCAAAACAAGAAAGAAAGATGAGTGCAGTTAGCTCTGCGCCACAGACCACTTAAACAAAGCTAACTGTGACAACAAGTCATTGGTTTCCACCCAAACTGATAAGTGACTGTTTGTTTTTTAGCTGTTTCTTTATGCAGCAAAGGAAAAAAATGGGCTCGTTCCATACACTTGGCAATAAGGATCACCACCATTTTCAGGAGTATTTCAGATTGAGATGCTCAATTTGACTCTCTGCTCCTTCAAATTGGACCCATCATAACAAGCAGAACTTCAAAAGGAAAGCCATTAGCTCTGACAATATATCTGTGGTAAATATCTAAAATATTTAATGATGACACTGCTGCCATAAAAATGGACAGATAAAAGCTCTATCAGTG
This sequence comes from Scortum barcoo, assembly GCA_023238725.1. Classification (NCBI taxonomy): domain Eukaryota; kingdom Metazoa; phylum Chordata; class Actinopteri; order Centrarchiformes; family Terapontidae; genus Scortum; species Scortum barcoo. Next base: position 21,686,436 of record CM041532.1, on the reverse strand, counting down.
CTGCAGCATCTAAAAGTTGTCTTTAGGTGCACACAGCTCTCCCAGCTTTGTGATCTCTTCACTTATTTTTGCACCAGTCAAACTACTGCTTTTTAAAACACAGAGTATATTTATATTTTTTAGGTGTCATATTAAATATAGATTGGGCAGAATGATATACTGAAGGATGAATGGATCAAGACTCTATTGCTATATGCTATTTTTGATGCCTAGAACTAAATAACCATTCATCTAATATCTTTCAATCTGAGGCTTATAATTATTAAAGGTTGAGGGTGTTGATTTAATTCAGTCATAAACAAGAGAAGGGATTTTGTGCAAGGCCGTTTCATTGTGATGGGAACAATGAAAGATCTAGGAACTGACCATGCTGTGGGTTTATACAAAAAAGCTAGTGGGCTGCTTCTGCCAGAGTGGGAGGCCGCGGTGGGAGCTTGCCAAGGACCTCAAAGGAGCTCAAGCCACCGGAACATAAGCTCAAAACCAAGTGCCCAAGCAAGATGTGGATCAAAACTGTGGATCAACCATAGTGCAGATAATTGCACAGCAAACTGCTTATTCGTGTTCTCTCCTCTGATCAGAAGACTTCAGACTTCAGCCCTGCATGGCGCACTATTGACATCCTGGAGGAAATCAACAAGACACTCAGCAAACTGACAGATCTCGCTGATGCCCTCTCAGGAGAGCACTATGTTAACATCTCTTTCTCTGTGAAGTCACTCCACTGAAGCCAGTTCTGCACTCCTTCAAAACATAAGCTGCGGTAGTGCAAGTAGATGACTCAGATCTCAGATGATCAATTTTGTTGATCTTTAGGCAGTTGACTACTGAGAAGGACTATTTTGGGGGGTTTCAGTGCAATATGATATTCAGCATGACATTTGAAAAAGCATACTTTAGTTTTACTTTACTTAATTTTTGTCAGTCACAATTACTTCCTATCACTTCCATGCCTCTCAACCTTCTGCAGAATTCAAGCAAAACCAAAACATATTCGACAACACTAATGGACACGTCATCATTTGCACCACATTAAAAATGTAATTAATAAAAACACATGAATACATGCTGGGCCTGACTGTTGCTGGAGGATGAGGCCATGAGAGAATGTTGGGGAGAGGACCATCATTGTCACCACTAACCATATCTAACTACCTCATTTCTCCTTCACAGGTAGGAAAACATCAAACTTTATCATAATAAACACAAACAGCTATCCAGCCTCAGCAACATGTCTGCCTAGCCTTGTGGAAGACTCCTTTCATGTGCAATGAGTGCACTGGCAGGTAGGCCATTTCATCATTTCGTGCCTGCAGAATGAAATGATTGGGTGGGCTCGCAGATACTGGATCTCTTTTTTTTTTTGTCCGAGCATTTGATTTATTGATTACTACTGGGATGTAAAAGGAATTTCAACCAATACATCAAAAAAATACTATCAAATAAATTGCCTACCCTAGATTTGAGTCATGTAAGTACTAATGACACAGCAGCTATCTAGGAGCTTATTGTTATTTTAGTTCTGTGCAACCAGGAGCTTCTACCAATTTAAGACTCACTTCCACTACCCACTTCTTGTGTGCAGAGATAAGGTCTGTAGAATTGGGTCTACAATGGTAAAGTCTCTCAAAAAGTGAAAAGATTTGAACAGGAGACACTGCAGCTTCCGACCTTGCTCCCGACCTTTAGACATCCCTACACAGGTTCTGAAATGAATTCCCATTTGTTTGTTTGGTTGCGTTTGTTGTCAATGGCGATTAGAGTCATGAATATTCATCCAGGGACAGGTGGTGAGCCGCAGTCCAGTGAAATGTCAAATTCCCGAGAGTATTCTGAGCTGGTGTTAGTCACTTGATGCTCAAGTGTGGTAAACCATTCGAAACACGATCATATATGAAGATGATGGGGTTGATGTGTGTTTGCGGTTGTATGTGTCTACGTGAGTGACAGCAAACCACAACGCTAGCTATTCCCAATAACTCCCAACCGCCATGTTCCATTTATGACTGTGATGTTGACCGCATGAAAAAAGGGGAGATTACATGTAACATGCTTATCAAGATGAGACACAGCCAGAGCATTGAGGGCCATCAAGTACATATCCATATTTACACAGCACTCAGTGACCCCACCCCCTCCAACTCAATACATGTGCTTATGTTGCAAAGAGCCTTAAAAGCTCCATCTTAAATCTTTATGACCAACGCCCTCATAAACGTCACCACAAAATACATTTCTCCGGGGAAGCTTGCCAGCAGCTCGGACACAGACTTTATTAAGAGTCCATACCCATGAACTTGAAATAAGGAGGTGAGAAAGAAAAGTACCGCTCTTGTAAAAGTTGAACTGCAGTTTTCATTTAATGAGTTTTCCAATAAATTTTTGCAAGATCATAACGAGACAATTAAGATTGCTGTATAGAGAAAGCAGTCAGATCATTCCTGTCCAGAGACATTTGTTCAAATATAGAGTTATAGTTATAATTGTATAGTTAAATACACCACTGATGATTTATGTTAAGCCCTATGATTATCATTATGATTAATCCAATTGTAAAATTTCATTTCATTATTGCTGTTTTTGATGTTTGGTCAAGAACTTGTCAGTCCTCTGAAACTCATTTTTCAAAGTACACCGACAAGCAGTCAGAGCAAGCAGCTCAAATCTCCAAAAATGTATCAGCTTCACAAACTTATATCGGTCAAATTTAATGAACCCATACAAATCCATATGATTGGGCGCATTGAGGGCACATTATGGAAATAAGTCGATCATTACATGGTTGGTCTCCACAGCTTGTAGTACACTGAGTAGATGCGACCTCAAGTCACCTTTGTTTGCCCCCTGCCAGCAATTTGCAAGTAAGAGGGAGAGTCCGGCCAAGCGTGTCGCAGAGTCAGGGCGAATGCCATCCGCCCACACATAAATAAACTCATTAATAAAGTGGCTTCCACGCTGTCTCATATTCCATCAAAATGCAAAGTGCTGATTCGAATGTACCCCCGAGGGCACGCTCCATATTCCACTTAATTATTGCCTCAGAGTTTAGTGCCCTCTCTCTTTCCCCATTCTTCCCCCCTGCTCTGTCTCCTCTCTCCACCACCGCATTGCACATTCGCCCTGACCCAGTTCCTCGGTTTCTCCACTCCCTCTCATTTATCTATTAAAACAACAGCACAGAGATACAGAGATATTCTAATGGTTTCACACTTTTTGACTCTTTTTTTTCTGTCAAGACTATGATGAAAGTACATAGACAAAGGTAGGAGGTATCCCTGTGCTGCAGTGCAAATCACTGCATGACGTTGTAATCCTTCACCAAAAGATGAAGGTTAGGCAACAAGGAGGCCTTCCAGTTAACAAGGTCAGGTTATTATTTCCTCTCTATGTCAAAGAAAAGCATGTTGCAATTAGGTGACACTTGTGTCTTATACATCTTACATCTCTCTCATCTAGAGGTTTGAGAAGATGCTTTAAAAAAAACTTTAAGTATGAATTAAGAGGTTGCAGAAACAATTGCAATCATGTTACAGTTGAGGTCTCATTGTGTGCGAGCTGTTGGTTGAACTGCAGCAAGTTCTATATTATATTGAACGTTTCTATTACACCTATAAACCAATACTATAACTCTAGTGACTCCTAACCGAACTACAAGTCCACACAGAATAATGTAAGCAATGTGTTCAGACTTTAGAACTTAAATAAAATCAGAGTCAGAGAGAGACATCGTGGTTGTATATATAGACTATTAACCACTGGGTGCAAGGAGGGAGGTAGAGGCAGCAGTGAATAGAAAGCAAGACATGGCTTGGAGAGACGTCTGGTTCTGGTGCTTTATTACTGAGAGAAAAAGGGGGGCAAACAGAGAAGTTGGGGGCCCACTATTCCAACTTAACCCAGCACAGTCTCACCACCCCTCTAATTCCCTTTGCTTTGTCAGTTTGGCAAGATCCAGACTACACAAGTGTTAAAAGTTTTTCTCATGCCAGGACAGCGATGCCTTTCCAATTTGGCAAAGACAGGGGGGGTCACTTGGATTTGGTTGTGAAGGATGTCGCGAGGCAACGCCGCATCACAAAAAATGCAAAACAAACAAAGACAAAATTTTGTCACCTAATTGTTGGCAGAGTGGGTGCACACTCAAAGTGCTACAAGATGCTCTTCTGTCGCATGCTCAGTACGAGCACAAACACTTAGAAAGCGAAAGGAGGGGAAGCAAGCTGCTTTCCAGAGCATTCGCCTAATGTGTTAGCACTGATACCGAGAAAGCACTAACAAGATGGCATCTATCAAATACAAACTGAAAACAATAACTTCGAGCTGGCCCTAACATTAAATTGTTTCTACATGGTTTAAATCTGTCTGATTGTCTTTAGTTTAGGCTTTAGACGTGCAGAAGATTGGTTTTATACCTTCTCATCTTCCAGCTTTCTTTCAGTCAAAACTACGATGGTATCAGACTTACTTGTTTTGTATTTTATCTTCTCACCCATCTGGCACCCAAAAGCACAAAAACAAGTAACCCAACACAGAAATGTTTCAGAGATGATCAATATGAAATGCCTGAAGTTCAGATGTGGGCTGATATTTCTCTTTGTTAACTTTTTGGCAGTGTTTGGTGCCAAAAGAGCTCCTGTGCTCTCACAGCAGGCAGAGGTTCGAAGTGTACAAGTTTCACTAAAGTACAAGAAAAGCTAAAGAGATAGTTTGGGTGTTGATTTAGATGTTTTCTTACTAACCCAGAAGCAGAAAATAGAAAATTCTTCTTCAACTAAATCTCTGAACACAGAAACTTTCAAAGTAGGAAAAAAAGTAGGATTTACGGGTAGACCTTTAACTAAATCAAATAAATAAAATTTAACTCTGTGCATAAACGTGCACATTTTACTATTAAGCAACTATCTAACTACATCTAAATGCTCCAACAGGCATGTCCCACTGTTGCTCTGATTTAAGCCTCTCACATTTCTTCAAAGGCTACAAAAAATTTCTGCCTCCCTAATAAGGACTTAGACTAGACTATGGCTCTAACCATAAGCACCTGTATCTTTATTTTACACCATACAACACCACATATTCACACATCCACCAACAATCACCACCGATCTACAGATTAACCATTATGCATTTTTTTGTATATTTTATTGGCATTTTTGTAGGTAAACATGATGATCCTAATCCCCTGTCTTTGGTTTGTGACAGCTTGTGAATATTGTTTTTGTCAAAATGCGCTGTTTATGCTAAGCTAACAAGTGCAATTAATAAACTGCCATAAGCAGAGAAGGTGTCATTCACTTCTTTTGAGATAAGCAGTCATTTGATTTCACAGACAGAGTACATAATTTGAGTTACACACTGCATAGATGAAGGAAATTAATAAGTTTGTCTAAATATTAGGACTGAAAAGAAGTTAAGGGCAATAATCTAAGCACTCTGAAACCAGAAAGGAGAAAGGAGGACATTTAGACGTCTTTCCTTGTGTTTCACCATAATACTGAAAAATTAAGTATGATAATCTACCATATTATTTCAAATTCAGATCAGCAGCAAACGCACTATATATTCAGTTCACGTAAATCCTGCCTGATTGCCTGAGTGTTTCTAATCAGCCTTGTGTAACAGAACTGCCAGAAGATGACTTAATAGTATTCATATAGGCTTCCAGCGAGCTTAAACCATATGTTGTTTGAAACTTGGATCTGTGCGTAGAATGTGATTCAACTGTTTGGTTCACTAAGGCATCAGTGGAAAAGCTAAAAATATCACGCATATACACACACTCACGGAAAAGAAGGAAAAAGAAAAGAAAAAAACAACACATTTCATGCCAACCATCCACCCACCTGCCCACCCATATACATAAAAAAACATGCCATTTATGCCGCACACAAACACTTCACAGCATGACTGTGTTTGTGCCAACACGCTACAGTGCTGCATGTGTGATAGTGTGAAGAGATAATACAGCAGAGGAGCAGAAGCCAAAGCCAGCAGCTGTTCTCGACTCCATGCCTGGGGGCTGATAAGGGGAGGCTCCGAGACCTGTGACCCCCAGATGCGCCGTCTCGTTCAAGGCAGAGGGAGCATTTGTGGGTTAGAATCTCTGGTCATGAATTATTCCACGTCCATGCCTCCCTGAGTACCTGTAGTCGGCTCTGCGGAGACAGAGTCAAGGGGCTTTGACTGACAAAGCCTTTGATCCTACAACAGCCACGCAGTCTATGATCAGTGTCTCTGCGAAGGAGGGAAGACCAGAGCTCTCTCGACACTCTCTTCTTTCGCTCCTTTCATCACTTTCTTCCTATCCATCTCACTCTTTGCCTGAACTCTGAACTCCGTTTGTTTCCTCCGGTTTTTCACCCACCACCTAACAGCACCGGCCTCGACTGTTAATTAAATGGAGACCTTTGAAATTAGAACTCAGACGCAACAAACTGCTAAACAGCAGTCCAGACATACCAGGTTACCTCAGTGAGCTTTAATTAACACAGAGTGGGTCAGGAGTGAGCGCATGAATCTGTATCCATATGTGGACACTATGCTCAGTGCCCTCGGCGCTATAAGCAGACCACTCTTACTGATGTTCCTGAACACATCCACAGCCCTGCCTTTTATAATGAGGCCCCTCTCTGATAACTTGGCCTTCATACCCTGACAGTTGCCCACCTTTTCAGACACACAATTCTCCACTGATCCCATTCAATGTCATGTAATATTCTGTTTCTGCCGATATGAAGTCACTATCACATTTGTATATATCTTTACATAAACATATTCACATTGTACATTCACTCACTGTCAGTGGGGTGGGTATTGTTAATACAATCTGTTACTCGCTGTGTGTTAGAGAAGGGTTGAAGCATTTTTTAAAGACAGACCATTATGTTACAACAAACAATCAGAAGTTTGGTATATTTCATTTCAAAGTATTTTTGCACTGGCAATGGCTGCACATACACATTCCTATATACTATCAGCAATATCCTCCTGATAGAATACTTTGCCCACATGCAGGTGTGAGTGTGTGGAGAAATCAGTGCACAGGTACCTCCTCAGGGAGGGAGAGTAGAAACGCTGCACTTGGCTGAGGATAGGACGTCAGCATTTCTCTGAAAGTATCTGGGTAACAGGATCATACTATCAGCACACAGCCCTCGGTTTCATTTGTTCTTCACTTGCATGTTAGCCCTTATAGCCGAGGGGGGCTCTGTCACAGCCTCAGCCCCACAGCCCGATAGCAGGCAACAGGACACGGCTAGAGGTGGTCCGTTTGAGCCGCTTCAATGGAAGTGCTGCCAAACACAAGGACAAAAAAACGATGGTTGAGTGTGTGGGCATATGCTGCCATTTTATAACATTTATCTGGTGCAAACAAACTCAGAGTCTACATGAAACCCGTCACACTCAGACTTGGATGGAGCCCCGTATCCATTTTGCTAACACTCGGCAGAGCCCTACAAAACTTTGCCTATGCACGGCATGCTCAGTCACGCTCTTCATGGGCATCGTAATCCTTGGCTAATCTCATCCGTGAATCAATAGGATTCTCTCACAACAAGAGTATGAAGCACTGATGGCTACACAAGCCTGCAGTATCTTGGAGCATCATTCATCACGTCACTGATGTCATGACAACTGCTTCCAACACAACTCGAGCGAAAACTAGTGATGTGTGTTTCCTTGTCGAGGCTTCGAAGCGTGTCGAGTAATCCAGGTAGATTTCTGAAGTGCGTATCTAAGCTTGTGTTGATGACGTATGTGGTGACGTTTCAAAGCCTTGCAAGCCGGCCGTACCACGTGACTGGATTCAGAAAACGGTTCACGGGTTTGGAATGAGATTTGAAAAATCACGTTTTGTGGACTTGAGACTTTATTGCACGTTTGTTGTTGTTTTTAAATAAAAATGAATAAAATGTCCCTATTTTATTTGTTACATTTTGTCCCTAATAACATAAGCACAGTCACAAACCAAGTAACACAGAATCAAGAATCTTTATTTGTCATTATGTTTTCACATAATGAAATTAAAGATTGGTGACTCCCAGCTGTAAACATAAATATATATGTGAATATATGTAATATGTAGACGGGCAGCACAGTGGTGTGGTGGTTAGCACTGTTGCCTCACAGCAAGAGGGTTCTGGGTTCAATCCCTGGTTGAGGCAGGCCCTTCTGTGTGGAGTTTGCATGTTCTCCCTGTGCCTGCGTGGGTTCTCTCTGGGTACTCCAGCTTCCTCCCACAGTCCAAAGACATGCAGGTTAGGTTAATTGATAAGTCTAAATTGCCCCTAGGTGTGTATGTGAGTGTGAATGGTTGTCTGTCATCTGTGTTAGCCCTGCGATTGACTGGCGTCCAATCCAGGGTGTACCCTGCCTCGCGCCCAAAGATAGCTGGGACAGGCTCCAGCACCCCTGTGACCCTGTGTTCTCAGGATAAAACGGGTTAGGAAAATGGATGGATGGATGTAATATGTATGTACATAGTCATAACTATCTAAAGTATAAAGTTCACATCACAACCGCTCTTTGTTTCCACTTTCCCTTTTGATCCCATGCTAATGTATCAGAAAGATAGACACAATATTAATAAGTTAATCATTCATTCATTTATTCAATTCAAAGCTTCACACACCAAAGCCATGGTGTCATCGATAATCACTCTGCCTGTTTTACATTTATTGTCCACTTGATGGCACATTAGAGCAAATGAAGCATCATGAAGCTTTGGCCCATGAGTGAACCAATTGGATGGAAAGCTTCAATGCTTCGTGAGGCTTCATCTCACCATCACTAGCAGAAACAGGCAACAGAGATAATTTATTAAGACCTGGAGAAAATCTCAACATAAATAAGATAATACTGTTATTAATGCAATTAATAATGCAGATTCGGTTTTGGACAGAGGGGACTTTACGTGATGCAATGGAGAGAATGCAACAATTGAAAAATTGTTAATTTTTTTTTTAAATCTACAGCATCAGAGGTTTGTGAAACACTACTGCTTTCTCCAATGGGGCTGCTGAAATAAACACAAAATGAAAGTTTATTGTAAATGCTTTGAAAATATAGGTAAAAGCTATAATTACACATTGACTGTGCTTAAAAAAGTTTCAGTTTGAGAATTCATACATATTTGCACAATGTTGTAAACGTTTAAATTTAACTGGTCCATCCACATTTGCTCACAACCAAAACATGGATAATAGGGCATTACCCACAAAATCTGTGTGTCTACAGTGAGCTAAAATGGGTCAATAACCACAGGTCTGGCCTCCTTCCAACAGCCCTTACAAACATTCATCTGGAAAAATTTCACCCGGCTTTCAAAGCCTGATTATCTTTCAAGGTGAGTACCATCTACTGCAGATGAAAGAACAAATGCAGGAGATATTAATGGAAGGTTCAACAGCCAGTGACTGATGTACAACCGAAAAAAAAGAAAAAAAAAGCTAAGGTCTATTGAAGCAAGTCTAACAATATTAATATCATATATATACATATCAATACTCTTTCAATATAAGCTCTCTAACTATGGGATGCAAAGATTTTCAGTCCATCAAACAATCATCTGTAGTACAGACATTTTTATATTACCCCAATAAATAAGTGAAAAAAGAAATCTGCCTGGTGAGTTGACATAGATGCACATGTATGACAGTATTGTATACCTTCAGTACACTGTAGCTAGTAAGCTGGTACTACGAACAGTGAAGGCTCAAAGAAGTCATTAATATACATTTCCTCATTATGCTAATAGGTCCCCTATGGTTCCCCTCAGGGGCCCTGGTGTTGCCTGACCGTGGGAAGCACATTATCACTGCCATACATTATATCCCAAAAAACCTTTTATGTGCCAAAGCCTAATGATAGCCACATGACACTGCAATTATGACCTTTATATAGAGTTAGTCCTTCTCAGCGATACCGCTTCTGAATATTTTCTCTTCCCACGCCAAAAAGGAGCCTGTGCTTTTAAAGACAAGGAGCAGGGAGTGGGTAGTGATTCAGATCTTAATGGTCCCAGGCTAAACAAGACACAAAACACATCCCCTCTCGTAATCTCCTGCCCGCTGTTAGGTGTACACTTCAGTGAGGCAGATATGTGAATATTTCTCACACCTCGTGAGCCAACTCCAATCGTAGTGTAAATTTCAACTGAACCTCGGCAATAAAAACACAATTGGCTATGGAAAATGCAAATTCACGCACATTTACATCCACCACTGTTATGCTAAATATTAGCATCTGGTTTATTGAGATAAACCACTAGTGCCGCCGATTTGCCAGTCGGGCGCCATTAAACCAGTGCGTAACAAGATGATGTCAGGAAAAGTGTGTCAGTCCTCAAACTGTGGGTTACAATTTAGAACACATGATGGAAATATGGCATTCATGTCTGTTTGATGGAGGTTACAGTCTCCTTATTCCTCCACATAGTTTAGACCTTGTTTATAATACTAGGCAGCAGATTTACCTAAACTTGTTGCTTACAGATCAAACACGGAAACATATCGCACATTAAAACACATTAAGTGGATTAAAATGCTTTCGATTAATGAAAGCCAATTCTCTCTCACTTACAGCAACATGAGTGCGGTCAATAGTGCCAATTACATTTGGGAAACGGGACACCACTGCAAATTGTGTTTTTTTTAATTGTCTATTCACCCACCGTGTTAGGACCCCTTATGTATGTACACACGTATCAAACACCAATTAAACCTCCTCACACCTCTGGCATAACACGGCTAAAGGTTGACCTGCCAATTCCCTTTGAAAAGTGCCGGTCGCCAGGAATCCGAAGGTTTGTCAGGACTTGAGGTGGAGCTGGCACGGCTTGGTTTCTGCATGTGCTTCTCTATAAAGCTAGGTCCAGTGCAGCACAGACATCAGACATCAGACAAGAGAACAGCTCTTGGAAATCAGAACCGGCCACTCATTGTCATTGGCCAGGAAATCTTGTTGGTCTGAAATTTGCTCTGTCTGAAGTTTTCCAATGGGCAGATCCTCCAACAGCGCCAAATTGTGCATAATCATGGACTGAAATTGCATGTCTTTACTTACAACCATTTCATTGCATCTGAAAAGCTACATCCTCCTGTGTGGGAATTACCCTGATTATTACCAACAATGATGATCTTATTTATAAGAATACATTTCATAACATTTAAGTTTTCTTTAATTACAGATCCAGCTGAATATGGGACCTAATTAAGCTGTACAACATACTTTCTTTTGCAAAAAACAAAACATTTAAGTATTCTTTAATTACAGATCCAGCTGAATATAGGTCTTAATTAAGCTGTACAACATTTTCTTTTACAAAAACAAATTCCTTTTTTATTTTTTATCCTAAATAATGTTTTTTCATGCGTGTGCGCTCCAGGAAGTATCAAACAGGTGTTGGGTTGCCCTGATGAGATATATTTTTTCTTGTTTTTCCAAAATACTGAAATTTTAATTGTGCACTTCAGCAAAGGTAATACTTCAGTTTATATTGCACATTAGTATTAATTTCAATCTGTGGCTGTGGCAGTCGCATTAGCAGCCATCCACCCGCGTTAGCATTTCTTTCGTATTTGGTTACATTATTTCATTCACACCTTTTCCAAATAATGACAATACACAATCTTATTTTCAAGTATTACACATTTATTTACCTTAAGAAAGTTTGCCTTCTTTTTAGGTGTACACAATTTAGTTTACCTTCCTTCACATGGCCACAAATCATACTTACCTTTTTCCTTCTCATCCACTGGGTTCCTCGGTCAGAAGGCCTGAAACCTGGAAGGGGAGGCCTTTTATGGACAATCACAGGAAATGGGAAGGTTCTATCAGCAACATGGAGAAAGGAGGAACCAGAGCTAACTAAACCATAAAGCAGTTTTTTGTTTGTATTTGTTTTCATTTACTTAATGATCATTTTTGCCTTTAGTATAGACGTTCTTTTAAAAACTGTTAGGGTTGTGTTTATTTGAGTGTGTTACAAGTTTGTTGTTTGTTTAATTTCCCCATTGTGTCTGTGTTGGGCTAGCCCTTTAGGTATATAAATACAGGTAGTTTAGTTGACCTTGTTTGATTTAGGGCTCTTATTCTACTTATTTTTCTAGTTAGGAAATGTCTTTTTTTTGTCTTTTTTGGGTCTTAAAAAAACAAAACAAAACCAACCTTTATTTAATTTTTTGTCCTTGTGCCTTTCTGCTTGGTCCCTGACAGTGTGACATATGTTTTTCTTTTTTCCTTACGTTATGTTTATAAATGAGGACCCAGATTTTGTTTTTCTGCCACTGTTTTAGTCTTCTCAGTGGAAAGAAGCTTTGAGTTCCATCCCAACAGCTGGATGGAAACGCATTTACATTCTTGTTTATCTACAGTATACAGTATATGGATTTTAATGTCTCACTGCGTGTTTGCATGTGCGTGCTCTGCCAGCTATGTATTCGTTGTCTCTCTCTGCAGGAATTTCTTCCACAAAAAACCTTTCCTAGTTGTTCCTCCTGTATGCTACAGATAGAAACATGAGTTTCTAACATGAGTTTTGAGCAGCAGGTCTTCAAGATGTTCAAATCACCTGCAATAATGTGCCAAATGAGCAGCAATGCATGATGGACATCACACAGGCCATTCAAAAACATTCCTCTAATCTAAAATAATGTTATAGTATACTATTACTATACTATCCTTAACTATAATATTATCTTTAAACATGTCCAAAAAGCAAAACAGGTTTGTTAACTCATGTTGTAAGAATATTCCAGTGAATAATCTCTAGCATTTCTCTGCACTTTCTATTCCAAGTTCACTGACCTCCTTCAAAATAGTTTGTATATGTGATGATCTGTAGATGTTTTGTTTTCATGTGAGTGAGTGACAATCACAAGTTTTGCAGGACTAGTTTAAAATGAATGAATTATGATTTTAAAATATATGTTAAGAGTAAGTGACTCTGATGTGGAGATGCTGAAGGTTTAAGGTTGACTTTTGCCAAACACAGTATACCAACAGTACATTTATTTCTAGAAACATATTCCATACATGATAATAAAAAACGATTAAAAAGACTGCAGATGTGATGAACAATGCACAAATTAATAACAATAATCTTTCACTGCATAATCATATTTTACCCCTTTTTAATGTTACAATTAACTTCAAGGTGGATGCACCGCGATAGCATCAAGCTAGTCCTCATATTAATTTAATTCATCATCCAGACTAAAGACGTGCCACACATGAGCTGGAAATGATGGGCTCAATTTTGCAGATGAGGAAGGGTCAATTATAGTGTAATGCAACATCCCAGTGGAGTTATTATGTTTATATTGCCAGTGATAAGTCAGAGATGATGCTGTCTGTTTTTATGACTCTGCACCCAGCAACGGCAAAGCAGCAGTAAAACTTGCCCTTCGCTCTGAGTGTGTGTTTGTGTTTCGGCCCCGAGAGGGAACAGACAAAAACAGAGGAGGATGGGCCCCTAAATGCAGAAAAGAAACAACATGAATAATTTACTTTAACAATTCACTGTAAGTTGAGTGAATATAATGTGGACGTGTGCGTGCACGTGTGTGTTCATGGATGCATCCGAAGCCCTCCGTGCGTCTCTGTCACTCGCAGTGAGCGAAGCAGCTACATCAAAGAAGCAGAAACAAGTGCGATTTTGCACGAGACGGTTAATGAGGCAGAGAAAGTAAGCGAGAAGAGGGTGGGAGTAGAAAATGAGGCAGAGATACACAGAGCACAGGTTGGTGTGCTGATCCGATGTGTCTTTGGCCCCCTGAGAGAGCTAAGCCTATTAGCTAATAAAGAGGAAGTGGATGAAAACAAGGCAGAGGTGGTCTAATCAGGTTGGCCTGAGGAGTGAGGGCTTAAGCAGTAGCAGCTGGAGACCCCGAAAACATGTAAGACAAGGACCTCGCTCACAGTTGTGGTCGCCCTCAACACCACTTCCCTGAAACTGACACCCATGTTGTGTAGCAACGTCTCCGCTTCGTGAAACCCAGAGGAGCCTCTGTTTTAATTATTGCACTGTTCCGTAATGGTCAATTCCCACTTTTCTATTTTCTCATTTCACCAACAGAGCAGATAGGGTAATAGAAATTAGGCCACAGCGATGGGAGTGGAAACGTGTGCTGAGACCGAGATGTCAGAAGAGACCTACACTGAGCACGTCTCTGCACTTCACTGGCTTTGTGCTCACATGGCGTCTGAAAGGTGGATGTTTTCACATATATCTGTGCACTATTATCTGACATCCCAATGATGGGATCTAGTATAGATGACCTTATAGATTTCTAGTGTGATCATAAAACACAAGACCTGTATCTGGGATTAAAATGCATTTCTGTATTGCAATAAATTGTGTTGAGAGATGCACTTGATAAGTCTGCCTTCGCTGGCAAAGAGGCTGCTATCATGAACCAATTATACATAAACAGAGATGTCAGCCGATAAGGAAGAAGCCATTACGACTCAGGATAATTGATTTTAGCATGGAGCCTTTCTCCTACGTCTACGACACTACCTTGGCTCCAGCAGTGAAGGCCTACCAGGAAAAAAAAGAACTAATCTGCTTTTGTCACTGACAGCTGTGTGATTCGTGTGCCCTTGTGTGTGCTTTGTGGGCTTGTCTGGAGAGCGAGGTGAGGTGACACAGGCAACACATGGTCAGGGCTGGTGTGAGGTAAAATATGCACAGTACATATAACTGCAGGGCAAACCACCATCAGGGAAAGATGGCAGACTCTATGGCAACTACTTTAATGCAGGCCACAGACTCACGCACAGTCAAAGATACTCACAAAGCACGGTTATGAAAAGAGAAAATTGCAATACACATCAATGCAGACAGACCTAACTTTGCACCAAGATGGCGTGGACAGCTGAGTGTCACTAATTCTGTTCCGCACGTATTAATACGCCACCGGAGGGATTAGATCTGGCGCACAACAAAAAGAAGACGTACATGGCACTTTCAAGTTCAAGACAGGAGAAGGCACTCAGGGATCTCTGGCAACACGATGCATTTTTCAACAGGAGTAAAAAGCGAATTTTTTAAAAAAAAGAAAAAAGGGAGGGAAATGTCGGCTTTTTCACTTGGAATTCCGTGCAACTGTGAAGAATTTGTCCCTGCACGCCCCTTCAAAGTAGACCTTGAAAAGCGTTCAAAACGGCCCCTCCATGCTTGGAATCTGTGGATAATTTCAATTGGATGAAATAGGGGGCAGCAATGAAAAAAAAATTCTAACTGATGACTTTGGGACAATGATTGATTTGGCGTAGTCGCTGGAAAAGAGGCGACCATTAAAAATTGAAATGGGTGTGTCTGTGGCAGACGTTTCATGTAGTATTTCAAGTGGAATGAGGAACTTTTATATTGGCAGATGGAAATGAATTATTGAGGGGCCTTAACCATCTCCTTCTCCTGCATCTTCTCCCTCCTGTCCCTTCGTCTGTCCCACTCCTCGAGTCTGCTGAGGATGTCTGAGTGCACTCTGCTCTGACCACTCAGTCTTCTTCCAACTTCACCTAGGTGTACGATCAGATTTTCATCAATATTACAGAAACATACTTCACTCTAAGGTCCAATAGTATACACGTATATGCCGTATTTTTTTTTTTTTGCCAGGTCCTTTACGGAAGACTTCACATTTAAAAATCACAGGCCACTAGTAAAATGATACCCTGCATGTCTACACTTTAAAAGCAAGCTTTGAGAGAGCCAAGCTGGATTCTCACCAAGGTCTTTATGCTTTATGCTACCATGGTGCTTAGAGCAAGAACAGATGAAGAGCGTTTGTGTTATATGTGTGTGTGGAGCCTCTCCCTCTCCAGAAACTATCGCTTATTGAGCATTGTCTGTATTTCGAAGAATGATGACGCTGATATCACTGTACCGCGCTTGAACACCTGAAGTGACCCCAGTGTCTATCAGTGGCTGTTTGGAGCCAGCCAGGCCATAAACAGTGTCTGCTGTGGCCCAATATATCACTAATGGCTGAAGCGGAAAGGTTAGCTTGAAACACACTTATGTATCTGTGATTTTGAAATTAGTCTGCACCGTTTCTCGTGTATCTCATATATCTGTCTTTACTGTGTGTCCTTTTTATATACTCCATAACCGCTTTATCACAATCTATGCTGTGTTCTTTGGAAGACGTGTGGAATGACCAGTCTTTTACAAGTATAGGTATCATTGCCATATTCCCTCCTCTCGTCTCCTCAACAAAACAGCAAGCGCTCAATGTGTGCATGTAACTGTCTTTTAATAGTGTGCTCTTTTATGACTATTATTTGTTTTTTTTTGTTTTGTTTCCATGGCAACCACCAGGCAAAAGCAATCCTGACCCTGTCGTCGCCGATGCTGGCTGCAGTTTCAAACTACCTTTTCATCATTAAAGGCTGCTGGAAGAAAGTGTAAGATAAATGCATTCCTCAAATTTCCGTGTGAAAAAAAGGGAGATACAGATATGTGAAAACAGGAACAGAGAGACCAGTGACAAGCACTCGGAGAACAAGGCGAACTAGACGCTGTTTAACAATCAGTCAAGCGGAGACAAAGAAGGGATCAAGTTGCTTCACTCTTCATCTGGAAGTTCCCCAGGTCTTGTTTAGGGTTTTTTTTCCCACTATTTTTGGTCATAGTCTCTCCCCTTCAGGGCGTTTCGTGGACCTAAAATCATTTGTCACACCCACTTGATGCAATAGTGGGGAAGGTAAAACTTAATGAAACATGCTCGCGAAGAACCATAAATAATTCAGGAGGCTTTTATCCACAAAGCGTTTGTTTTTGTGATCTGCGAGCGTGTATTCTAGGAGATCTCAGAGCTTTATTTAGCTCCTGTTCCCTTCCCGCGCTGCTGGGGATGAACACAAAAACCTGTCATCTTTGGCCATGACTCATAACCTCATCCTCGAACTGATAAATCACACACCTGGCTCATGTCAGGGATGCCATTTTAAGAACGCTTGAAGAGATAAACAGTCTTACTCAAGCATCGCATTAGCAAAATGACACAGCAATGTCTGAGCATACTAAATATGCAAAAGTAATGATTATTTAAGTCCTAATTAATACATGTTGAAAGACTGCATGCCTATTGCTTGCCTTATTCTTCACTGGATTTGATGGACTGAAGACATTTATTAGCTAATTACTGACTCAGATGTTGATACAAGAGCTTGTAGTATATATATGAAATTAAATAAATGTTGTGTTTTTTTGCTTGGCATCAACCTTAGTGCAAAGCATTGCATGTGCCAATATATGGAATGTCTTCCCTGTAAAGGAAATTTACAGGAAATTTTCAAAGTATTGCGCTGTTGATGCTTGGGGAGTGCACGTCTGGGCTTCAATCACACGAGAATTGGCAAATGACTAAATTAGTCATCTGCTCCGATTTGAAAGTTTGGTTCAGCCAAATTCTGTCACCCCTCCTTAACTGTGATTAAATGAAATCCAATACACCAAATAAAAATAACACTGAATATCTGTATCCTTTCCACATATCTGCTCGTAACATTATCAAGTCTGACAAGTGTTCGTGGACAAAAAAATGTTGAACATGAAAAACATTTATTTTTTTGCAGAGGCACTAAGCACAACACATTGGTCCACTGGTCACTCTGCTGTATTCAGACATTACAAAGATATTCAGGACAGTAACATTAACCACAGTTAACAGCAAGGCTCAGGCTATGTACTGACACTTCCCAACAGACACACACCCCGGAGAACGTCTTGTGCCGCTAGCCCTGCTACAACACAGATACTCGCACAGTGACTCTCTCAAAGGGCCATGATTGTGCTTCTGGTGACTGTCAAAGCTCTAGTAGGCTGCCTGTCTTTTAGTGGAGAAACAGAAAGTCTGACAGTGCTTTCTCATTGCAGGACTATCAACTCTACATCACTATCCATGCTACACTATACTGCTATCACACACTCTGCATATTTAGTCAGCATGCAATGAATACCATCTATGGCAGGAAAATGACTTTAGCTACGTTAGGTAGCCATTCCACATGCGATTTTATTAAAGAGGGTACCAGATACATTGAGCACAACTGTTATGTACGACTATCACCCTCATAGGGTTTAATACACATATAACAGTAAATCCAAGATTACTCATTCTGTATTGACATGCATTTTATTTATAACTGGACAAGAGTAATTATTCATATATATATTTTACTTGGTCTGACTCTCCCACCCTCTGAAAATATTTGCCACAGTTAGGGGTCCAGCTTAACATGATGGAGGCATAGCCCACCTTCAGAACTGCCATTTTTGGAAAAGGGATGCATCAGTAAAGTAAAAAGCATCTCTGTCCGTTATCATGTCTAAAATACATCCTATAAATTCTTAATCTTAGTTAAATCTGTTTGGCCCTGCAGCCTGTACATAATGTACAGCCCCTTATTTTTTTAACTAAGGAGCACAGTTGCTCAATCATTTATACACCAGAACACATATGATGACACATTTAGAGGGTTTTGGTGAAGTATACTTAAGCCTTGTTATTTAAAAAAAAAAGAATCCCTCTTACTCTCTGTTTTTATTCCAATTATCCTCTTTTAATTTTTAATTACTGGCGGTGACTCACTTACAGGATTCTTTGACCTGCTATTTCAATTCCTCCTCCCACTCTTGAATCAAGTATTCAGTCTCAACTTCTCCAGCCACAAAGTGAGAGAGAGAAAGAACAGACAGTGTGATTTTCCCCTATGGCCGTGTCATCATAAGGCCAAGCCATGAATATTACATTGTTGTGTAGATGAGACGACAGTGTAAGCACAAAGCCAGAGAAAGGGGTGTGTTTATCGACCAAACATGACTGAATATCTGCAACAAGGTGCTAATGTATTCAGTCACTGAGAGCTAATTTCCAAACCCTCTGCCGCCACAAATCTCGTCATTTAAATTATACACATACAGCAGTTTGTGATACAGCAAAGTTTCCTTCAGCGCAGCGTTCACATCTATTCTCATTCAGACTCATTGTGCATTTCTAAAAGGGAAAAATGTTTCTTCTCTCCTGTTTTGCTATGCAAAACCAACTGTTTCTTGGACATCAGCACAAAAAAAAGGATTTTTAAAAAACACTGTATCTGCAGGCGGTGATTAGCTTGACCTCGTGATCTGGCTGTGGTCACTGTTGATAAAGAATTATTTGATGATGTGTGCCGTCTCATTTCCACAAAATAGTGCTGCTGGTTTTTAACAAAAAAGAAGAAAAAACTAGATTGTTTTACATCCTTGAGGAGCAATTACCATTTTCTAACCCTGCTAATAACAGGTTGCTAATTTACTCTACATCCACCTTTATTCATACTGACCACAGACCATACAGACCACATAGGGACAATCTGCACATGAATTAGTTCTCCATGGAACAAGCTAACTTTTTATTATGTGTGTGTTTTTTTTTGTTTTTTTTTTTTACAGTAGCCCGAAAAAATCTATATTGGTTATGTGGCCTATAAATCTCCTCATTCAGTCATGCAAATCTTTTTTCACTGGAGGAGAAGGATTAGTGGCGAGGATGAAGTATAAGTGTGGGAGGTGAGGGTACTGAAGATGATGTCAGCTTTGTAACCTGAGCCTCTGGCCAAAGATCCCCTAGTGGAGGAAAACAAGGATCAATCCAGGGGTCCTATTACCCTGCCTGCATAGGTAATGTCATGAGATGATCCCTACTAGCAGTCTCTGGATGAAAGGCAAGAGCCTACAGAGGCTCACTCTGAGAGGAGAGGGAGGGATTATAAAGGAGAGGAGGAAACTACAGAAGAGGACGGCACTTTATTTTAGCAATCAGTTCACTTTTTGAACTGGGTACCGTTGTGTCAGTGGGAGGAAGGCGAAATGAAGTCATTTCCATGCTGATTACTGAACCTTCCCTCCTAAAATAAACACTGAGACGCAGCGATCAAAGTTAAAAACCACCTCTTTTGCCTCAGAGGAAGCACAGTGCTATTTTTGTCACCTGCCTGCAATGGCTGCGACATCATCAAAGTGATACTCCGAAAAACGCCTCCGGCCTCGCCAAATAATCAAGCACGCTTAAACCCTGATGCACACACATACACACACACAGATATATACCGACACATGCTGTGGGATGAAACATAACACTGCCTTGCCCCAGCAGAGCAAGAGCACAGGTGGTCATAATGGCTGTCTTAGTTGGATTATAGAAAGAAGAGTACTTACAAGTTCTTATCTCCCTTTCCGTCTGCAGCTTTCACTCTCCCTTTCTGTCTCTTACCCTTCCTCTCCTCAGCCGTGTCGCTGCTCATGTAGATGTGTGCGCTGGGGGAAACCTGAGGAGGATCTCTTACACTCTCAGTCACTGATGTTGCCTTTTGCGTGTGGGCCGGAGCCCGCGTGTGTGTGTTTGCACGTGCCTTTTCTGTGTAATAAAGCTAAAGTAATACATCATTTGGCTGTATTGAGCTGCAAAAACATCCAAACCATCGTATAAGAGCATCCAAGAGCAAGTGAAAGCTGGGGAAGGAGGAGGAAATGGGCCAAAGAGTTCATAGTGCTGTCCCCGTGTGTAGGAGAGTGTTGGTTAGAGAAGAGAGACCAGGGCTCATAAAGACAAAGGCCTTCCCTAACTAGGTTACAGGATTTCTCTCTTTGTCCATTAGCGTGGTAATGAACCACTGGCCTTTTATGACTTCCCAAGTGGTTCATGCCTCCCTATCAGTATCTCTCGCTGAGAGTTCTTCCTATCAAGTGGAGGAAATGTTATACGTGTTGCTGCTGTTAAATGGAGAGCCTCATCTCCACAACAACAGAGAGAGAGAGAGAGATCATCCACATTTTCGCACTTTGACGATGTATAATTTAAAGTACAATACATGCGAGTACAAGAGGCAGTTGGCCAAAATCAATAGGACACATGTTTTCTTGCTATTGCCTTGTGCTACCTCGCTTTTCTGCTGAAGAAATAATTCCCAATGAAAACTCTTGACAGCACACTGTAGATTACTGAGAATATGTCAGACAACATTTCTAAGAAGAGACAATGCTGTTGTATTATTTTCAAAGCACTGAGCAGCACACACTAAATTCAGTTAACCTCCATTTTATGTTTTTCATATTCTTATCTTACAAATCTCATAGGAATTGCTATAGGAGGGAAATGTCCTTTTTTTAAATTGGGTAAAGTTACCCTTTACACTGATGACCACTTCCTCATCATTATACACAAGGAGAAAAAGAAGGATAGGCACTTATTAAGAGACAAGCAGTCATGTTGGTGCCAGTGTGAGAAAGTGTCCTGCCAACAAAGGAAACTAAGAGTATTACTACAAGTGATGTTACACTTTCTTAACCCAGCTTTGGCCAGTTTGATTGAATGCGTCCCGTGTAGCCGAGTGGCGTTCCAGGCCCTTTTGACATGAGTGCACTACATTGGAGCCAGCAATAAGATGTTTGGATCAATACCAGGCCTTCAGATCACTCGTGTGTGTGTGTGAATGTGTAATGTGTGTGCATGTCTTTCTCCCCCATCAATCCACAGCTGGATGGCTGCTTATTCTGCCCTAAGGCTACATCAACTTTATCGGCTCACCGTGGGAGCGGGGCTTCAAACCAACATTGATACACAGCATGCTGAGACACAGGGAGAATGACTGATTGAATGAAACCTTAGAGTGGTATTTGAGAGCAAAGCCTCTGACAACAACAGCTCAGACTGTCAGCCTTCCAAACAGAAAGCCCATACACAAAGCTCCAAGGTTAAAAGGAAGAGGGGAAAAAAAGAGGATGATTTTGTTTGAATAAATGTTATTACTATTAGCTGGGAGGTGAAAAAGGCAGACAGCTCATATATCAAATACACTGCAGTGTTCTGAGGATTTAATATTGTCAACTACTGTGTTTGCTCTTTAAAGGTCTAATCTGTGCTTGCTGTGTGGTGCAGACTACTGAAACACAGTAAATCCACTGGTGGCCATAAGTCTCTTTTGAATGTAGACATGTATTTCCTTATTATTCATTATCATTCTTGGGGATATTGGTTTAAGTGCTAAGGAGCTTACAAATCTACATTTTCTACCATTTTCTGGAACATACACATGAGGTTAAATTGGCAGGATGTCTGTTCAGGGCTTTGTTTAGGCATGTGAAATATGGATATTGTGCGTAAGTGCAGCAATTTAGCGAGCGTGCATAAACACTTAAATCTGATTGATCCACTGCATCGATGATTTACACCACAAGATGTCTGAGTCTGCTGCCAGTCTGCTTTCTGTACAGTAATGATGTGCGAGGTAGCGAAAGATAACAGTTTCCCTCCCTCTTCCATCATTCTCCAATCTGCCTTACTGTAAAAGTTGTGACGAAATTTAACAGATTACAACTGAACCTGAAACTGACAGTCATTTACAGAACTATTTGCACGTATCTTTGCACACACTTTGAAGCTCAGCTGCGGTGGCGTGATGGGGGGTGTAAGTGTTTGTTTGGAAAATCACTCTTGGCTCAGACCAAAAGGAAGGGATTGACTTTTTTTTCTTTTAGCACAGGGCTGGCCTGGAACCACGATCTGTTTCATCAATATTCAAGAAAGCATCCTGCTACTCATTAATAAGTGAATGAAATTGATTCAACATTTTGTTTTCAGGCAGTGTCCAGCCAGGCCCACATCCAGCAAGATCAGAACTCCGTCATCATTTTGCCCATCCTAAACGTTAAATGGACGGATTAGGAATAAGATTTGACTCTCCTCGCTCTCCATCCCTTTTCTTTTCTGTGAGCGACTTAACCATTTTCACTGTGACCGCAACAATTTTATCCAAAGGAGACAAACTGCACAACAAATATGGGGCTTGCTGCACTCTACCAGAATACAATACCACTGAATTTTGTGTTCAGCATTGGATTTTGCTAATCTATTTGTTTTTTTTTCTGCCCAGGTTGTTTTCTTGTGCTGCCATATTCAGGGGCTGCCAGCCCATGAAGGTCGTGATAATTTAACTCCTGTTTAGTGGGCAAATATACACAAGAATTAGAGGAATCAGACTTTGAGAACTACAAACTACAGGAAATAATCAAATTCTGGTTTGAGCTATCCAGTGTAAAGGTATAGTACAAAGAAAAAAAGACAGATTGCAATTGATGGGCAAATTTCCTATCTGTGCACCACAAATAAAAACAACACACATTCAAGAGCAATTAGCATTTAGAGTTTGAGAATTAGTTATTCACACATTTGAAAAAGCTTTAAACTTTCTAGAGTTCACAATATGGCTGAATAACAGTGATTATAAGAGAGCACACATTGTATCCATCCATCCATTCATCCATCCATTTTCTGTCATTTTCCACTTATCCTGTCTCACAGGGTCACAGGGGTGCTGGAGCCTATCCCAGCTGTCATTGGGCGAAAAGCAGGGTACACCCTGAACTGGTCGCCAGTCAGTCTCAGGGAGAAGGGATGATATGATATATGATATAAGAGCCCTGGGTTGGGATAAAATCCGTTGCATTGGGTTTCGTCTCTGCATCCATAGGTGTGCGCTCATCTAGTTGAGCTATCCGGCCGCCCCACATTGTATCCTTGTAGGTCAATCCAGTTTCATCCGTTGCTTTCTCAATTGTAAATGAATTTCTCTTATCTCTGCCTGTAAAGCTGCCACTCAGGTAGTTTGAGAAGCTCTTCGATATAACAGCAGTGCTGAGCCTGCGTGTTATCCAGTCTTTTTAAAGTGGTTTTGGCTGTAGAGCCAAACTACACTACTCATAATCCAATACTTATCTAATTTAAGAAAAATATAGCTTTCAATCCAAGTCTACCAGCCCTATTATTTTGTACTTGCAATGACTTCATCGCATTTAACACGCTTAAGGCTTTTGTCTGGGGCTTTGGAAATCAGAGGATCAAACTGTACTTTTTACCTGCTCCTGATATAATGGACTCTCAATTCATTGAAGATGTACTTGATATCTATCCTCCTCTACAAAGAGCTCCATTGTCAGCTGATAAAGACTAAGAAATAGATCTGTATATTCACCCTGACCCTGAAGAGTGGACTACTGACATTTCCTTGAGGTGTCAGTAATCCAGTCTTATGACATGTCTTGCTTATCCATCCAAGTCTTCATTCTCATGTCTACATAACTATCTGATAATTTCCTCTGCATGCATAATAGAAAAAAAGAAGAAAAAGAAAATAAAATGTGATC
Organism: Scortum barcoo; assembly: GCA_023238725.1. Lineage (NCBI taxonomy): Eukaryota > Metazoa > Chordata > Actinopteri > Centrarchiformes > Terapontidae > Scortum > Scortum barcoo. Next base: position 21,662,243 of record CM041532.1, on the reverse strand, counting down.
ATAAGTGGTCTTCACCCTTAAACTTATAAACTCATCTTCACTTGAGTTACAGTCTGTACACTTCCAAAAATTCCTCTCAAGTCCTGAGAACCAAGAAGAAAAGACCTGCCAGACGCCTCCCCTAACCAGTGCTGACATCTCAGATATGGGAAGGCATGACAAACACAACAACATGTCCTTCTCTTTAAAGGAAGTGAAGCCTCACAATTCAACAAGTATACACTACATGTAGCAACTATCCACAACATATTTGGTGATGGCCGACTTTGACAGGGTTTTTACAACAATATTCCTCTCCCAATCTGTATTTCAGTGGAAAATCAAAGCTGGCTCAGTACAACTAAGCAGCACTGAGCATTAGTATCTATGTGATGATCATCCTTTAAGAAGGGAACGCTCCCCCCTATGGCTGCTAAACTGCTAACTAACTGCCAGAGTCACCTGAGGACTCCCACAGGAAGATTAGACGTGAATCGGGAAGCCATCTGAGGTAACCGAGTGGGTGCAGTCCGTGTCGTCATCCTTTGTTGTTGTCCTGCCAGCCAACTGCTCGCCGGCATCACAGGGGACTGGCACTGAGCGCAGACAGTGGGAGAGTGGTGATGCCCAAGTTCACGCAGAGCGACAGCTAATGCCTTTTGAAAAAGTGGCCGCGGTGCCACCAAAAGGAACCGGGGGACAGGCAGTGAAAAGTTCAGCCATCTCATCTCGGCTTACCATCGCTCCCCCTGCACTAATCTGACAGCTGCTATACGCCAGCCTGTCTGTGAAGCCCATTTCTTCTCTTGCTCCGTCTTTATCTTTACATTCAAATTTACTTTCTCTCTCTCATTTTCTTTCCTTGAGTCACATCTCCTCTCTTTGACTGCCTCCCTCCCTTGGCCCCCCTCACAGAGTGTCTCCTCCCTGCCTGACACAGGATCAATATTGTTTCTTCCTCCCTCTGTGGCTCTGGTAACGGCAAAATGAATTAAAGGATAATGCCAGCTGACTAGGGGGTAAGATATAAGAAAAAAAAGTCCCATTGCTCATTTCTTTTTATCAATAGGCTATGACGTTTTAGCCCGTGTTTCTTCCAAGAAACAAGCCTTTAAGGAAAAACACGCCTGAAAGCTCATCGACTTACATCTGATGACTCCGACTGCCTCTGTGAATGAGCACTTTAGTTAGACTGAAGCAGGATAATTAAAGATCAGAGCGGCGAGAGCATCCCAAATAATGTTCTGGTAAATCATATGACGTCGACATGCATTCTGACTAGCATTACGTCGGTCACTGCAGTGAGACGCACACACACACACACACAGCTCATTAAACTGATGGAAAGGTTACCTAAGCTAATGGTTTGACTGTTGCACCACTGATTGATCAATTCATTGATTGATTTGAGGGAAGCAGGGCCACTGTTTCCAGTCTGAAAATGCTGACGCAGTGCAGTCGCCCGCTCGCAGCAGTCAGACCATATTGATTAATCCTTTTTCGCCACTGATGTAAAAGCGACTTGCGCACACCCACGCATATAATTTATACACAAGAAGCCCGGTCCTAGCGCTGAGATAAACAAATATCAATTAATGCAAATATTCCATCTCTCCTCCCATCTCCTCTTCCGATTCTCTTTGCTCGCATTTTAGCTCTCAGCCCATCTATACTATCCACTGAGGGACCCCTAACAAGATGTAGCCTATTAGATCCCGGGATGGTGGAAGTCTTTAACTACGATGTGTCATCAACACGCCGCCTTTATAGCAGCTCAGCGACTTCCGCTTCTCCAATAGTCGGCTAATTGAGGACGAGGGACTGATGATTAATTATCCCTTCCCTGTGCACTGTTTACCTAGATGATCACTGCTGATGAGAGGTGATTAAAATTCAACTGCCACTCAAAATCAGGCCCGGTGTCAAGCATTGTGCAGATGTGGAGATAGCAGCTCTTTTGTAACCCCCCCTTATCGTGGCTGGCATTTCTTGAAATGTTAAGTTCTATCACACCAGTAATATCACAAAGAAGGAGCAGAAAACTGACTGAATGGGATGATGTTGGCATGTTTCGCTCACAGAAGGACAGGCGTAAACCCTTCACCCTTCTACACAAATGTTTGCATCTGTCTTCCAGCCATATCCCAGAATAACACTCTACATAGACCTCAGTTAAATCCTCTCTTGCGTTTTCACACCAGGTAAACACACCTTATATTTAATTTTCAAACAAAATATATCATCATTTTCATAAATAAATCTAATTATATTTCATTTTTAAAACATTACACGTTTTTTATTGCAGGCAAAAACCTTGAATTTCCAAAAGAGCAATTTTTCTTGAACAAACAAAAAACTATTTGTCAATCCTTCAAATGAAGTCAAAATATAAAAATAAGCAGAAACACTGTGTATGGTCTCCTCCTCTCAATATATGCAAATAAATTGGTTAAAAAAAAGTACATGCCAAAGACACAAATATGGACTTATTGGGTTCTAATTGGCCTTCCATCTTCTTTCCATCTGCATACATTAACATGTCGGCCAAAACCGCAAGTCTCGAGGAGAGTGTGGCCTGGCCCCTGTTTTTGGCCATTAGGCATTTGATGAATGTCCCCGGGAACGTCACACAGGGAGGGACGTGTCGCCCAAGCGGCATGCAGCCATAATGACTTGCTGCAGATCACATAAACAGATCAGTCATTTGCCAAACCAAACAGTGCCAAACAGTGGGTGACACAGCCGAGAGAAGGGGGGGGGGCAGCCTGTGCTAGCTGCTTGTTTAGTTTATTTGGACCCATTATTTGCATATTAATGCTTTGAATTTCGTTCAGCTTCACAAAAAAAAGAAATAAAATAAAATAAAATAAAATAAAATAACCTAGCCACACACACAATGCTCTGAGTCACTGTGGAATGACTACACAGCATCCCAGCTCCTTCATTAACACTCCCACACACATTCACACAAACGGAACAGATGTTTGTTGTTCTGAGTAATTTATTTTTATTTTATTCACTTGTATTTAGATGTTCTGGCAATATTCCTCTACAGTAACATTCCTGGCGATAACAAAAGGGGGAATTGAATTGAGCTGAACTGGAAAGAGGAAGATGAAAAAGAAAACTGGCTACACAGACTGGGGGACAAAAAGAGAGAGAGAGAGAGAGAGAGAGAGAGACAGAGAGAGAGAGAGACAGAGAGAGTGAGAGTCTTGTGTCCCCACTACTGGATGCACCAAAATTAAACAAGCTGCTGCCCGTGAGACTCGAAAATGCCCCTCGAGCTGCATTTTCCTTGAAATAAGACAGTGTTAAAACATGCTCGGTGGGGGAGGATATATCCAGCAGACAGTCAGAGAAACCACAGGAAAGAAAAAAGGGGAGAGGGAGGGATGGAGAGGCCGGTTGTTGAGAGAAAGCCAGAGGGACTGTAGAGCACAAGCTTTTTATTTGAATATTTGAATATTATTTGAATATCAAATGATAGCAATTTTCTCTGCCCGTCTCTCCTGCAGGACTCGCGAACAGAGAGTGCTTTTGTGGAAGTCAGAGTTACCACAGTGAATTCAAGCTCCACTTTACATGGCCCCTCTGACAATGCGCTCCGACCTCCTGTCTCACCGATTTTTTTTTTTTACCTCCCTTCCCGCCCACTTCCTCTTTCCTTTTTGCCTCTTCCTCTTATGCCTCCTTTCTTCCCCGACTAAGCGTCATAATTCCTGGTTTGTTAACACAGCTGAATCAATTTGTTTTCATTAAAATGGTATGAGAGGGCTCAAAGCTAGTGAAGTATAACAGCTCCAGCACAACAAGCAGGATGTGATGGGATGGGAGCATGTTGCCAGATACTGTGTGTCTGATGAAGTAAGAGAAGAATGTTTAATTCCCAGTAATTCTCTCGTGACTCAGCTTCCTCTGTCATGTAAACCTCCCATTAAGATCCGCACCATTTTTAATTTAGTACTCTCGGTCCTCCCTGCATTAGTGCTGTGCATTAATTCACCAAATGCACAGTTTAACTCCATTCATATTTACATTTTTCATTGGCGACTCTTTAGCACACATACTTCACTTTCATTTCAAATCTGCAGGTCAGATTAGTGTACTTTCCACACATGTGAACTCCGACTTGATAATGATCGCAGACGTTAGAATTCACACAGCTGGGCGCATGACCATTGAGGCGGCTTGTTCGCGCTAAATTATGCACAATGACATCTTACACATGCATTTGTCTGCGATGCCGAGGGGCCTGAAAAGCTTGGCCTCCTCAGTGTGCGAGCGTGCGCGCGCTAAAACCCAAACCACAGCAGTGTCTCGACACCGCACTCCAAAACGCTCTCAACCCATCTATGATTTAATCCTCATTATACACGCCGACATCCTCCACAGCACTACCGTTTGTAACCCCGGTCTACCAAACCGATTGTAGGCCATTAGAAGTGAACAAATTGCTGCGGCCGCATTGTGTGAAGCGGAAATGTGTCTTAAGCATATTTTGTGTGAGCCGCCTCTAGGTTGGTATGCTAAAAAGACAGCCGGTGAAGGCAGCCAATAAGCAAATGCAAAAGCAGAGACATGCAAATGCACAGATTCCCTGACACAATCAGCAGCACAGAGGAGATGCCTATAAGAACACAAAATGCGGCTGAATTGAACTGTAAGGCAATTAGATGAATAGGCTGCGGTGTATTATCTGGGAGTGATGTAATGCAGCACACACAGTTGATCAGGGGAGGCAAAGTGCTGTTTAGCTGATATCTCAGCTATGGCAAATCTGCATACATTGTGTTTTTTCTCCAGTCCTCAGGTGGCTATGCTCAACTATGCTAAACTGACAGAAGGCAGAAATATATGATTGTGCCCCAGCATTTTTAGCTGTGGCCTGCACCTGTAGGCAACCACTGTGCACTGTGTGTGTGTGTGTCTGTGTGTAAGCATGCATATTTGTGTGAGTGTGAGGAGGGAGGGAGAGAGGAAGAGAGAGAGAGAGAAACAGAGAGGGACAGATTAGAGATTTGGTGCATACTGATCTGCAGCTATATACTGCCATGAATCGGTGCCTATTACAAAAACTGAGTGAGAATGCATTCCTTGTGCATGCATGGTGCTTTCAGCACAATATCTTTACAGACAGCTACTCTCTGCTGGATGAACCACACCAGTTTTCAGGCTCCCTAAGAGCCCCAAGAGCTCTGATTGATGGACGTGTCCGACACCCGTTAAACATTCCAAGATTTACACAGGCCCCGAAGATGAAGCAATCATCGCCACATCCCAGGCACTGACGTAAATCTAGCAGTCAGTCAGACTGACATAAATATACTCCAGCCACATGTGGTACAGAGGCAAGCCCATGTAGCCTGATGAGAGAATAAGATGAATTTTGATCTCAAAAGTACAAAATCCACATCTCCCACAAATATATACTCAAGTCTACCCCATCTTTAACAAGTACATGCACTTCCAAATGCAATTCTTTCTGACCTCGTTTCACAAATAATGAGCAAGTAGTGTTGTGCTGGAACTCAGCGTGCCTCCGACATTAGGCCATAAGGCCTAAGCTAATTCAATTATAAAGCCTTCACATACCAATGGGCAGCAGCTCTTCAAAAGGCAGCCTACACTCTGAGACATCCCTTCCCTGTAAACAAAAAAAGATGATGTTTCCTGCCCACAGGCGAGGATCCATGAATACTCCCTTACATCCGCTCACACTCGCACACAAACACACACACCTTTAGTCACACACAGACAAAAAATATGAGCACTACTGCTGCTACACACTGACACACAGAAACCCCGAGGAGCAGCAGTGCGGTGCAAACTAAGGCAGACACACCTGAGTAAGATGACCCTGAGTTCAGAGAAGAAATCAATGAAGCGTACATCCAGAGATGATTGACCTTTTAATTTGGCACCGCTGGGCATGTTTTATGTTCAAGATGTTGCTTGTCCAGTCATGACATCAGTGATGAGCCACCACGGCTGAGCCAATGGGTTTGAGGCACTGAAAATGCTCTCAAACCCCCCGATGTGTCTTTCACGATAACTCCAAATGCACTCTCACCTTGCATCTCAAACCATAATCTAGAGGTGCCTTTTCTCCTCATCCCTCCACCAGCAGTTTCTTAAAAAAAGGTGCCATTTTCTGACACATAAACACACAGCACAGGACATATGTGCACTTCATGGGGATGGAAGTGACACTTTGCCACAGCTTTCTCAAGAATGCCAGCAATGACTGACATTTAAGTCACAAAGCCACAAACCCCTCACTGATACTGCTCCATTACTGTGGTGCAGTGAGAGCACCATACAGAGAGTTTCCTTTCAGAATGACACGTCCACCGGTCAGAAACACCGACACCTGCTCTTATTTCACATCTGATGAAGACGTTGGAGCGGCTCTTCCTCAGCCTCCTCAGACCCCAGGTGCAACACGCCCAGGATCGCCTGCAGTTCGCCTACCAGCCAGGTGTTGGTGTGGAGGATGCCATCCTCTACCTGCTCCATCGAGCCCACTCCCATCTGGATAAGGGAAGCGGCACAGTGAGGATTCTTTTCTTGGACTTCTCCAGTGCCTTCAATACCATCCAGCCCACTCTGCTTCCGGGACAAACTGAGCAGGATGGGAGTGGACCCCCAGCTGATGGACTGGATCTCCGATTACCTCACTGGCAGACCACAGTACGTCGGGCTGAAGGACATCACGTCTGACACGGTGGTCAGCAGCACTGGAGCCCCCCAGGGCACAGTGCTGGCCCCTCTTCTCTTCACCCTGTACACCTCAGACTTCTGCTACAACTCGGAGCTGTGTCATATTCAGAAGTACGCTGATGACACGGCCATCGTTGGGTGCATCAGGGATGACAGAGAGGAGGAGTATCGGAGACTGGTAGGGGACTTCGCTGCATGGTGCCACACTAACCACCTACAGCTCAACACCTCTAAGACGAAGGAGCTGGTTATCGACTTTGGGAGGTCCAGACCAAGACCGCGACCAGTCCTGCTAGAGGGAGCTGAGGTGGAGGCTGTGGACTCATACAGATACCTCGGGCTATGGATAGACAATAAACTGGACTGGACAACGCACACCAGCCACCTGTATGGGAAGACACAAAGCAGGATGTACTTCCTAAGGAGGTACTGCGGTCCTTCAACATCTGCAGCAAACTTCTGCAGATGTTTTACCAGTCTGTGGTTGCCAGTGTCCTCTTTTACACTGTGGTATGCTGGGGGGCAGCATATCCAAAAAGGACACATCCAGACTGGATAAACTGATCAGGCGGGCCGGCTCTGTGGTTGGCACGAAGCTGGACTCTCTGGTGACGGTGGCAGAGTCGAGGACTCTGGACAAACTGCTGGATATTATGGACAATGCCAGCCACCCTCTGCACACCGTCATCAGCAACCAGAGGAGCCTGTTCAGTGAAAGACTGCTCCTTCCCAAGTGCAGGACCAACAGGCTCAAGAACTCCTTTGTCCATCATGCCATCACACTCTACAACTCCTCACAAGGGGGGAGGAGGACATAGAGTAGGGGTGGTAGCCATTGTACATTTACTTGTACAACACTTACATACATCGGACACTTTTTCCCCTAGTGCAATAACCCCATCATATGCAATAATGTGCACATAATTTTAATTTATAACACTTAACTTATACTTATACTATACAAAGCCATAACTTTATTTCACACGATGCCATATACTCAGCTCTTTCTATTTACTTATATTTTTATTCCCATTCTTTATATTTTGTATTTTAAGTACTTACTGTTTTATTTTTCAACTGTGTGCTTCTATACCTGTATGCTGCTGGAAACTTTGGAAACGTAAATTTCCCTGAGGGAGTCATCCCAAAGGGATCAATAAAGTGAAGTCTAAGTCTAAGTCTATAAAGTGACTGCTGGCATGACAGTGAAGCCAATTGCAGGTTACTATTGATGTTACGACAAAGAGTATTACTTATTGAGTGGCTTGCTTTTTTTCAAATGTACTATAAACCAATAAACAACTTGACCACTTGACACGGCTAAGAGAAAACAAAATCATGCTAAGTTCATGCAGGTATTTGCACTTATTTTACCTGAGAACACTTCCCAGGAATATGTAAGCAAACACGGGCTGCTTTGATATTTATTTATTAATTTTATTATTTATATTGCCTAACTTGTATGTCAATATTGATGTTTTAAAGGTTTATTAAATATCTCATTATTTTCTGATTTGGTAAACTAAATTTTTTTTATTTAGAATTTTTCTTTTTTTAAGATGTATTAAAATTTGTAGTAAACCTTAATGTAAAGACTTCATGCTCTTTATACAAGACAAAATCTGTTAAAAGAGAAACTGTTTTGCTGTTAGAGCAGTGTTAGACCTGTCTCGTCTTCTCCCATTTCTTTCTAAAACACCTGAGTGTTCTCCGATCTTCACCAAAACAACCATCTTGACTCCCACCAGTCTGGTTTCAAGGCTGGCCACTCATCGGAGACCTCATCATCTTCCAAGAGGAGTCCCGGAGTAAAGGTTCTGTTCTTTACACTCACTTGGCTCTGTTATTTCATTCACAGGGCCTTTCCCTCCACAGTTATGCAGATGATACTCAATAATTTCTGTCTTTTCTGAAACAGGTGGCAGCACAAATCTCTCAGTGGATGTATGCACACCACTTGAAGTCTGACCTTGTGAGCTTCTCTGCTCTTTCTTACAGGGCCTGTGGTACCCAAGTTCTCCCACACTGCACCACAACTGCACATCCTACACTGGCTACGAGTGGCTGCTTGAATACAGTTCAAGACATTGGTTCTTTCCTACAGTGCTTCGTTATGTAATGAAGACTGGACTGAACCACTCTGGGGGTGGGAGGGGCGGCCCATTTTGACACCTACCCACACAGCTGCTAGCCAGATTGCTGTAACATTCACAACGCTCATTCTTGGTCCCTGGTTGTTTTTAGAAACCAGATGGCATTTTATTTAGCATTACACCAAAATTGCCGCTGGTGCAAAGGAAAATTAAAAGCAATTTAGGTGAACATGCATGCCTCAGAGAGACCTTCCCTGTTTCTAAAATATCTTTTTGTATGATAAATCTCACAGCTGGACTGATTTTTGATATATGTTCACTCAAAAGATGGGCAGTCTCTATTTCATTTTTACTCACATGTTATATTTTTTGTATCCTCTGGCCAAGTCATGCTATCAGTCTATCTTGCAGTCAGTTTTATCAATTTCATCACCAGAACCATTACAGTTTTCAAGTACACCATTGTTCTAAAAGATAATCGGAAAGAAAAATAATGAAATCAGAAAATGGTTACAAGCCATTTTTTAAATGAACTATGCCAAATAGAGAAAAATGGAAAGGGAGCTGGATCTCTTAGCAATATCAGGCAGGCGAGCAGCCTACAGCTAGCTCTGACATACCCAGTCATCTGCCTCCCCACTCCTCCCCCTCTCAGGAGTCAGAGGAAGGAAAAGACTCGAAGGGTTGTGAAAGCCATGCTCTGCAGTAAGCAGAACCATGTTTAGCATTTAACACTGCACAGGAGGTAAAGGTCTCTGTCTCAAGATTTAGTCCATCTTTTTTTTTCTGCTCCACTATCTGTGCTCGCTCTCCCTCCTTGGCATGAACATATTCCGTGCCCTCTTGACATCTTGTGACTTATTGTCTCCTTCCTGTCTCCCCCCATTGGCCGTCCTCGCTCTCGCCTCACTTCTAATAGGAATGGATGATAGCTGCATTCTCCTCACCCCTCCACATCGCTTCCCACAACGGACTAACTGCCTCCGCAGCCTGCCGCTCACCATCCTATCTCTCTGTGGATACTTCCCCCTGAGTTCACGGGCTGCATTTTTGACGCAGCACATTCAGTGGAGCATAGGAATGAAGGATGAGATGGCTTTGGTAGCAATAGGCCAACCGAGGAGGCAGACAGAGCGGAAAGGAAAGCCTCAACCCACACGTGGGACTCATCTGGGTATTAGTATACTACGTGATATTTCTCTTCACGAGCCTGAGACCTGCAGCTGGAAATGAGAAACGGGAGATAATTGGACGAAAAATCAAACACCTTCCCAGTGCACTTCATAAGACAATCAATAGGCGATATAAGTGAGAGCTCAGGAGACGCATGCTAAAGGTCACAATTTGGATTCAAACCCACTCAATGGTAACAAAATTGCACATGGACCCCAGCCAGCAGGACTATTTGGTTCCACCCCAGGAAACGACTGCTTGAGGTGAATTTTGCGGCCACCTGTTTCCCCACCTCCATAAACAAGTGCATTAGCCATTCCCAAGGCCTCACTAAATTCATTAAAGCAGCAGGGAGTGGGCCGGGGGGAGACAGATAACCCCTCCTTCCAACTGACTGACAGCCAAGGTGAGCCAATGTCAAACCCCAGGTTGCTCCCCGCGCCCTCACCAAACCTCATTTCCTCTCCGTCTCTGTCTTTTGTCTTTCGCCAGACTCTCAGGCTCTTACTGCGTTAAGTGGAGAGAGGAACATTTTTCTCTCCCCCTCTGCCTCCCCTTCCATTCCTTACTCGGTCCTACCAAATCATCTCTCCTCCTCCTCCTAAAAGTCATTTCCATTACCTTGGTCCTTTCTCTCCTCATTTCTTTTTATTGTCATCACTTCTCTTTCACCTGCCCCCTAATTTCTCCACTTTTAACTTGTTACCTCTGACTCAGCATACGAGCCCAAACTCACACTCATACAAAGCTGCTGGTGCACCTTACTGACTGCACTATGGCCTTTGCACTGTATAGCAGACATAACAGACATGCTGATTTGTATGAAGTGTTAAAATAAGAAAAAAAAGATGAGGTGGGGGGAGAGTTTGCATACAAGTGCACACAGCACAAACATAAATCTCACCTTCAATGCACGCTTGCCCTTTCCTTCCCACCCTCTGAACTCTCTCTCACTCTGGTGCTGTGACACCCAGCAGCTGTTCTCGTGCCGTGATGTGGCCCATCAGGACCATATGTAGGGATGGGAAAGGCATCAGCTGCCACATCAGCACACTGACTTTACCCTTCCCCAGGTCACAGGTTGTGCCGGGGGACATCAACAGGGCACACGCATGCACAAAATGCCTTTGCACTGGTGCATATGCATAACTTTTTCTAAAAGAACCTGTAAGCACTCTGATGTATGTGATCATATTTGCTGAAAAGGGCACTGCAGGGATTGTTATTACACTTTATTTCTGTTTAAAAAATATTTAATCCAGTTTAATTAATACTTCATTGCATGATCTAATTTGATGTGATCTAATTTACTTAAATGCATTCCTGCATACTTACAGATACAGACACATAGCGTGGGGCTGTACTATAAGTACACATTGAGCACAACCACTATCCTATGATACTATGATACACTATTTCCCCCACTGGAAAACGTCAGAAGTTGCACATGTCATCAGACAAAATTTATACACTTCAAAAGAGCTTACATAGATATTCCGCAGCCACCTTAAGTGCACAAAGAGGCTTGGGATTAACACACCATGACCTCATCGCTACATTTACACCATGACCTGACGCAAAACCAGCAGTCCAAACATCAAAGGGCTCCAGTCAGCAGTTCTCGCCCTAAGCTTCTATTATGCCGGTCTCAAATCTGGCTTTTTAAAAAAAAAAAGACAAAAAAAGTTATGCTAGATGCAAAGCACAAGGAAGAAAAGAGAAGATTAGTGGGAAGAAGTAGGGGGAGAGGAGGAAGTCCTGCACAGTCATCACTAGGAGGGCTGAGGGCTGTAAATCAGACCTAATCATAGTAGTATTATCCCACAAGGCCCGCAAGCTCTTCCCACCGGCTTCACACAAGTCAATAATTAATAAAAACAGCAACTTAAGCCACCACCAGCCAACACACACACACACACAACACACACTAATTCACTCACACAAACAATCTTTGTATTGTATTTAGAAAAGGTCCTTGCTGAGCCATTTCATGGTTGTTTACTTCCTGAGACCTGCCATTAATTTCTGCAACAGCAGTGAGTAAAAGTACAAGCACTGTCAGGGAGGTAAACAATGACAGAGCCAAACCAGGCTGAGAATTAGAGGGAGGAGGAGACAGAAAGGTTTGGTCAGATAGGTAGGAAAAGATTGGAGCATAGTTCAAATGTTAGCCTCTTAACACACACACACACATACGTGGGCATACACACACCTCTAATCCATCATAAAAAGCCAGAGCAGCAGTCCTTCTGCAGGGAGCTGTCCGGGGAGCTCTAACTAACAACAAACTCAGGAGCACGCACCAAGTCTGCGGTACACACACATGCACAAGCACACACAGAAAGTGAAAACCTTGCTGGAGAGTGTGTGGAGCTCGGTGCTGAAAGAACAGCTCCTCTGAGCTACAGTAGAAAAAAAAAATGGCAGAGGGCGACTGAGCAGCAGACCACGATCTGGAGCTATCCAAGGTCCTGAATCCCTCTTGCTCCCTCTGAGACGATTGGCTGGTTCAGGGGAAGAGACGGGAGAGTGGAGGCAGAGTGGGCTGAAGAAGAGGAACTGTCCAAGGTAATGAATCAACAGCATGGCTCCCCTTTCAGCACTGGTTTGCATGCATGGAGTCAGCCACTGTCAGTCTGTTTACTAATACCCTTGATGCAATAAGTTTCTCTGCTCAAATGAAAAAAAGGCTGACTGAAAATTGTTGTTCATGGACAGTGTAGACCACCACCAATGTTAACTGTAGATTTTCCAGGGTGAACAAATACACCCTACATATTTGATTTTGTTATAAAATTTGTACTCTATATAAAATCGGCAAACAAAATAAACAACTAGGATGTAGAAATAATTGGCATTAAAAGTAACACACTACCTATTCTGGCCTTGTTAAATAAATAACGTAGAATATAAAGGTATGTATGGGAAATAAATATATCATTAACACGCTTAACAGTGCGCTTGTATTTCATGAATAGAAAACATCATGGTTATTAAGTCTGAGCGACACAGACTATTGTAACAGTGAAAAGAAAACACTTCCTCTGTTGCCGGGGCTAAAGAGAGCCACTGGATTTGAAGTGCAGAGAGTGGAAATGCATAAATAAAATGGCTTAGCGGGGCAGTATTATCAGGACACACTTTGCTTTCCATTAATACTGTATTGTGCATTGACTCCCTAAAAAGATTTCTATTTAAAAAGTTGGTTTCATGTTCTCCAGAGCTGCACTGCTGAAATATGAGTGCAACAGTTTACATGGGACCAATCGATGTCGGGAGTTTTGTAGCACAATTAATAGTCTAAATTTAATTTGTTATTGATATCTTCACTCGGCTAACATCTACCTTCCTTTTCTTAGGCGCTATTTTTTTTAAAGCTGGACAGAGCGAGTGATCTGAAAAGGTTCAAAGGACCGACTCATCTTTTTTTGTACTGAAAATGGTATTTGAATCCCCAACTTAGCAACCTACGAGGAGCATGCGAGCCGCGTTACACAGCATGGGTTACCAGGGTTAACTATTGCAGGGATGAGTGAGACATTTTTGTAGAATAGAAAAAGTCTGGCCTCATCATACAGCCAGACCAGCGAGGGAGAGACGAGACGACACGTGCAAGTGGAGAGCTGTCCGTGGTGCTGAATTGACAGCCGCCCACAACAGCAGTAGCGTAGCTGGGTGAAGTATGTGGAGCTGCAGTGTTTCAATGGACACTGTGCACAAAGCGTGTCCTTTCTTGATGGTCATGGAGTCCTTGCGGCCTATCCCACAGTGTCTCTTGCACCCATTGTTTCTGGTTCAGCTCTCTCGCTCTGAACCAGAGAGACTGGAGGTGGCAATGCACAGCGGAATGTGCCACAAGCACTTAATGACAGCAGGGAAGGTTGCTGAAATTCTCCGAGCCGGCAGTCGGCATTCAACTGCAGGTGGTCAATGAACAAAGATAAATAGCTGAATGATATTGAGAAAGGTATGGAAATACTGTGGAGATGTAGGTCGTCTTTTGTGGACGCGCCAAAGAGGCATAAGAGGATTTGTTGAGAATCTTCGTCAATTGTGGCCTGGCAAGGTTTGAGCCTTGAGCTAAGGCTAGAGTTAGGTGTTTCCTTTTCATGTAGGCTGGTTTACAGTTATCTCCTTCACTCAGTAAATGCTTTGTACTACTGGCTGGATGAATACATGGCTTACTGGGTTCCAGTTGGTCTAAATATCTGTAAAAAAAAACAAACAAACAAACAAAAAAAACATAGCAGCAATCTATATTTCCCACTATTCACATATTCTGTTATCAGTAAAAATGTAGGGTAAAACAAATGGTGTGTTTGCAAAAATGACTCCTTTTTTTATATCTGTGATTCATCACAACTAGTTTAAATAGCTGTTTGCAGGGTTTCCTGGAATTGAGGATTTGAAGAGCTGCGAGTCACATTACCATCTTAACATTTTGCTGATTGCCACGGCACATCTGTTGGGCACAATCAGTTCTAGGTGTTCCCCGGTTTGAACGTCTGAGCTTGTGAAACGTAGCATGGTTATGTACATAAAAGAAAAAAATGTAGTGTGAATTTATTTATTCAATTCAAAGCCAAATCACTGAAGAAATAACATCCAAATGGGGATCATCAATCTCACATTCACATCCAATTTAGACATTATTACCAAGACTCCCCTGTTAATGATGTATATTATTAACAGTTATGTCATAAATAGTAGATGATTTTCAAAGTGCTGATGCAATCATCTTACAAATCCATGAAATCTATAGTCATCACTGTAAATTGTGAAAGGAGCCCACCGTACTGTGAGGATGGAGGGAATTCTTCCATCTTCCCTCCCTGAAAGCACAGAAAGGATAAACCAGGAAGACGATGGAGATGTTAATGCTAGAGAAGAGAACAACACACTCACTCTTTCTCTTCATTGACTTGCTCCGGGCCACACAGGTGTGACTAAGTCTTATAGATTCACGGCTGATGGCAGAGCAGGGTTAGCGAGTGAATAGTGGGTAACTGGAGCAAAGTGCCCGCCTTGCAGATATAAGCATCCTTGGAGAAAATGGCTTGGCAAGTAAGAGCGCGCTCGATCGATAGTGCTCTGAAGAAGTTTGATAGGGCGTTGGTGCAGCTGACTTTTCGACACAGCATCTGTGTTTTGGAAGGCCTCAGAGGTCTGCTGGGTCCCTATGATCTTCCTGCATTTGCCTTCCTTCCTATCGCTTCTACATTTTTTCTCATTTTCTCTGTTTGTGTTTCTCTCATTCTCTTTCAGCCTGGAAGCTATTCACTGTGAAGATTTCCTTTCCTCTTACTGTACTGTGGACATTATTACTTGACTGTATTTCTGGTGTGATATTTGTTCTGTGAAGGTAATATTAAATATGCTTGTGTTTCCCGATCTACAATTAAACTTTCTTTTCAGACACACATCAAAAATAAAAAATCGTCATGGAGTGAGGGTGAGCTCATACATTGAAATTTAGATATCTGAGGTTTTATTGTACCGTACTGTGGAAATTCAGGTTGTGTTGTCTGCAGTTTTATCCTACCTTAGCTTGAGAAAATGTCAAAAAAAATCTTGTAATGTGTCCTCCATTTGAGAAAACCAAAAAAGGGTGACAGACCGACAGACCATTGTGGTAGTGGAAATCCCTGAGACATTTCCTCTGTCAAAACAGGCACCAAAATCTCTGCTGCTAATACCATCTGTGACACACACGCACACACTTCCTGTCTCCCACATTCTACAGCTTGCTGTACACCAGGGGCCATGTCAAATTGTAGAGTTATTCCAGGGACTCACTGCGGGGTGGGAGGAACAAGTCACCATACATGCCAGCCCTCAAACATCCAGGCCAAATGGTGTGTCATACCAGCTTGGATGAGAGGGACAACACTGATGAAACCTGGGTTGCACCATTTGGAAATGAGAGAGAGAGAGACATAGAGACGGAGTGGGAAGGATGGGAAAGAGAGGAGAGAGAGACTTGGAAAGCTGGGAAGTGCTAAACCCCCACAATTAGCACCGTTGATGGGAAGAGTGGCTCTGATCCCAAAACAATAAGATCTGGACTTATTTAATTTCTGGGCCATTATTTGAGAGGCTGCAGCTTTGGACATTTTCAGATCGACTCACTGAAATGATATTGGCTATAATGATATTTTAGGTTCTATAACAGCAAGACACTGTACATCTGAGCTTCTGTGATGTCAGCGCTGCACTTGCTGGTGATTCTTCTGCCAATCACCCAATAATGTCCAATAATGTGGCATCTCAGTTTATGTAGGTTGCACTATTCTTTTACTTTCCTTTTTTGTGTATATAAGCCATGGCCAGTATTAGTCATCCTAACTCAACAGCAGTTCCCCTTGTTAAACACATCATTCCTGGTATGTACATTGTGTTACTGAGTTGATCAAACTGGGCAATAACATTACTTTAAAACTATATCAATAATTTAAAATGTCTCAAATCTGACTAGTGGGGAATGTGAGCCTTGCACTGGGTTGTGAATAAGTGATATACATTTTGAGTGGTTTCATAATCAAAAAGGAGCGGAGGAGAAAAAGCTACGGCCATGTAATGAACAGCTAAAAATGTCCAAGTATTCAGAGGGACGCGGTCCAAAAGACTACAGAAAAGCTTGCACTGCATCGGAGCGGTTAGTCAGCAAGTCTCACTAAAGCAAATGTGGATGCATGGACGGACCGAAACGGCCGGACCGAGATCAAGGGAGGATGGATGGCCTGGGACTCTGCTCTCCCTCTGTCCTCCTCACCTCTCCTTCCCTTCTTACCATCACCCTGACACACTCAGTCATCACGTCTCTGCTTTTCCCCTTCAAACTGGCAGCGCTGCAGCGGACATGACAGATTGGCACAAATGTGACACAGGCCTCATTTACCCCTGACAAACAGGGAAATGGCAGAGAAATCTGAACCAATGCTAGGAAAGCTATTAAAAAAGTAAAGTTGAGGCAGGACATATGGAGCAAATCAAAGTTGGCACCTTAACTATCAGACATTCAATTTTCCACCCCTCAAAAAAAAAAAAAAAAAAACAGAAAATGTGGAGGAAAAACAGTTAGCGCTTGGAAGCAAAATACATAACAACTATAAAAATACAATAAAGCTAAATGTAATGTGATTGAATTGGAGTACCCATTTCATTTCTGTGTTTCTCCTTTGAATCACAAAATGGTGTCAGCAGTCATCGCTCAATTGCGCTTCTCTATTCCTCGCTCATTACAACTGAGAGAATAGCGCTGGGTAATTGTTTGACCCTGCCTGCTCAACCTACGTCCTTGGCTGCTGAGAGCGCTCGACGTGAGAGTTCTATGGGATAAATGGTGGCTATTCCCACACTCTGCCCTGTGGCCGTCTGCAAACAGGGTGCCATCGTATCGGTGACAAGAGAAGCCTGATGAAGGTGGGCCGGCTGCACAAAGCCAACGCGGGCCCCGGCAGCGGCATCACCAGCTCTCTAAAAGGAGCCATTGTGTCCCGCCAAAGCCTCTCCCTCTCTGCAGTGGAGTGGCCATTGTGGCGTGCAGAATAGCCATCCCTCTCCATCGCCCGGTGGGGAAAGTGCTATCGTGCCAGGGGTCTGAGTGTGGCCATGGTCACGGCGGCACACGGTAAATCAACATCACGACCTCCATCAGGAGCTTGTCGCTCTGTCCCACCCTTCCCACAGGTGGGGACAACTCAATTTCAGCCAGTGAACAGAGAGTAAGGAACAGGTGCATTCTGGGACTGGGATTAGCTACATTTCAGAACAGAGCTAGAGGTGCTTGTGTTGTGAGTTTTTAGCATGTATAGCTCAAGTTTGGACATCTCCTATTGATTTGGCTGCAGGGGTGGCTCTCTGAAAGTATATTCATCCATGTCCACGGACAAAAGCCTTATGGATTTCCAGGAGAGGAATAAACTGCGCTGGAGCACAACAATTCTCTTCTGGGTACTTCACTGAGAGTAGTTTTTCAAGATGCTCTCCAGAGAGGAGTTGGGAGGAGGAGTTCAAAGAGGAAAAAAAAAAACATAAATAGAGACACTACTGTAGAATATTTGTTAAGAGTGAGTGTGAGGAAGCTCATGTGGATGTGTGTCCATGTCCGTAAGTTGAACCTGAGCTTCTCGGGCTGCTTATATTTCCTGCATCTTTGAACATTGCTGCACATTGTTCAAGTGAGAAAACAGTTACAAAATATGATTTGTTGACCATAGGATAAATTAATTAAACATTCTCCAAGGCTTAGTGGATTAGCTTGCATTTTATTGCATAAGGCTCTGCCCAGTAGTAAATAACTGACTGATGGTAATGTCCAGTGCTTGTCTTTTGAAGCTCTTGCTATTGTGCAGTTAGATATGCAAGTGTTATGCAAACAAATTGCATGATTATGCAAAACTAGAAATAGTGTGGATGAGTGATATCCCACAGCATAAGGATTAGTTACTAACACCCACTCTTCAATTATGAGCATAAAACTCTTATGTGGGGTTTTTTTGTGTCCCATATCCCTGTTATGCAACCTGCTCCACTTTGAAACAGGATCCTTTTACAGCAAACCACATGTAAGCACACCCCGGAATGGAAGGGTACAGCTCAGACGAAGATAGGGCTGGTCTTGGTGCTTACGTGCGATGACGCAAAGGCAAATGAGGCTCAGAACAATTTTTGTCAAACAGGCTCTGCATGGCGCAAAAAAAAAAAAAAAAAGTCATCTGTGTTTACTACTGAGTCTGAGAGGAAAGGGGCCGTCTTCGGGTTGCAGGTGAACGTGATACATCACCATCAGCTTGGTTTGTCCAGAACGTGCCCTTCCAGACGGGGAGGTAGGGAGTCTGGGGTGGTATTTTTAAACTTGAGAAACAGCAGCTGCCTTTGCGCCGGAGTAATTCAGGTTAAAGCGCTCGCTGGCGGGTGCTAAAGAGGTACGCCCCACACCTGAAACACGAGCCAGTCCTGGAGAAGTCCACGGCCAAGAGTTTTCTCAGGTATACTTATAGTGACACTTGAGGGAGGTGACATCTGAGGCCAAAAAGAGATAAAGTGCAGACATGACAAACTGCTGTGAAACGTCTGTTTTATGTCTCAGTGATTGATACTCCTCTATCCTCCTTTGGAAGTTCCCGCTTTACTGTAACACCAACGATCTCGCTTGAGCCTCTTAAAAGGCGAGCAGTATGGAAATGCAAATATTTCAAATCAGGCTCTCACTGGAGGCTGCGAAGAACATCTTCATTAATTCATCGGCCGTGTCTGCTATTTCGGGGGTTACTCAGATATGAAAAAAAGAGGGGGGGATTACAATACTTTCAACTTTTTGAAAGAAGGGAAAAAAATCCTCATCCGCAATTCAGATGTACTTACGAGCTCTGCTAAATGAATTCATGACCCGATCTTTGTGGAATACAGCGGAGTAGTAGTAGTACGTGGCACAGATCTCGGATTTCCAACACCAAAGTACCTCAACTCCTTCTCAATTAGACAGGCCAAATGTAAGTTGTTAAAAGCGGCACAGGGCTTTTGAACTCAACTGCTGCGCTAACGCGACAGCTTTGTGCCTTTTCCTTTGCGGCCGACGGCGTGACAAGGGATGTACAAACTTTGACTGCCTCAGTAATAAATGTCCTGCCAGACTGACTAATATTAGTCCCAATCTGGATGAGGATATCCTACCAGCGAGGCCACACTGGAGGGAAGGGCGTAACTTGAGCGGATCGATAGGCCATACGGTATCCTTTCCTCCCCGCCGCTCCCCTCCATCTACTGCCCCTTTCTCTTTCTCTCGCAAATCCATCCACGCAATCAGAGACAATGAGAGGCCCTTCACTCCATGTCTCCATCATGGGCTCTTCCACCTCGACTCTGCTTCTGCTTAATCAAAGGAGAAAAGCGATAGAGGGGAGGGGGAAAGGAGCTGCCCGGGCACGTCGTCCCTCATCACCCTGCAGCTAAAATGGAGGGCGTGAGAAGGAGTGGGAGGAGAAGGCGGAAATCCTTCATTTTCCTATCGCATTGCCTCCTCTTTTTTTTTTTTAAGTCAAGTGAAAGTCTCTGCCTCCTTTATAGCCCCCCTAAGCTCCTTTAACCTCTCTTCTCTGCCTCTCTGCGGGCGGATGGTGGACAGACGGACGGACAGGAAGATGGATGAGGGCCAGACAGCAGGTGGCAGAAGAGCGAGTTAATGAGGCAGATTGCCGTCTCTGCCGCCGTTCGAGGAATTACAGGGCGATTACCCATTCGGATTCCCTTTTCTTCCAATTTCGCTCCCTGAGTCTCGG
This sequence comes from Scortum barcoo, assembly GCA_023238725.1. Lineage (NCBI taxonomy): Eukaryota > Metazoa > Chordata > Actinopteri > Centrarchiformes > Terapontidae > Scortum > Scortum barcoo. The sequence goes on along the minus strand of CM041532.1, from coordinate 21,641,995 downwards.
TGGTGGTAGAAACTGGAGGGGCGCGACGGGGCGGGGAGAGGGGCGTGGCAGCGCCGCGAGTGCCCGTGTTTTGATAGAGGTGAGATAGAAGGCAGTGCCTCGGCTCTCTGTCAGGGGAAGATGACAGCTGCTCAAAACACTGACCTGCGAACAGATAGAGTTTCTGACTGATGCCTGCAATCTGACAGCTGCTTCAAGGGCTGCGCTCGGCCTAAATATACCCAGCATGAGACTGAATATCTTATAAGTCACATGAGATCCTGCTCCCTCCGTCAGCCGAGACTTCACATAACTGGGTCTTGTGGACTCTCTGCAATAAGTCACATTACGCATATGAAAAGGTGTTGTTTTTTTCTGCCGCGTCCAAATGGCACGCCGATTGCGTGTTGACCCAGGATGGTGGCATTTGGAGTTGAAAAGCCACGGATTGGTATTCAGGAAAGTTGTCGGAGGCCCCCGTGTCAGAGGAATGAGCGAAAACAAAGCGGCAGCGCGGGATCTCAAACCCACTTTTTTTGCACTCGCCAAATAACAAACAGCGGAAAGGTCTTAGGAAATTATTCAAATTACAGAGGAATTTGCAATTATTATAAGTCATCTCAACCCACAAAGGCAATGTTAAGCACCCTTCATGAAGTGCGCTGAAAGCTCTGAGAACAAAAGTGGAATCACGTATGGGCCCATTTTCTGCCAGCGGTGTCTGCTCAGTGTGTATTATCACAAAGGGGGGAAAGCTATTTAGGTGTTTCCAAAGTCATTGTCAAAACTAGAGTTGTTAGACTGAGTTGATGGTGGAGTCATTTGTGTGAGAGAGGTTTTTTTTCCCTTCCCAATTGGGAATGAACAGCTGGATGCCAGATTGTGCTTTGGAAAAAAAAAAAAAAAGCCACACTGGTGCTGTAATTCTTTGGTTGAATGATGATGCAAGTCGCCTGCTGAAAAGGACGTTTGACCCACGAGGTCAAGTGTCCTTCAGCGCGGCCTTTTGTCTTGGCACTGCTAGTACAAAAAGTAACCAGGAAATGAGTTGCATCAAACCATGTGACATCTAACAGGAGGCTCAATAAGCCCTTCCACTCCTCATGTGTGCGTTCAGCCAATCATCCTTGCTGTATTGTATTTTTCCCAGCGACAGTCTTCAAGCTCAGTCAATCAGAGCTGCTCCTCCGTGTTCATCACTCTTCCCTACAGGGGGCATGTGTGATTTTCTTTGCCACTGTTATTCAGCAAAGTCTTTCAAATCAAAAGTCTTTTAAAGCCTTTTTTTTAGTACAGGTCTTCCCATCTTGCCACACACTCTGACAAGAAAAATGGGAAAGCATCGTGGAAAAAATGACAAGCCAGTGGTCTCATGTTTGCTGTGAGAAAGTGCACACAGGTTCAGTTTAAAAAAGACAGAGCAGGTGTTTTACATGGACTCTCCTTCCGTGGTGTCTGCTTTCCCTCCTCTGTCTCTCTCTCTCTCTCTCTCTCTCTCTCTGTCCGCGTCCTCTCCATCCGCTTCTTGCCTCTGCGCCTCTCAACCAGAAGCCCTCCACCCGCTTTAATTTCTGCAAGTACAACTACCCCCCCGCAAACCCTGCTTGCATCAAACAATCGGACACCCCCCCCCCCCTACCTTTTTTTAATTTTCCGCCACTACTGCTCGTTATTTATCCTCAGCTTCGGCTGATTTTGTGGAGAGACACCGTTACGCACCCCTGTGGGCGTTTGGCGACATGGTGGTGGCGCAGGAGTCGCATGCATACAGTCGCAGTGTTAGCCGGCGCCAACCACGGACCCCCCAAAAAAACAAAAAAAAAATCTCCACGTACTGTACGAGCGTGGGGTCCGCCACACCGCACCGTGAACATCACATCTGCACATCTGCTCGGAGGAGACACTCAGTGAGATGGCACGGACAGCGCCGAGGGTCAGAGCACAGCCGTCCTGCCCTTCAGCGGCCAATTATAACGCAGCTGCTCAGTATTAAAAAAAAGAAAAAGAAAGAAAGTAAACCCTCCGGTGTCCGATATTTTATCTCACTAAATAATGATGAATAAATGATAATAAACGCAGGCGATGGTGCAAAAAAAAATGAATTCCTCCTATTTTTATTTCAGGATGTTGGAGTGAAGTCCAGTGAGGCTGTGTGTGTGTGTGTAAATTAGGCCACGTATTATCCACAGAATACACAGCCATTCTTCTCACTTGCCATAATTTGAGCATCCTTTTTTTTCTTTGGAGCTGCTCAAATCAAACGAAACCTCTGGTGTGTGATGAGTGTCGGAACCCGTAAGAATACCCCCCCTCCACGCACACACACACACACACACGCACAAGTCGTCTGGACATTGCGTAAACACATCCACAGCCCCAAACACGCGCAAAAAAACTGACTTTCGCAGGGAGATGTTTTTTTTTTTTTGCGGGATTCCCACACTCACGCCCGCCGCTGTCACGCGTGGCTTCAAACACACATACGTCCATCATGCCCCCCCACACACACTCCTTCCACATCGGCTTCAACGTGTCTGCTTCTCCTGGAGCCGCAGAAAACAAACAAGCGGACCACCAAAAAATCCACTCTCGCCTCCCGGATCTCCTCCACATATTGACCCATTACGCATCGGTTGCCGCCGGCTCCCCGTCATCCGAACAAAGCCAACAACTGCTCATTATTGGACAATTTGTATTATTATGATTTTTTTTATCTCTTCACCCCCACTCCTCCATCATCACCTGTCACCCATTTGGAGCGCATTTTGCGGAGAGTGTCAGATCCTCCCAGCCAGCAGAAAGCCCTCACAGTCCCGGTAAAGAAGAGAAAAGTCCTTACTTGTGTTTTGCGGCAGTCCCTCCGTTGTTATCCTCCAGACTTGAGGAGATTTTGTAAAGATCCCTGGATGGATGCAGTTTACGCGCCTGTGTTCCTTCTTTTCCTTTTTATATTGATTTATTTATTTATTGTTATCCAGAGCTGTGAACAGACCAGAACGCAGGTTTTTCCTCTCCCCCGCGTCTCTCCTTCAAGACAGATGTGAACGGTCCTGGCCGAGTCGCTCCACCTGCATCCTCCCCCCCACCTCCACACACCTCCTGCCGTCAAGCCAGCCAGAAGCCGCAGAGCGCTCCCCGAGATTCTCCTTTTCAAATTAAAGCTCCCACGTTAGAGGCGCGCGGGCGGGGCTTTTACTGCGGAGGTTCCGCCGCCGCGCTTCTGGCGGATGCGTCGCGGTGTCTCCGTGCGCCTTGACGCGCCTCCACCTGCAGCCCGCTGGAAGAGGAGACGCGGCGGCATCAGCATCAGCAGCAGGAGGAGCGGGAGGAGCAGCGGCACCGCACTGAGGAGGCCGCCCACAGAGACACGCCCCGCTCCGGCTGGAAAAGGCTACTTCACACCCCCCCTCTTCTCCAGACGGGAGGGCCAGTCAAAACACTCCACTTTGATGTTTTTGTGCAAGTGTTTGAAAAGGAAGTGGAGCTTTTTTATTTTATTTTAAAGATGTGTAATAAGGTGCTCAGAGGAGATGAAGGTGTATACATACACATTCAGTTCATCATTACTATTATTTAAAATATGTTGATGAGAACAATTACAAGAGACAGATATCGACAGAATCATACAAAAAATGTGTATTTAAAACGTATTTTAATGGTTATATTTGATATGCAAGTTTGTCATCAAGAAAGTGGGACAAGAGAAAAATGCTATTTTAGTGGGTGTTTGACATCTGTTTGGTATTTTGAATAATATTTTAGAACAACTATATTTACATTTAGTCTCAGGACAAGTATAATTTACATAACAGGTGCATGTGTTAGTGTTTTGTGCATGGATTATTTGAAGTTTTATGGGTGGGACAGAAAATGTTCTTCAATTCTGGAATGTCCCATGTAATTATCTCAGAGGTCAGACAACATGAACCTGTGAGTGACTAGAAGACATCTGGAGGAATAGAAACCAACTAAACAGATGGAATAAAAATGGAAAAATTCGGATCTGTAAAAATAAACAAATAAACCAAAATAAACATAACACAAACACACACTATAAACTGTGCTTTGTGTGAGGAATGGCCACAGCTTCCTCCAGTAATCATATCAAACATGACAGCCTGGCTCCACATCAACAAATTCTATGTATTAACCACAGCTTATTGTTGGAGTCAAAATGGAGCAATTACCAATGAGTCACATATAGCTTGTTTGAGCTATAGGGAAGTGCCGTGCTGCTATTATTTGCTAATGACTGCCCGAACCCTGGAACATTTCTACAGGCAATCACGCAGACAAAACAATGGGTCCATGAGCTCCATTTGATCATCGTCAAGGGGGGAAAATAACATTAGAAATCCGCATTTTCTTCCATAGACAGCATAATCCTCATTGGTTTATTTACTTGGATATATACACAAATTCCCCTGAAGATTTATGCTAGCCCTCATAGTGTGAGTGTTAAATAGATAAAGAAGAGATGAAGTTTACAACTATCTGAATCTCTTCTATACTAAAAAGGAATGGAATAAGAAATTAAAGTGTCTCTGTGGTACTCAAGAGGGCATTAATAGTGAATATATACCGTCCGTCCTTCCGTCTTCCAACCGCTTATCTGGGTCCAGCGTCATGGGGGGAGCAGTCTCAGCAGAGAGGCAAAGACAGTCCTCTCCCCAGCCACTTCAACCAGCTCCTCCGGGAGGATCCTGAAGGCGATCCCAAGACAAGTCGAGAGATATAATCCCTCCAGCGTGTCCTGGGTCTGCCCTGGTGGATGGACATGCCCGAAACACCTCCGCAGTGAGGCGTCCTGGAGGTATCCTTGCGAGATGCCTGAACCACCTCAACTGGCTCCTCTCGACGTGGAGGAGCAGCGACTCTACTCTGAGCCTCTCGCGGATGTCCGAGCTCCTCACCCTATTTCTAAGGCTAAGCCCAGACACTCGACGAAGAAAACTCATGTCTGCCGCTTGTATCCGCGATCTCATTCTTTCGGTCACTTACCTAGAGCTCATGACCCTAGGTGAGGATTGGAAGGTAGATGGACCAGTAAATTGAGAACTTTGCCTTCTGGCTCAGCTCCCTCTTCACCACTATGGACCGCATCAACATCCGCAACACTGCGGACGCTGCACCGATCCATCTGTCCATCTCTTGCTCCATTTTTCCCTCACTCATGAACAAGACCCTGAGATACTTAAACTCCTCCACTTGAGGGCAGGAACTCCTCCCAACCCGGAGTGGGTAATCCACCCTTTTCCAACTGAGAACCATGGCCTTGGACTTAGAGGTGCTGATTCTCATCCCAGCCGCTTCACACTCGGCTGCATGAACCGTCCCAGTGAGAGCTGGAGGTCACTACTCGATGAGGCAAAAAAAAGGACCACATCATCCACAAAAAGCAGAGATGGGATCCTCAGGTCACTGAATCTGACCCCCTCTCCCACCATGCTGCCCCTAGAAATCCAGTCCATAAATATTACAGGACCGGTGACAAAGGGTGGCCCTGGCGGAGTCCTACTCCCACTGGGAATGAGTCTGACTTACTGCAGTCTTAATGCGAACCAAACTCACACTCCTACAATACTAGGATTGAATGGCCCTTAATAAGGGGCCATCCACCCCATATTTTCTGGAGTGCCCCTCACAGAGTGCCTCTGGGCACATGGTCGTAGGCCTTTTCTTTAGATCTACAAAACACATGTAGACTGGTTGGGCAAACTCCCATGCCCCTTCTAGCACCCTGCCAATGGTAAAGAGCTGGTCCACTGTTCCACGACCAGGACGAAAACCACATTGTTCCTCTTGAATCCGAGGTTCGACTATCGGTTGGATTCTCCTCTCCAGTACCCTGGCATAGACCTTCCCAGGTAGAGGCTGAGGAGTGTGATCCCCCTAATAGTTGGAACACACCCTCTGGTCGCCTTTCTTGAAGATGGGGACCACCACCCCACTTTGCCACTCCAGAGGTACTGCCCCCGATGTCCATGCAATGTTGTAGAGTCATGTCAACCAAGAGAGCCCTACAACATCCAGAGCCTGAAAGTACACAGGGCAGATCTAATCCACCCCTGGGGCACCGCTGCTGCGCAGTTGTTTAACTGCTTCAGCGACCTCCGCCCCAGAGATGAGAGCACCCACCTCTGAGCTCCCAGGCTCTGTTTCCTCTAGGGAATTTGTGTTGGTAGGATTGAGGAGATCCTCGAAGTACTCTTTCCACCGCCTGACCATCTGCCCTGTTGAGGTTAACAGCTCCTCACCCCCCCTGTAAACAGTGTGAGCAAGTTGCCATCTTCCCCTCCTGAGGTGCCAGACGGTTTGCCAGAATAACCTTGGGGCTGACAGAAAGTCTTTCTCCATGGCCTCACCGAACTCCTCCCACACCCAAATTTTTGCTTCAGTGACTGCCAGAGCCACGTACCACTTGGCCCACCGGTAGCCGTCAGCTGCTTCTGGAGTCCCACAGGCCATCCATGCCCTGTAGGACTCCTTCTTCAGCCAGGCATTCCCAGCAAACCCTCACTGTCAGTTTGGGTCTACCAGGTCTGCCTGGCATCCTCCCCCGCCATCTGATTAACCCAAGTGTCCAAAACATATGGCCGCAGGTCAGATGATACGATTATAAAATCTATCATCGATCTACTTGTGGACACCCTTATGTTCGAACATGGTGTTTGTTATGGACAAGCTGTGACTAGCACAGAAGTCCAATAACTGAACACCACTCGGGTTCAGATTGGGCAGACCTCCCAATCACTCCCCTCCAGGTCATGCTGTCATTGCCCACGTGAGCGTTGTTGAAGTCCCCCAGCAAGACAATGGAGTCCCCAGTTGGGGCACTATCCAGCACCCATCCCAGGGACCCCAGAAAGGGTGGGTATTCTGAACTGCTGTTTGGAGCATAGCGACAGTCAAGACCCATTCCCCAACCCAAAGGCGCAGAAGCAACCTTTTCGTCCACCGGGGTAAACCCCAACATGCTGGCAGAGAGATGGGGCGCTATTAATAAGCCCACCCCTGCTCTCCGCCTCTCACAAGGAGCAACTCCAGCATAGAAGAGGGTCCAACCCCTCTCAAGGATTTTGGTTCCAGAGCCGGTGCTGTGTGTTGTGGTGAGGCCGACTATATCTAGTCGGAAATGCTTAACCTCTTCCACCAGCTCCTTCCCTACCAGAGAGGTGACGTTCCATGTACCGATTGCCAGTTTCAAGTTAGCCGGGGATCGGGCTGCCAAGGCCCCCGCCTTGACCTGCCATCCGAATCCACACTGCACCGGACCCAAACAGGTTCCTCCTGCGGGTGGTGGGCCTACTGGAAGGACGGACCCATGTCACTGCTTCGGGCTGGACCCGGCCAGGCCAAATGGGCAAAAGCCCGGCCACCAGGTGCTCGCCGGCGAGCCACATCCCCAGGCCTGGTTCCAGGGCGGGGCCCCGGTATACCTCCGGGCAGGATACACGTGTTTGTGTTTATGTGTTTGTGAATATATACCATGCTCTGATATTTAGAGTCCACTGAAGTGTCTCAAATGTCACTCTTCATACTCCAAAAAAATACAATACTTTCTCCCCTTTTGCTGTGATAATGGCACAGCTTCCACCTCGAATAGCCATTCAAATAGCTAGATGCATTCAGAGGTATGGAAATGTCTGAGAGGCAGAGCTGTTTGCTCAACTGGAACTGGAACCATTTGCTGAGATGGTCTGAATATCCACAGCTTCAGAGCTTCTTTTTGTGCGCCAATATCTGCGTTCCCACCGCTTTAAAGACCACTGCCAGTTTTTTTCTTCTTCTTACAGTTAGTTAAATGCATTAAGTTTGGATCTTGTGTAAAGTAAACCGGGCCTTAATCAAACTATCAGGGGCTCCGCATTTACATACACACACACACACACACACACACATAAATATATATATATATATATATATATATATATACAGTGCCATGAATATGTATTTGCCCCCTTCCTGATTTCTGTGTTTTTTGCATATTTATCACTCACAGAGGTTTCAGACCATCAAACCAATTTTAGTATCACACAGAGACAACCCAAGGAAATACAAAATGCAGTTTTGAAATGTTGATTCCATTTATTAAGGCACAAAAAAAAACAAAACTTATCTAACACTATGTGAAAAAGTAATTGCCCCCTGAACCTAATAGGGAGTTGGGCCACCTTTGGCAGCGATAACTGAAATCAAACGTTTGCGATAATTTGTGATGAGTCTTTCACAGCGCTGTGGAGGGATTTTGGCCCACTCCTCTTTGCAAAATCTTTTCAAGTCAGCCATATTGGAGGGTCGTCTTGCATGAACCGCGCGCTTAAGGTCAGACCACAGCATTTCAATTGGATTTAAATCTGGACTTTGACTTGGCCACTCCAAAAACCTTCATTTTGTTTTTCTTGAGCCATTCAGAGGTGGACTTGCTGGTGTGCTTTGGATCGTTGTCCTGCTGCATGATCCAAGAGCGCTTGAGCTTGAGGGCACGAACTGATGGCCTGACATTGTCCTTCAGAATTTTCTGGTAAACACCAGAATTCATTATGCCATCAATCACAGTAAGTTGTCCTGGTCCTGAGGCAGCAAAGCAACCCCAGACCATCACACTGCCACCACCATGCTTTACTGTGGGCATAATGTTCTTTTTGTCAAATGCTGTGCCATTTTTGCGCCAGATGTAGCGGGCTGTGCATCTTCCAAAAAGGTCAATTTTTGACTCATCAGTCCACAAAATGTTTCTCCAAAAGTCTTGAGGATAATCGAGATACCTTTTGGCAAATGTGAGACGGTCCTTTGTGTTCTTTTTTGACAGCAGTGGTTTTCGCCTGGGTACTCTGCCATGGATGCCACCTTTGGCCAGTACCTTTCTTATGGTGGAGTCATGCACACTGATCCTTAACTGAGGCCAGCGAGGCCTGCAGTTCCTTTGATGTTTTTTGAGGGTCTTTTGTAACCTCCTGGATTAGCCGCCGTCGCACTCTTGGAGTAATTTTAGGTGGTCGACCACTCCTGGGAAGGTTTGCCACTGTTCCCAGCTTTCTCCATTTGTGGATAATGGCTCTGACAGTGGTTCGCTGGATCCCCACAGCCTTGGAAATGGCTTTGTAGCCTTTTCCAGACTGATGGATCTCGATTACTTTTTTTCTTAATTCTTCTGGAATTTCTTTGGATCGTGGCATGTTCTTGAGATCTTGTAGCCTACTTCACTTTGTCTAACAGATCCAATTTAAGTGATTTCTTGATTTGAACCCAGGTGGTGGCAATCAGGTTTTGGGTGTGGCTTGTAGAATTGAACTCAGCTTTCCCAAAAACTGTTGTTAATCACAGTTACTTTGAGTTTTAGCAAGGGGGGCAATTACTTTTTCACATAGGGCCAGATACGTTTTGATTTTTTTTGTGCCTTAATACATGGAATCAACATTTAAAAACTACATTTTGTATTTCCTTGGGTTGTCTCTGTGTGATATTAAAATTGGTTTGATGATCTGAAACCTCCGTGAGTGATAAATATGCAAAAAACACAGAAATCAGGAAGGGGGCAAATACATATTCATGGCACTGTATATGTATGTTATTTTTTGGACATGTATGTTATTTTTTGGACAACAAGTGGGATCAGCTTCATCACTGCTCCTGGCAAAAAGGATTATTTGATCTGGGCAGGGAAGTGGGAGAAAGAGGGAGGGGGTTGGGGGGTGGTCATCTGAGTCAGGGAGACCATTTGAAGCTGAGACTGTATTTCTCGCTCTCTCTCCGCTCTCAGTGTCTCTGTACTTCCCCCTCTCATCGCGTCAGACACCGGGCTGAGAAAGTCCCTCATTAGTAGCCCTCCGTAGCCTCGCTGTAGTCTGTTGCTCTGTCTTGCCTCAGTAGGGAGAGCCATCGGGTCTGCTCATCATGTCCCACATCATGTCAGCAAATTGTCACAGTAAAAGTCTTCATTTCAGTATGTTCCCCTAATTTACAGGATATGCTTGCAACGGTCAGAGCAGCAGGTATCATCACAGGAGCTTTGATAGAAATGATAAGTCCATGCATTATTATTATATCTCCGCAAGAAAAATATACACTTAGAGCGTTTGAAATCAACTAAATAAATGGGTACTTTATGCCTTAGTGGGTGATCAATCAGAAACCACTGGGAACCACTGTACACAGACACACGCTATTGACACGAGTCAATAAAATGTCTTAGGAGTACTTTTTACAGTATATCCCATCCATCCAGCCATCAGCCTGCTCTGCCTTAAAGGTCCGTCCACGTCAGAAGCGAGCAGTGTGTCGACAGAGAAATCAGAGTCGCGGTCAATAAATCTGGAGGGGGGTGCATCAATCACGGGCTTATTGAGCAGCGTGGCGCGAGAGGGGCCTGTCAAAAGAATATTGGCACCTCTCGGAATTAATTTCTCAGGCCGAAATATTAGATTAAAAACAGTACTGGAAGAGGGTGGGTGGCCCATCGTCACAGGAGAAAACGGTGTCGCCCTAGTTTGAAGTTTTGAGAGGTATTGCTGTGTCTGTGGTGGAGGATGCTGAGAGGGGGTCGTTTGAAAATATAGGTGGACATTCACTGCCCTTTTTATGTTTTGTGGACTCAAAACTGATTACTGCCATGTTTTATCAGCCCTTTAGAAATTTCTCAGTATTTCATTCACATCATATGCTGAAATCTGATACTTTTGCCTGAGAAATTGATGCTTGACTTGTTATGAACAGCTAAAATAGGCATGCTATAGCTGCTATTAGGAGATGTTACCCATATCTATCCCCAAACACATGCAGGCTGTATGCAGGGTGACCCGTTTAGACAAGGACAAGCTAGATGGTCGTCTGAGGGTGAAGGAGAGGCTGGTTTGCTGTGTTCTGACCTTCCTCTGGGGTAACGTGTATTCTAAACAGCCTTTTCTCAAGGATAACCTTCACTATAGATAAGCACCCTTACAAATCTGTAGACAGCTAACAATGGATAAGATGAGTTGTTTATAACCTAATGCATTAAAAAAGCTGTTGCATATGAGACAAACATCTACTGGAATTATCTTCCGTTGTTTACCAGAAGAGGTCAAGATTATTTCAAATAGCTGAAGTTATTTCTATTTATGCAGTTTTTATATCTTATTTTTGAATTCTAATTAGCCTATTATATATTTATATTTAGTTTTTTCTTTCATGGTTGTTAAGCTTGATATTATTATTATTATTATTATTATTATTATTATTATTATAGTAGTATTATACAGTTCAACTGTTATAAACAAGATTAACAAATAGGGAACTGAGTAATAAAACAAATAGGGGTCATCTAGGAATCTTAGATGTCACAAGGTAAAAAACAGACTCTGCTAAAAATGATTAAAAGCTCTTTGTTTTTGCTACCTAAGGAGACTCACATCTCATATGCTAATGCATCATATGATTAGGGGTCCCAAATATACATCACTGCATTTGAAGGAGTAAACAGCCAACAAAGTTTGAAACGTTGCGCTAATACATCTTTTGAAGTCCGTATGCAGAATGCAGGTTTTGTTTAAAAAGATGCCCTTCTCACAAAATCCACAATGTGTTCTAAAATATAGAAGTCTTAAGTTATCATCACAGCACTCTTATGTCTATGACATTTGTCAAAGCCTTTCCTTTCACCCTGACCCTGCTGTCATTGTTAGATGTATACTTCAATAAAATGTGAGTTAATGCTTTTGCAACAGGAGTTTTCTTCTTCTTCTTCTTCTTCATCCAAAGGTGACATCTAAAAATGAATGAAAATATCTCACAGCAGACAGATGTCAACTGAGAGTATAACACACCAAATATCATCAAATAACCGCCAGCCTGTTATCATGATGTGATTTGAATCCAACAGAGATTTCATGCCTTTTAAATATCAGTATAACTCATTCCATTCGTATGTCTTCCAGCGCCTTGATTTAATATTCTCCACATATAAAGCTGGCTGATTTGATAAGCTTTCACTCATGAGTATTTCATTGTTGGAGGACCCTGTGAGGTTGTTGTTTTTTCCTCTTTCTCTCCATTGCGCTAATTAAAACTAATTGAATTGGATTGATGGTACCAAGCCCCCCGAATCACAGTGCCACCATTTCAGTCCTGCTCATCCCTGAAATGAGACAAATCAAGTGTGCCGTGTAATCAGGCATGAAAAAAAGTCAACACGCCAAAGAAGTCATCTCCCCTGTTTGTTGTTATTGTTGTGAGCGCATTATCGCATACCCATCAAATTCGCAAATAATAACTTGGCATAAAAGAGCAGAGGGAGTTGTTTGAACACAAGTAAATTTGGTTTCCTTAGCTGTGACAATGATTGTTATACCCATTAAAAGTCTCTGGGTGCATTTTGTCTTGGCATGAGCTCGGTACTTCTAGACTTTAAGTTTTGAAAAGTCAGCTTCATAAACGTGTTAGCGCTTACACTAACAACTTTATGTAGAAATACAACTCACTATACACATCAAAGCGTGGCTCCAACAGCTGTGCAGAGCAGTGCATATTGATGATTTAAATTCAATCATGTTTTTTTTTTTTTCACTACAATTGTAGTGTAGCGTAGGTGTATGCATATTCAGTACTCGCTGACTGTAAAATGTTATTATGAGGCGGTTTATAACCTCTACAGTATCTTCAGGTTAACAATAAAAGACACAAAAAGAGATTTAGTTAGAATAATAAATATAATAGAAATAGAGTGTTAGCTGTGTTTAAATGGTGATGCTAACTTTGAATGTAAAGTTGAATTAAAGCCTTTCTTTCTCATCAAATAATCATGAGTCTTATTCTATGTATTAACTATAGCCCATAGCTGAGTTTGTCATGTGTGCTTTATTCAGTGACTCTCTGGGATTTCTAGTTAATTTAACTGTTTATTATTATTACTGTCTTGCCTTAAAAGGCTGTTTGCAGTCTCTTATTTGAAATATCTATGCAAATGATTAAGATCTTCTCCTATTTCCTCTGTGCCAGACCAAAGAAAGCTGTTCTCAGTTACACCAGCTCACATGTGAACAGAGTGAGGACATCACGTGACTATGTGTTATGTTAATTTAACATTTGCACAACCTCTGATGCATGTATGCCATTGCAACTTGTAATTACCAGTAAAAATTCATAGAAGAGTCTTGAGGACGACATACTTACACAACACATGTACATCAGGTTAGAACTTTTACAACTGGACGGGCTCACAGGATACAGTAATGGTCAACAGGGCAGGATTCAGGGAAGGAGTGTTTACAGATCAATGTGCACTTACTGTGAAATGAAAGTGTTGCTGTTATGACAAGAAACCCAAAAGCCTTCATCCAGATCATTAACTAGCGAGCCTAGGCGTGGGGGTTTGATGCTGGGACACAACACTTGTCAGGAAAATTGATCCATCTCCATTGTGTGTGGGATGTATGTTGAGTAATGGTCAACAGATGATGGAGCAGCGGCGGAGGAGACGTTCGCACGCTGATACTGTGAAGAGAAATGGGAGTTTAATAGCTCAGTTACTAATCTGCGTTTTTGCCCTCTGAAGGCGAATTTTGGAGACTGTCCTCCCGAGAAATATGACAGCAACAGTCGCTTTGGCAAATGGCCTTTAATGACATATGTTTATGTTCTCCTGTGGCTGTCAGAATTATGACTTTTGTCTGTCGGGAGCAAACGAAGAAATTCTGTGATACTTTGTCTAATCTAATCTTAATGAAGTAGTTATTTTAACCCAAACAGTGATCTTTCCCTAACCTTGGGTAACCTTTTGACTAAACTTAACCAGACTTTAACTATGATCATTTAGGCTGAAGATGAACTGAAAGTTCTGCAACACCATAAAATTCACTTGATTTGACATGACTTACCATACATACCTATTCAGACATTTAAGTTGAAATGTCCGATTGCTCAATCCTCCACCTACCATCTTGTTTTTCTTTTTGTTTTTTTTTTGTATAGTTATATAACTAGAGACCAGGAGAAAAAAAAACGTTATTTCTGTGATATGTCACATATGCAGAAAAATGAGTTCACTTATATCATGCACTCAATATGAAAAAGGGATGATATGCAGTGTTCTCTTGGAGGAGTAACTGAAAACAAGTAAAAACAGAAAGAAAGCGGAGATCACTGCACAATGTCCATCATGCTTTAGTAATAGGAGATAATGGTGGCCTTTATGTCCCAAGCTGTCTGGGTACATTGCTGATATGTTAATGAAGTTGCATAAATGTTTGTAGGCAGAAGCACTTTTCCATTGTTTTGAACCTTTTAAACTGTATGTGATGAAAGAGAGGATGTTAGATTGGAAGATAAAAGAGATAATAGAAGAAGAAGATTGTAAATTGGAGTTAAAGAGGACCAAGTAAAATGGCTAATGGTTTTGGCAAACTAATTAACTGCCTCTTTAACACAAACTGTGTTAGATAAAAGTTTACAGCTATCAATATTGGTCCCAGTTTAGCTCCTTCTGCTGTTCCCTTTTTCCACGGACCCTTTGTCTCTTTATCACACTTATTATCCCAATGGATGGAGGAAGCTGTTGTCCAACTCAGAAGCAACACTGCTGATTGTTGATTCTCTCAGAAGGATATTTATGGAGGTCTTGATAGCGTTTCAGATAGCATGAGATTCTAGGGAAGGGAAAAGATGATGAGAATTAGACATTGTATCATAAATACTGAAGTGTATGTGCTGAATGGTCACCGGAATTTGACTGAAGCAGCAGAAGATATAGCAGCCGCGATAAAAAAAATAAGAAAAGAAAGTCGGCAAGGCAGCGCTCCATTCAACCAGTCCTTGTAGCCACCTAAACTGCCTCTGAGATATGAATTTGTAGCGTCGAAGGACATGTGGAGAAAATTGTGTTATCAGCATGTATGGCGAGGGGAAAAAGCAGGCATGCTCTGCTCCCTAAAGGCCCAGTCATGATTAGATGATCAGGCATGATGGCTTCAAACATATTTACCCCACAAAGCCCCTTGGACATAGTTTGCGTGTGTGTGCGTGTGTAATGCATCGGTGACAACATCAGCATATTTGCAGATAGCAGATTCCAGACAGGAGAGGGAGAGCAACGGAGATGCACAGTAGAGAGACACTGGAAATGTGTATCTGTTTGTGTGAACTGTGTGTTTGCATGTGAAACGCGTATCAGTGGTTTCAGTCTTGTTTACAGCAGAGAGGGAATGAATCATGGGATGGGTTGCCGTGAAGAAAAGATTGGAACCTGTATGCATGCATCTGTGTGTTAGTCATTTTAATGAGTGTATCTTCAGTCCCCAAGTGTTGTCCTTTTCCACAGCATTTGCACAGATCTACATCAGGTGGAGCTGCTTTCCCGGGGGCCCCTCCGGCGATCACTGTCGCAGCGGCCGCGTGACGTGTCTCTGTGTTTGAGGAGGTGGGAGTCAGTCTTGTGCAAGAGGCGTCGTTATTGCTGTCATCGTGCCTGGCTGCCGATAGGAGACATGCTTCACACGCGGTGTGAGGATGAGCAATTATTACCCCCCTCTTTTTATGCCCCTGAGATGAAGAGCACCCGCCGATGGTGAACAATGCAGCTTCTGTGCTGCGCTATCAAGGCTGAGGAAATCAACACAGATCTCCCCTCCTGTCAGGCAGCATGTGTTTATGTTTTTGTGTGTGTGTGTGTGCACGTACATTCTTGTGCTGTACTTTTACAGGTCTATCCTTTTATCGGTTTTAGCATTACCTCTTCTAGGTGATGCAATTTTGTTTGTCCTTACGTAAGTTACCTTAAAAGGTTACGTTTAGAATGGTTGTCCCTTCCCAACACTTTGGTATGGACATCTGTAGAGGGCTTTTGACGGAGGATATTTGTTTCCTCCTACCACAACTTTGTACTAAGCTAGGCTAAATACTTCATGCAGCCATCTCAGTATTGAACGCGGAAATGAAATTGGTATAGATCTTCTCATCTGACTCTCAGTTAGGCAGCAAATAAGCAAATCTTCCAAAGTGTCTGAGTATTCCTTTAAGAGTTTTGAAAGGGGGTTTCACATTGATATACAACCGTGGGTTTAGACCCTTTATTGCGATGAGAAATAAGCAAAATAATATTGGTATTGGTAATGTTTCTGGCTTTCTTATATCCAATTGCAATTTCTCATTGAGGAGGAAATGGAAGAGCGAGTTTTGTTAGGTATCAGTGCGGTTTGCAGGATCATGTATCCATATGAATGTTTTTTCCATAATTTTTCAAAGTTTCTGTCACTTATGATCCAGCTCTATTCACCAGCTTGATTGCTGCAGCATGGGTGTGGACGTTGGTATCATTCTAACATTCACATTAGCTCCCCGCCACCCCTCTCCACGCAAAGCACCAGCACCAACCGGTAATAGTCACTAGCGTTAGCAACAGGGACATAATCAATCACGGGATGGATTGTACAAGCAAAGTACAGCGAATGTTGTACCCGCGCCTTGACTGTGCCCCACTATGTTCCACTATGTTCCACTATGTATGTTTAGAATAGTAAACAGGCCTAGATTATGGTGAGGACTAACTTTATGCATACACAGTGAAAGTAAGGATAGCAGACAAAGGAGAAATGGGCCTTCTACCTGTAGTAAGTCAAACCTACGTGTGTGTGTGTGTGTGTGTGTAGTTACAAAGAGAGACTGAGAGGGCCTCTTTTAGTCCTGATTGCAAGTCATTCCTCCAATCTCTTGCTCAATCTTTGTCTTACTTACTTTCTACTTTCTTTCTTTCTTTCTTTCTTTCTTTCTTTCTTTCTTTCTTTCTTTCTTTCTTTCTTTCTTTCTCCTCTCTCCGGGCCATCTCTCACTTAATCCCCCATTCTCCCTCTCCTTCCCTCTCTCCACCTTCAATTCAGTTTAATTTGCTCGGCTGGCATGGGAAGTGTGCATTTATGTCAGGCAGGCATCCGCAGGGCTAACTGATGGTGCAATAACCATAGGGAAACAATGCTCTCAAACAGGAGGGAGTAGGTATCGCTATTGAACCATTAAATAAGGGAACGCTCAATGCTCCGTGTGACTTTCTAGGGGGGGGGGAATGACTGTCTTTTTCTTCCAAATGACTCCACTATCCATGGTAGAAATGGGCTGGATCAAAGTGCGGAATGATGGAGTAACTTGTAATTTGTGAGGTTTTGTGCAGCATGAAAATTCATTCATGATAGAGGATAAGTGTGGGGCATGGGGGTTGTGCAACATGCATGACTGCCACTGATGTACTGAAGGTGGCTCCATTTTGATTTAGAAAAGGGACGCATTGATAAAAGTCCAAAAAAAAAAGAGGAGATGAGTTTACATGATGAATACCTGTGTTGCCATGCCAGCAGACAGTCATCAGCAGCCCAAGATGATGTAAAGGTTTTACTGACAGTCATGTTTAGGGCTGTCTTGTCAGGCTACATGTGAGCAGACAGACTCATTCACTAACACAGAAGACGTTTCGAAGCCACGAGTCAATAAATCCATAAAACATTTATGACTCTGTGTCCACATTAGTTTAACTCTTGCTAAGATGTCAAAGAATCATACAGCCATCGATCTGGATGTGCTTTGAATCCATCCATGTGTGGGCAGTGTTCCACTAAAGTTATTAAAGTTATTTTCCATTACAGTATAATCAAGGATCAGAAAATCATACCAGACTGCAGCATTTGCGGTGTGAGCAAGGTAACATACACTTTGATTCAAAGCACCGATGACTCACAGAAACAGTTTGTGCATGTTATTACTGTGTGAGGTGACCTGTGCTTCCTTGAGGATATCATCTGCTAGACTTCACACCTGTTTCATCCTACCGTGGCAACGGAACTGTTTGCAGCTAGGAGATAAGCTGAAAGAAAATCTTTACTTCATAATTTTCATCTTTATGTTTTCCATTTCGACCCACACATTGTTCATTACGTGATGGGGCGATGATCAGATAATTCAGCTACATGTGAGTATCTGATTTGAATTGTTTATATAAACTCTATATTTAATGTATATAATCATAATTTAAAATGCTTAGATTATATTTCTGTAACTACTGTATTTAATTTGTCTGTACATATTGACACTGCATTTTTCTAAATTGTATTATTTTAATGAGTTTTATGGTAAGATTATTGTATGCATCTTTAACAGTGCTGTTTTCCATCATTTACCTGCATCTGCTGGGCTCCTTCAGACAGACTTGACACTCAGCATGGAATTCATTTCGAGCCCACCTGCAAACCGACAGTGATGTTATGGAAAAAGGTGTCTAATTCACCTGCTATACTTCGTTTGAGAAAAGAGATATGTGCTCTGTTTACTCACAATGAGGTATTTTAAGGGGAACCGTCAAATGACACAAGACATTGCATGCACATTGCATCATAGTTTAATAACGGAGGTATGGCACAGTGTGGTCTTGGATTTCTAAGATTCTATCATTTCTGGAAGACAGGCCTTGTTTTTGTGTGGGGGGAAAAAGTTGACAGAAACTTGTTGTGTGTGGAAGGTTGGAGAGTATCTGGTAAAACACAACCTTTATTTTCTTTATTTTCCTCATAATCATGAAAAAAATTGATCTCATGGCGTTGTCAGTGACACAAATGTATGTATACGATGTATGTAACACTTTTATGATCACAAAGTTAAAGATTGGAAATAGCTGCACACATTTTACCTCTAACCATCTCAGTAGTTAATGTTTTAATGATTTAATGTTTTAATGGTTGAAATATTGACAACCAGAAATGAAGCAAATATAGGATCTTACTAATCTAAGCTCATGATATTTATAAATTAGTAATGACTTAATTACAGGAAGCATTATAATCAAAGGAAATTCCACCTTAAAAGACTATAAAAGAGCTGTTGGTAACGTATACTCCTCAGCCTTTAACAGTTCATTGTTTTCTTATTCCCGTTGATAAGTGGAGAAATGTAGATGACGTGAATATCATGTTGAGATATTCCCTGGGCGGATAAGACAGATATGAGTCGGAAAGCAGCTTTCATTATCAAAAACATCAAGAAAATGCCAGGTTCTTGTGTCAAAGGGCAGCAGCTTCTTAGCAAAGCTGTCATTTGAAACTGACATTTAACACAGGGGAGCATCAATTGTAGATTTCCATTGTCGGTATTCTGAAAACAGTCAGACAGACACAAATAAACACATTTTATCATCTATAGTGTCTGTATTAATGTATGCACTGGTGTGGCTCATAATGTTGTTTTTTTTTTTTTTTAACTTGAATCAGCACATTCATTATAAATATGACAAAAGTGAACCTTACTACGATGAAACCTTAAATTTCATCAAATCCTGAAGCATCAATTTTTCTAATAACCTGATAATATAACTATTTGTGTTGGAAACATTCAGATGTTTTTTTAATTGTCACCATAACTAAAATGTATTTTATGTTAAAAGCAGTGGAAGAGCTTCTTCATCTTAATTATCATATTCTTAACATGTATCTCAGGTTCCACTATTTAATTCAGTTCAAGTATCAGAGTAAGAGCCTTTTTCAGCCATTAATAATGGTACAGCAGATAGTCGGACGTGTAATGTGTTGAATTGGTTGATAGCTTTTTCTGGTTAACCATGTGTCATTTTCCTGCTCTCACTTTCCCTTCACCCGTATCAGTTATATGAAATTGGTTCTTTATTTTTACAGTTTCAGAAGAACAGATACTGTGTGTCTTTACCTGGTGTATAGAGCTTATCTGAAGGTTAACAGTATTATTCTATGCATATCCGGAAAATGAATACCAAATTCACTGTCCACAAAGTGTCACCATCAGTTTAAGTAGATTTACTTTTGTAACGTTATCGATGCTTTTACATTATGGGCCATTCGTGGGGTGTGTCCTGACCTTTGGCAGTCTCAGATGAGAGCCAGGATGAAAGATTTCACGCCTCTCCGCCCATATTCGGTACAATCATGCCATTCTATTTTTTGCAATTCAAAACAACGCTAATGTTTATGCATTCTCAGATGGCATCCTGTCTACAATTATTACAGTAAAATGCAATTTTAAAGTCCATGAAATTTGTTTACTTCCACTGTCCCTTTCGTTTTAAACCTCAGAAAACATGTGCGTAATATCTCTAAATCACACAAACTGCATACATATTTTCTGTTGCACTTATGGAACTATTCTGTCTTGTGGCACTGAAGATTGTATCGCCTCACGGTCTCTGAGCTCTCTCATTTCCTCACAGGAAGCCATAAACCACATGACTCCCTCTATGTAATCAATTATCTGGTTAGATTAAACCAGTGAATGCATTATTGCATACAGTTCATGAGTGGTGCCTTGTCCATGCATCTCTTTCCCAATATCACTTCATTTGGCCAGTATAATTGAAATGACATTTCCCACACTGGTCGCATGTGTTAATAAGAAGATGTTTATGTATGGCAGGCATACCAAATCACTTGGATTGCTTAGTAATGGATCAAGTAGGATTTTGGCCATACTAAGCAATCCCATAGGACACTTCTTGCAGCTGCGAGGAAATCGCTGATCAACGGTGACTCGGCCTTTAACCTGGTGATTTACTGCAAGCTGCAAACAGTGGTTCTGATTTTTGATTTCTGACTTTTTCCGTTTGATAAAAGAAAATTTTAAGTGTGTTAGTTGAGTCAAATTAGAGCCTCACTCATATGAAACAGTTTGTGGCAGTTTCTTTTTCCATGCTCTTGCATAATGCGCAGTAATTGTCTGTTAAGTACTAGTGATCATTTCCCAGCGGCGCAGATGTGGGGCGGGGGTAAGGGAGCTCAGCAAGTGGGTTTTTGAGTTTTATCGCGTCTGGTTTGAGGCAGGAGAAGAAATGGTGAGACGGGGGCTAGAGGAGGGAGATGTGAGTAGGCGATGCTGTCATTGTGTCATGAAATGAGTTTAGAAAGTTGGAGAGCAGCCAGTGTGCTTACAGGTACTGTATGTCTGACGCTTACATACTTCACAAAGAGTCAAAAAATACTCACGCAAAAATCCTGGGAAACTTTTTACATCCACTTTTGCGGGCATTCCTACCGTTCTCTAGTCTCTCCCTAAAATGATGTTTGATTCAGTTTCATCTGTTACGCTCCAGCCCAGTTCTGATGTACAAAAAATAAATAATGTACCGCACACAGCAGCAGTGAAATTTGCCGAGTGTGTTGGTGTGTCTTTAAGGAAGCCCCCGTACTCATCTCCATACTTTAAAGATATCTCTTGGACTAGGCCTGAGAAGCCTGAACAACGAGGCTCCCACTGATTTACTTTTGGACTTACAGTGTGCCTTTTCATTTTGCACATGCAGAGGAAAGCTGGGTTATTTTCCTTCCTGCAACATTTTTGCTTCACTTTTTTTTTTTTTACTGCGAACTCCCTTTGAAAAAAAAAATAAAGAAGATAATGTTTGTGGGTAACAGTAGGGGGTTGAAAATCCCTATTGAGTGTAATGGCCCTCTCCTTTCAGCTGGAGCGGATATAAAAATACATGTAAAGCATGTGTGCATAGGGGAATAGTCTGAGCTGCTCTGTGGTTTTTTTGTGGCGCGTCTTGGATTTGCTCTGCCAGCAGGACAGGAGGTCAGAGTCATCACATCTCCGGCCTACTTGGGTGACTCCAATTTCTTCTTTTCCTCTTTTCCGTCTCTTTCATTAAGACCCAGTTTTCCGTGAGAGTAATATTTTTACAATATTTTTCAAACAGGCGACGTACAGAACTTTGGGGGTATATTAGAATAAACGGTGGCTGATAGATTTAGTCCTGAGAGCTGCCATAATGTGATTCAAGTACTGTACATTTTCATGAAACTTTGCTCTCCTTTACAATCAGAGATCAAATTTGGAGTCACATGAGCAAAGTTTGCAGCTAACGCCCCCTTTGGGACTGTTGCTACGCTAGCTTTCCTTCCTAGTATGACATATATGCAGATACAATGAAAACAGTGGCAGATTTATCACTTTAAAGTTGCAGCTGTGTCTGTAACGAGGGGTTTTCTATTTCACACATGTAATCAACAGCAGCCTTCTTGTTTCTGGACGAAAATGAGGACTTTCACATAAGCTAATGCTAAAACTGAGTTGACTGAAAACTCCAGCTGACTTTTACTAATTAATGACTAATTAATGATCTAGAATGATATTAACTGAGAATAGAAATAGATCATTGTTCTTGTATATTCCAAAACTTATTAGCACCAGTGCTGTATCTAACTCTATTACGACTATTGCATTTGCTCTTTTTACTGTAATAAAGTTATTTTTACATAGTTTTTTGAGTATCTTTTAAAAATGAATCATTTTACTTTTGCATTTGCATGCAGAGCCATAACAATGTAATAAAATAAAGGACAACGTCATGAAGAGTTACAGTTAAGGTCAACAATTTTGCACCATGCCATACTTTGAAAAAAGTTGATTGTAATGATCAGTTTTAAAGCATTTAAAGCATTTAAAAAACATCATTTTATATTTAATGAGAAACATATTCTTGTACTACACTGCTCAAAAAAATAAAGGGAACACTTAAACAACACAATGTAACTCCAAGTCAATCACACTTCTGTGAAATCAAACTGTCCACTTAGGAAGCAACACTGATTGACAATCAATTTCACATGCTGTTGTGCAAATGGAATAGACAACAGGTGGAAATTATAGGCAATTAGCAAGACACCCCCAATAAAGGAGTGGTTCTGCAGGTGGTGACCACAGACCACTTCTCAGTTCCTATGCTTTCTGGCTGATGTTTTGGTCACTTTTGAATGCTGGCGGTGCTTTCACTCTAGTGGTAGCATGAGACGGAGTCTACAACCCACACAAGTGGCTCAGGTAGTGCAGCTCATCCAGGATGGCACATCAATGCGAGCTGTGGCAAGAAGGTTTGCTGTGTCTGTCAGCGTAGTGTCCAGAGCATGGAGGCGCTACCAGGAGACAGGCCAGTACATCAGGAGACATGTGGAGGAGGCCGTAGGAGGGCAACAACCCAGCAGCAGGATCGCTACCTCCACCTTTGTGCAAGGAGGAACAGGAGGAGCACTGCCAGAGCCCTGCAAAATGACCTCCAGCAGGCCACAAATGTGCATGTGTCTGCTCAAACGGTCAGAGGGCCTGACGTCCACAGGTGGGGGGTTGTGCTTACAGCCCAACAACGTGCAGGACGTTTGGCATTTGCCAGAGAACACCAAGATTGGCAAATTCGCCACTGGCGCGCCCTGTGCTCTTCACAGATGAAAGCAGGTTCACACTGAGCACATGTGACAGATGCGTGACAGAGTCTGGAGACGCCGTGGAGAACGTTCTGCTGCCTGCAACATCCTCCAGCATGACCGGTTTGGCAGTGGGTCAGTAATGGTGTGGGGTGGGGTGGCATTTCTTTGGGGGGCCGCACAGCCCTCCATGTGCTCGCCAGAGGTAGCCTGACTGCCATTAGGTACAGAGATGAGATCCTCAGACCCCTTGTGAGACCATATGCTGGTGCGGTTGGCCCTGGGTTCCTCCTAATGCAAGACAATGCTAGACCTCATGTGGCTGGAGTGTGTCAGCAGTTCCTGCAAGACGAAGGCATTGATGCTATGGACTGGCCCGCCCGTTCCCCAGACCTGAATCCAATTGAGCACATCTGGGACATCATGTCTCGCTCCATCCACCAACGCCACGTTGCACCACAGACTGTCCAGGAGTTGGCGGATGCTTTAGTCCAGGTCTGGGAGGAGATCCCTCAGGAGACCATCCGCCACCTCATCAGGAGCATGCCCAGGCGTTGTAGGGAGGTCATACAGGCACGTGGAGGCCACACACACTACTGAGCCTCATTTTGACTTGTTTTAAGGACATTACATCAAAGTTGGATCAGCCTGTAGTGTGTTTTTCCACTTTAATTTTGAGTGTGACTCCAAATCCAGACCTCCATGGGTTAATAAATTTGATTTCCATTGATAATTTTTGTGTGAATTTTGTTGTCAGCACATTCAACTATGTAAAGAACAAAGTATTTAATAAGAATATTTCATTCATTCAGATCTAGGATGTATTATTTTAGTGTTCCCTTTATTTTCTTGAGCAGTGTATTTGCATCCCACCTTAGTATTATGGCACTGTATTGTACAGAAATGTAATTGAAGTGTTTTTTGTTCTAGCAATTGAACAAGCAGGCGACACAGCGGTTAGATTTATGCTTCAGAGCTCTTACTGTTCGCCTGGGGTTGCTGGTGTAAACTTCCCCAAACCTAATATAGAGCAGGTCAGACCCTCCCATCGATACTCTCATCTCATAGAAGCATTTTGACATTTCAGGTGCTGAGAATCATATTGATCATATGAATCACACTGTTTATCCTGCCTGTAATATTATTTTCTCACAAGTTTCAGAGAAATGGCACATCGTGAGAGAGAAATCCAAGGCTTGACAGGCCTGCAGTAGCTGTCTCTGCTGAGCCATGATAGTTGGCAGGGTTTAGCAAGCTACAGCCTACATCCATAATGGTGATGTATTGAAAGGGTTTGTGAAAACGGGTAAGGCCTAAAAAAAAAGATAATAATAACAGATTTTTGCTTCTTTAAAGCACAAGGATTGTTTTTATTGATGGCTGCATTTATGCATGGCTTTCATGGTTGAGCATTAGTATAGCTGATGCTGGACAATAATGGAAAATGAGCACGGCACACAATATAATCCTGCCAAGTCCTGAGCACTATGTGTATGACTTTGTATGTAGCTTCTTTTTATTATTTTTTTCTGCCAGTTGATTTTCCTCATTTTATTTTTGCAGCAAAGATCAAAATATTTCCTTGAAACTGGGATGGCATTGCTTTTCCCTCTGCTCTTTTCTTTCTCCCTTCTGCTTTCAGAGTGTGGAGGCTTTCTAATAAGCCCTATAAAGAGTGTTTCTTCGCTTGTGTAGTGTCATGAGGGAGCGGGGTGCATTTCATGCTCTGTGGCTTTAGTGGGAATAAACAGGTTAGTGGAGTGCATGTTTGCATTGTTTTCCCCCAGCCTGGCTGTAAGTTTGACCCTGTTTTTTTCACTGTAAGAAAGACAAACCCGCAGTCAGCAGAGATATGAGAAGTCTCTTTTTAGGTCTAAAGGCAGCGTGTGTGCGTAAGATTATAGGTCTACTTTAAATTCTTGACATGATATTTTCAAGGTGTGTTAGTCTAGATTTATTCTTTAAAATTGCAACTGTCTTATCAGCCAAAATTGTAAATTAGAACTGCAATAGAGAGTGTCCTACTCTCCAAGTGAGACGACAGAGAGCCAGCCTATTTTCTGAAATTTAATTTGGTGTCAGATATGGCAGGTCACTGCTGGGAAATATCCACACAGAGGAAGCCACAATTTAAGCAAAAGTTTTTTTCCCCAAAACAGCAGAGAGCAAGTGAGCGAGCTGGACCGCTGGCAAAATACTTTCCACCATCCCAATCCCAGATTAACCACAATACTTTGGTTAGTGCAACTTTCAAACTGTTTTGCTTTGATAAAGTTTGGGGCGTCTACATGCAGGATAATACTGTCGAGTACTGTTGCAGCGTTGCCAGTTATTGAAGGGAAGTATGAAAATCATCCAGTCTAAGTGACATCCCAAAGTCTGTTAAGCCTTAAATGAATTAGGTTTAGTTTAGAAGTGGCAATGATGAGAGTTTGTGTTGGTTGTTGACTGAGCGAAGCACTGCAAATGAGGCTGTGAGGTCGACTGAATGCAGCGCGTGTGTGCACGCGTGTGTGCCCACTGATCTCAGTAGTTAAAGAGCTAACCTTTCTTCGACAGGTTCCCCATAACAGGTTTGCATAACTGCTTATTATGCTAATTACAAGTGGATGCAGTAAAGTGCTAACACTTTCCTCCCTCGTGTTGTGCTGTATGTGTTATCTAAAACCACCCCCATGTTCCAATTGTTTGTCACTTTCACAGGAAATGCCACTCTTTGCATCTGTGTCCAAATCACAAAAAAACTAAACAAAACAGAGGACCTGGAAATTTTAAACATCTTAAATTTTAACTATCTTAAATGTTACATAAAGTATGTTCAATTGAATAATGTCTAGGAAACTATGTATTTTTCTGTATTGTGTCTCTTTTCCTTCCAATTATTTGAACTGGCTAGTTTCACATGTATTGCAGTACATGTTGGTCTGGGAAGGGCAGACTCTGGGGTCCAGTAGCCACCAGCCACTTCTTTTAACCTGAGGACCTTAAGCTGGAGGCCATAACACAGTCAGAGGTTTATTTCATCTCCTAAAATCCCTCACTCTTCCTCAATGGTGGCAACCAGGAGTTAGTGAGGAAGACAATCCCTCATTGGCTTCACAAACACAAATAACCAAGTTTGTGGGTGCCAGAAATGTCTCATCTGTGTCGGCTAGCTGCATTTATTCTACCCATTGTTCTTGTGCCAATTTATTTCTGGAGTAATTAGTCAATTAACTGATTAGTGGTCCAGATTTGCAACCATTCTAATAATAAATTGATTACGTACAGTACGTACGGATAAATATTCAGTGTTCCATCCATCCATCCATCCATCTTCATCCGCTTTATCCGGGGCCGGGTCGCGGAGGCAGCAGTCTGAGCAGAGATGCCCAGACTTCCCTCACCCCAGACACTTCCTCCAGCTCTTTTCCAGGGGGACTTCCCGAGGTGCGTTCCCAGGCCAGCCGAGAGACATAGTCTCTCCAGCGTGTCCTGGGTCTTCCCCGGGGCCTCCTCCCGGTGGAATGACATGCCTGGAACACCTCCCTAGGGAGGCGTCCCAGGGGGCATCCGAAACAGATGCCCAAGCCACCTCAGCTGACTCCTCTCGATGTGAAGGAGCAGCGGCTCTACTCCGAGCTCCTCCCGAGTGACTGAGCTTCTCACCCCTATCTCTAAGGGAGCGCCCAGCCACCCTGCGGAGGAAACTCATTTCGGCCACTTGTATCCGCATGATCTTGTCCTTTCGGTCATTACCCAAAGTTCATGACCATAGGTGAGGGTGGGAACGTGAGATTGACCGGTGTAAATCGAGAGCTTCGCCTTTCGGCTCAGCTCCTTCTTCACCACGACGGTCCGGTACATCCGACCGCATAACTGCGGACGCTGCACCAATCCGCCTGTCAATCTCACGCTCCATCTTTCCCTCACTCGTGAACAAGACCCCGAGATACTTGAACTCCTCCACTTGAGGCAGGACCTCTCCACCCACCCGGAGAGGGCACGCCACCCTTTTCCGGTCGAGAACCATGGCCTCGGATTTGGAGGTGCTGATTCTCATCCCAGCCACTTCACACTCGGCTGCAAACCGCTCCAGCACACGCTGAAGGTCCTGGCTTGATGAAGCCAACAGGACAACATCATCCGCAAAAAGCAGAGATGAAATCCTGTGGTTCCCAAACCTGGACTCCCTCCGGCCCCTGGCTATGCCTAGAAATCCTGTCCATAAAGATTATGAACAGGACCGGTGACAAAGGGCAGCCCTGCCGGAGTCCAACATGTGCACTGGGAACAGATCTGACTTACTACCGGCAATGCGAAACCAAGCTCCTGCTCCGGTCGTACAGAGACCGAACAGCCCTTAGCAAAGGCCCCCGGACCCCATACTCACGGAGCACTCCCCACAGAATACCACGAGGGACACGGTGTCGAATGCCTTCTCCAGATCCACAAAGCACATGTGGACTGGTTGGGCAAACTCCCATAAGCCCTCAAGCACCCTGCGGAGAGTATAGAGCTGGTCCAGTGTTCCACGACCAATCGGGACGAAAACCGCATTGTTCCTCCTGAATCCGAGGGTCGACTACTATCGGCCGAATTCTCCTCTCCAGTACCTGACTGGCAGTAGACCTTCCCGGGGAGGCTGAGAAGTGTGATCCCCCTGTAGTTGGAACACACTCTCCGGTCCCCCTTTTTAAAAAGAGGGACCACCACCCCGGTTTGCCACTCCAGAGGCACCGAACCACCTGGGTTCGGGGTTGCCGCCACGACAGGCACCAGAGACCTTGCGTCCCACAACTTCCGAACTGCCGCGTCGACAATGGAGGCAGAGAACATGGTCCACTCGGACTCAATGTCCCCAGCCTCCCTCGGAATCTGTGAGAAGCTCTTCCGGAGGTGGGAGTTGAAGACCTCCCTGACAGAGGGCTCAGGCCAGACGTTCCCAACAGACCCTCACAATACGTTTGGGTCTGCCAGGTCTGTCCAACTTCCTCCTCTGCCAGCCAGCGGATCCAACTCACCACCAGGTGGTGATCGGTTGACAGCTCAGCCCCTCTCTTTACCCGAGTGTCCAAGACATACGGCCGGAGATCAGATGAAACGACAACAAAGTCGATCATCGACCTCCGGCCTAGGGTGTCCTGGTGCCACGTGCACTGATGGACACCCTTATGCTCAAACATGGTGTTCGTTATGGACAAACCGTGACTAGCACAGAAGTCCAATAACAGAACACCGCTCGGGTTCAGATCGGGGAGGCCGTTCCTCCCGATCACGCCCCTCCAGGTATCACTGTCGCTGCCCACGTGAGCGTTGAAGTCCCCCAGTAGAACAATGGAGTCCCCAGTCGGAGCACTATCAAGTACCCCTCCCAGGGACTCCAAGAAGGCCGGGTACTCTGTACTGCTGTTCAGCCCGTATGCACAAACAACAGCAAGAGACCTATGCCCCAACCCGAAGGAGCAGGGAAGCGACCCTCTCGTTCACCGGGGTGAACTCCAACACATGGCGGCTGAGCTGGGGAGCTATAAGCAAGCCCACACCAGCTCGCCGCCGCTCACCCTGGGCAACTCCAGAGTAGTGGAGGGTCCAGCCCCTCTCAAGGAGCTGGGTTCCAGAGCCCAAGCTATGCGTGGAGGTGAGCCCGACTATCTCTAGCTGGTACCTCTCAACCTCCCGCACAAGCTCAGGCTCCTTCCCCCCCAGCGAGGTGACATTCCATGTCCCTATTGCCAGAGTTTTGGTCCAGGGATTGGGTCGTCGAGGCCCCCCGCCACGACTGCTACCCAAACCACATTGCACCGGCCCCTCATGGACCTTCCTGTGGGTGGTGAGCCTGCCTACTGGAAGGCGGACCCATCGTCCGCCATTTCGGGCTGAGCCCGGCCGGGTCCCGTGGGCAAAGACCCGGCCACCAGGCGCTCGCCTGCGAGCCCCAACCCCAGGCCTGGCTCCAGGGTGGGGCCCCGGTAACGCCAATCCGGGCGACGTAACGGTCCTTGTTCTTCTTTATTCCATGGTGGGCTTGTGAACCGCTCTTAGTCTGGCCCGTCACCTAGGACCTGTTTGCCATGGGAGACCCTACCAGGGGCGTAATGCCCCCGACAACATAGCTCCTAAGGATCATTCGGGCACACAAACCCCTCCACCACAGTTAAGGTGGCGGTTCAAGGAGGGGATTCAGTGTTCCAGTTTCCCAAATTTGAGGATTTGCTTAAGTTCCCAGTATTACATGAAATGAAGCCTCGCATATGTAAATTAAACACTTTTTGGGAAACGGACTGTTGGTCAGACATCATTTTTAATTTCAGGGTGTTATCTTGGGCTCATGATACTCATTTTTCATAATTTAATTTGGATTAAATTACTAATTGTAATCAATATTATCGATTATCACTTAAAAATATAAACAACAAATTAGTCACTGATTGGTTGTGTGACGGCCCCTGCTTAGGGTACCTGTGTGGGGTGTAACCAATCTTCTGTTCTTTCTGAGGTGCAGTGACAGGTGATTGCAGCACCAATCCAGATTGGGAGCAGCTGGGCTCAATCCCCCACAGGATATTTAAGCTGCTGTTTCTTGTGGCTCTTGCTCTCTTCCTCAGCCAGGCGCCGGCACTGTTTGTTTCATTTTTGGTTCTGGTTTTACCTTCCGCTCCACAACACTGCACATGAACTTACCTACACACAACCACATGGACATAACTGATTTACTGACAAACACACCTTATATTTGTGGTTTTCTCTTCAGTGTAGTTGTTTTGGTTACAATAAATATTTTTATTGTTAAGTTAAGCCTGTGTTTTCTCCGGTTTTTGTCATGGCCTAGGAGCCGGGTCGTGACAGTTGCAACCCTGTGCCTATTGATTTATTTACCAGTTTACACATTCCTACTCAAACCAGCACAGATTATGCAAACCGTGAAGTCCTACTCTACATAAACAATCCTACATGGAAAGTAACATTCAAAGATTTCCTGGAAAAAAAATTAACAAGCAAAAAAAACAAAACAACACAAGCTACTGTATTTAATATATTATTATTATATATAATATTTTGTTATGTATACCATGACATATATTGAAATATACTGTTATTGCTCATTATTGCTTCTGTCATTCCACTTTTCTCCAGCCCTCTTTACTATGCATCACAGCACTCCAGTCTCTCTCCCTCTTTCAATCATTTCCACCCACACTCACTGTGATGCCACAAAAAAAGAAGCATGCTTACATGGCTTGCTCCGTCATCGTATTAGAAAGAACAATCAACAATCAGAGTGATGGGGCTTTCGTGGCAGCCTCTGTAAGTGGAAGAGAGGAGTGTGGCGAGTGGGTTGCTGGGTGATGGTGGTGTGAGTGTGTGTGTGTGTGTGTGTGTGTGTGTGTGGGGGGGGGGGGATTTCTCCAAGTTGGAGGCACAGGAGAGATGAAAGGAATCCTTTACTCCCTCACAAACAAACACACACTCTTCACCACTTGCAGCAAACCGCAATATCCCCATGCCAAATGTTAGCCTTAAGTAAGTGAAAGTTTGTGCACTAAGAGGCAGAGGCTTGTGTGTGTGTTTCTGTATATGTGTGCCCATTTTACTTTGACCAGTGGTGTTAGTCCCCCCCCCCCACTCTCTCTTTTGTCTTTGTGAAACTGCTGATGCTCAGTGGTTGCCTGCATGACTGGCTGCCATTAGCTCGCCTGGGCAGAGGATCTCATTGGTGCAGCATTTTCCTGGCTCATCCCGAGGATCACTGAGGATCGGAGGTTGTCTCTCTGAAGCCTGCAAAGACCCCCCACCCCCACCCCCTGGAGCACCTGTTCAAAGCTCCAGAGACAGGGGTTGCTCTTTGGGCTGCTGTCCCTAGGGCAAGGCACCTTTCCAGGGGATTAGCAAAGGAAGAGTTGGCCTGTCACCACCAGAAAGAGGAGCGCCTGTGCGGGCAATTGAGTCTCAGGGGATCTTCTGTCTGCAAGTGGGCCCAGTGGTATCCATAAGCCAATGGCGCTAATGCAACGTGCCAAAGTTTAAATACAGGCTGTAATATTTGCTAATAGGAAAAGAAATAGGATAGCAAAAATATACATACTCTATGCTAACACATACGCACAGCAGCAGACTTGAGGCTCACACAAAAGCAGAGTAATCATACTAATCATACTCTTTCCTCATTATATCCCCTGGGTGAGAGAATAAGGCATCGATAGTGAATTGAGGGCAGTACAAGAGATTGTATGTGAACCACAGTCTCTCCTCTCCTCTCTCATCTCCTCTGTGCAATACAAACAGCCACATTATTGAAAACAACAAATATTTTTGGCAAAACAATTCCCTCCGCAGGCTTTGAGCGTTATTGCCTTGGACGTCCTCTCTTGGTAGCGGGGGGGGGGTTGAGAAAGGAAAAAAAAATTATGTGAGATCTGGAGCAGAGCCTCGTTCCTTGTCGTTTCTTTAATTTCCTTCCACAGAGCTCTTGCGCTGAAATAGAAACGGAGCCAGAGAGTGTTATTGGTGTGATTATTCTATCGTATTATTCGTGTAGCAGAGAGTGGCGGCAAAATGAGCTCACAGTTGCGACTATCTCCGCCCTAGCTGAGTACCAGCCGCCCCTATGGACCCACTGATAGTGACTGCTGTATATGAGATCCGCGCTGGCCTCTGGCAGTCGGCGTCATAACTGGCTGGGCTGGGAGGGACACAAAGTCCAAACCGGAGTCGAGGTTGAAAAGCTGCTTATCATGCAGTTGTGTCCCCCAGCTGTGTGGGGAGGAGGTCAGGGTGGGTCAGGGTCGATGTTTCCATGGTGATTGGATATAGGTCCTGTAGTCAGTAGTGTTGGTCCCCACTGTGTCACACCTCTGAGGGACAGGCAGCAGCTGCAGAGCTTCGTGGGCTAGATGAACACACAGCATCCACCCAAACATCATTGATACACACAGGATAACAATATTGTCATAGTTTGATAGATGGATAGAAGTATGCCAAACAGCACAGTTTAGTCAATACAGAGTGGAGGTTAATGAGACTTGAGGCACATCCACGCAGCTCAAAGTCTAAAGGATTGCAGGGTAGCAGAGGTGTCTACTTTTAATATAGACAAAAACCAATACCTTGACAGTAATTGCCTTAAAAAGTATACGCAAGAGGTCATTCTTCTCACAGGGTACAGGCTTCAAGCTCTTGGGCTGCTGCTTAAGTCATTGGATGGTGTTGGTAACCATCTTAGTGAGGTTTAAAAAAGCTGTAAAGTAAAGTAAACTCAACACAAATTAAATATCCTGCAGCATTTCTTCTTAACTTGTTGGAGTGATACTGAGCAGCGGTGCATTCAGTGACTGGAAGCTATAGTACGGCAATGCTACTGAATGATATTCTAGTCTCTTTTATGCTTATAAAAGATGCTTATATATGTCCCGACCACCCGGTGTGTGATACCCGTGCAGAGACTGAGGAGCCTAGATCAAAGCTAGGTGGGGTCTAAATGTGTGTCTACATGGACATTCAACTGACACAATATCTAAAGAAGATTAACGACTGATACTTGTGCCCTCAAAAGAGTAATCGTCCACGGAACCACAAAATCAACGACAAACTCCTATCACCTCCCCGTGCTTTAACACCATAGTTTCTGCTGCTACCAAGGGTGTTGTGAGAACAAGTACTTGAAAATATTCCACATTTGATCTTAATTATAACCTTATTAGCATAACTTGTGGTAAAGAGGTGTAACTTGTGTGATTTTGTCTGAACGTGAGGAGACTTGAGTTCCTCACGTCTGCCGTGTTCGATCATTTGGAACTGGCAAATCACACACTCTGAGGGTAAACATTAGGCTGGTATTAAGAACACTGATACCTGTGACACTCATTTTTTGTGCGGCGGCAACTGCTCGCTCGCGGGTGCAGCTGGCTTGTGAGCGGAGAGGCGAAATTGCCACATTAGGGGGAAACATAGGTTTAGGACATGCATGAGTAGCCGGTGGAAGCCTTGAGCGTGTCAGAGCTCTCATGATCTTCCACCAGCCTGGTTATAGATCTCGCCGAGGCAGCAGCTTGTGGCAGCTAGTGTTTAGCCTCAACGCTAATAGCCCGGTGTACTGAGCCTTGGGAAATTAGCTGCGCACTGAAGCATGCTGCAAGAAGCTTGGCGAACCTCAATTGGAGGAAGAGCAGTCACACATAGGTCAGAGGAATCAATGTCCTTTAGGAACCCAGGGGCTGAGCTTGAGAGCACTGAACTCTCTCTAACCTCAGCCAGTGGCTGCGGTGTAATTGCACTGAAGCAGTGATGGAGATAGGGTGAGAACTGGCAGGGGGTGAAGCAAAACAAGAGCGTGCAGGAGGTATGCTTGGCTGCAGGACACCACAGCTGAGATTTCGAGAAAAAAAGAAGAAAAGAAGATAAAGAGAAGGCTTTTCTCCTATCATAAAAAGAAAGAAAAAAGAAAAACACATGCAAACAAGCACTTTTCAAATTAAAAGGGGTGTTTCTAGTGCTGAAATTATCACTATGAGCTCGAGCCCATTTTAATTTTTGGCTTATTTGATATTAATTTGAATACAGGTCAGGAGCGGCAGTGAGACATCAAACATCACACATTTAACTTCTTGTTGGAGTAACAGAGGAGTAGTGAATATTATTTAAATGTCTCAACACTTCATTTCAGTGATATCAGTGAATATGAAACAAAAGACAGCTCTGTGTATGATTTTCAAAACGCATCCCTTCCCCCTTGGGATGTGCTTAAGAACAACAAAAATCAGTCTCATTTATGTGATCATGAATTGATTATGAGTCCACTCAGTAATATGAACTAAGAGGCAGTGAGTTACAGCCAAAGGATGCTTAATGTGGGGAATCAACCCGGAGAAGACAAGCTTGTGGGAACTGCTGCTACAACTGATGACCTAATAACAATGGTAGACATTTTCAAGCTGCTCGCCTACAAGAGGCTGGTATTCACACAGAACTTCAAGCCCCTTTTTTTAGACTATATTTAACATAACAAAACCTAAACCACAGTTTCTGGTCAGGGACAACATGTTATCGCCTTAGAAACTGATAATGAGGATGTCATCCACTGTTAAAGTTCAGCTTAAGGCTATTTGCTCCTTGCAGGCTCAAGGCAACAAGTGGCTAAAATTTAAAGTCTTCTATTTGGAAACAATCCCAAGTTAGTAATTAAATGATTCAACCCTTTATTTATAGGAGGGGTTGGATTCCTTAGATTTGATTCTGTGCCATATAGATAGGTGACAAATTAAAGTAAAAACCAACATAAAGTGTCTCAGTAAGATGTTTGTGCACCACCTGTCTCCAGAGCAGCTTCAGTGCTTCTTGTCATTGATTCTCAAAGTCTGAACTCTACTGGAGGGATGAACACATTCTTCTAAAGATATTCTCCTCATTTGGTGTTTTGATGATGGTGGTGGATAGCATATGATTTAGATCATTTTTATCCTCATCAAACCATTCAGTGAGCCCTCGTGCTCTGTGGATGGTCATCTTGGAAGAGACCACTCCCATAAATAAAGGTGATCACTCAGAACAACTTTGGATTGATTTTCAATGACCCACAACTACCAGCAAAATTACACCCACAGCATAATAGAGCCACCCCATCAGTTTGTTACATTTCTCCACTTATTACAAACTTTTATTATAATTTGTTGGCTTAATGTAAGATGTGTTTAGATTCTTGGTAGTACCATTTTGTCTTTGCCTTGCATTGCAGCTGATATTCCATCCACAGCAAACAGCTGACAAATGTGCTGTATAAATGCCCAACAGTCAGCTGAGTTTTCCCAGTAGAGTGCTGGCGAGCGTTTCATCCCAAAGCGAGTGACCTGGGTCTGGTCGGACTCGCTCACCCAAGGAAGCCCTGAAAGTCTGCCTCCACTCAGCCAGAAACCACCCGGGAGGTGACTGGAGCACAGACACATCAGTAGGACTGCAGCTCCCATAGGCCACCAGGGTTAGAGATCACAGCCACGGACAGGAGGTTGGGGAGTGTTTACAGTTTCGGGAAGGAGCTGATGGAAATAAAGAATGATGGTGGCAGAGGGGAGGGTGCTCTCGTCTCAGTGATGCGGGGAGACAGGAAGTAGACACTATAGCCTACCACAAGCAAAGCGCTCACATTCAGCGTTTTCAAACAGAAGTCTACTATCGGGAAAGCCCCTGGTTCAGCATTCAGCACTGACAGTCTCCATTAAATTCCAGGATAAGAGTAAGTCGGGGGAGACACAACAAGGGGAATTGAGCCGTTTCATTTTATTCCTTGAGAGAGATGCTGTGCTTTGATCATCTAAAAGTTGACCCCATCGATTAAATGTACAGTTATGTGGAATTACAAGAGATGTTACAGTTAAAGTGGTTGAATGTTCTTTGGCTTGAATGGCCATTGATTGAGAGAAACGGGTAAATATGATGCTGCAAGTTTCTTTCTTGTAGTTGCACAGATGTTAGTAGAGAGTGTTCATCACTCACGTGTTTTTTTTTTTGTTCTCAAAAAATTGCTTGGTATTTTATCTCTGTAATTTTACTGGAAGTGATAAATATTTGGTCAAATAACAAGCAAAATTATCACAGGGAATAATGGAAGGTAGCACCAATAAAAAAAAATCAAATGCCTAATAACTGATGGTGAAATCATCTGTGAAAACACCTGAAACAAAAATAGAGAAAATGTACATTACACAAGATTCAAAATGGTGACATTAGAATGGAGCTATAAATAAATCCATCTATGAGACTGTATAAATTATGTACAAATGTGAATGTACTCCCTAAGCGATCTTTGCCTTGTTTGTTTGTTTGTCTAGATGTAGTTGATTCTGCCATCGTTTAATGTTGCAGTTATTGTGCCAATTAAAGATCTATATGAAAAAAAAGTGTTAATTGCATGTCTCATATGCTTTCATCCATTACCACTGGGGTTTCCTGTTTGAGAAGGTAATTGAGGGAAAGGTCAATAGTGACTTAAGGAAACGGAGCATTACCGTGCATGTCCTAAATGGAAGATTTCTACGGTAATTGTCTGTAATTGTTGTTCTTTTGATTCCAATTCATGATTAACAATTTTTCTGAAGAAGATGAAAGCCTTTGGGAGAATGTCTGATTCTCTTTCCTGGCACGTCAACTTCACTGACTGAATTAACTGTACAGCACTTGGCACCGCGGAATAAGTGTGTTTCCCCTCATAGTCTTAGCAATCAATTACATCTTTTCCTATCACTTCTCATGAAACAAGCACCACATATGTTTCAAATCTCAATGGGAGCTATTTACCAGAGATAGAAAACTAGACAGGCTCATTTGCTATGTGCATTGTTTTTGGCAGCGTGATTAATAAGCCGGAGTTATCGAGCTGGCATTGCTAACAAGAAGAAAGCAAAAAAAGTTATTAATAAGCACATGGCGAGGATCGCTTCCTAAAACTTTAAGAGACACAGGATTAGTTTTATTTTGTAAAATAAGCATTGCAATTTTAAGTTGATTTATTTTAAATGTTTCCAGCTTCCTGCAAGAAATATTTATTCTGTAAATATTGAAGAGCAATATTTTTCATTTAAAAGGCATTTCTCATGACAGATAAGTTGCCTGTTTGAGGAGGAGCACGAGCATGTCATCACTGTCAGCGCTGTCTTTCACTGTTAGTCAAGCGAGAATTGGTATTAAAAAGTCCAAATATCCCAACATGAAGAAGCTAGATGTGACAGCTCTGCCAAATGTCAAGAAAACAGGTCAAAACATTGTTGGTTCAGATACTTGGAGAGACTGTAAAATCTGGGTAAGGAACAAGGATGACTCACTAAAAACCTTTCCAGTGCCCCTGAGAAAACATTTAGCCTGCATCGTTGCAGTGCAGCTGCTTTGCGGGCTCAGTTTTAAAGTGGTCGGACAGTTAAAACCTGCTCGAAAGTCACAACATAAGGAGGGACATGATCAGGTTAGATGCAAAACCATACATATATTTACAAAAAGACAAAGAGGCTTCAAGTATCCTTCAATGTATGTATATACTATGAAGTGTACCTGTGTGGAAGCATCTGCATTCCTTAGGTTTAATTTCTTTTTATATCTATAGTATCATGTTCATTTTACATTTACCCAGCTGTCCCCTTTAAATTAGAAAAAGTCATTAAATTTGAACCTAAAGAACTATGTGAGTGCTTTATTGATGTTTAATGTGTTAAATATTGCATGGGCCGAACGGATCCCAAAGATAATGGGGTTAAAAGGGTGATTCACCTCAAAACATATTTTCTCACTCACTTCTAGTGGTAAGTGCCAACTGAACCTTAAAAAAGGTTCGGATTTCAGCCTGAGTGTGTCGAAGCTATTGTCAGCCACTGGCCTCACTGTATTCATTGAAAAAATATGCCTGCGACGGGAAACTAAACTTCTCTGCTCAGCCAAGCGCGTCATGTGGATTTGTTTGCCTGTGGAGGGGAGAAAAGCAGCGCTCTTGTTGTGATGACAGGGGTGACATTGCTCTGTGGCTGCCATTTCTACCATTGACTCCTCGTCTCAGCTTTTGACTGACTGATGTAAATCAGATCCTTCTTTTTTTTTCTCCTTCTTGTGTGCGTGATAAAGCACATCATTACCTGTTACCACCCTCCCCACCACACCCCCCATGCATTCATTTGCCGATCAGTGCATCCGTACAAACACTGTCAACTATGTGTGAGTGCGTGTCTTTGTGAGCTGTTTTCTCTCCCATCTGGCCTTTGGATGATGAAACTGCTGCTCCTGTGTTCTGACATGACCTGTCCCTTCACATCAGGCCTCTGTGATTGAGACTGTCAGCGTGGCACGCTCACATTTGTCCCTGACTCATAAATCCTCTTACACACATGTGTGCATACACACACATACACACAGAAACCTACAAACACACACAGACACAAATCAGACACAAATCACCTCCGGCTCACTAAAAACCTCTTGTGTCTTTCTCTCTGACACACACACACACACACATATTGCCCCACCTGATTGTCAATCACAGCTTCTGGGAAAAAAAAAAGCGAGATGAACAAATCCTCCAAGAGACAGTATAGTGTGCTTGACACCTCAGACAGACCTAAAATGGACACACATGCACAGACACACACTCACTCAAGGTCAGATACAGTCATATTCCATTTTTCCACCTGCCTTTCAAACCCAAAGATGATATCAGTAACCAGAGACTCCGGCATTTGTACCCAAACATCACAGATATGCCTGCGTACACATCCAATCAGACACATCTGGCCACTCTCCTTCTTTTTTTACGTGGCTCAGTTGTGAATACTGCTTGATTGGAGCTGTATCCACTCTCCAGCTAATGGCCAATAAAAGCACCTTTTATCTCCCGGCAGCTAGCTGCTCGAAAATGTTTTCCTCCTTCTCAGCAGCGCCGTCTGAGAGGAGGAGCAGCGACGGCACGGAAGGAGGAGGGTGGGGAGGAGATGTGGTGTCAAAGTGACCTAGTACGTGAAAGGTGAGTTACAGTGACACAGGTTTGGTCGAATGGGAAGAGACAGACTGATGTTTAAAGAGGTAATTCTTTTCTTTAAATGACTCCATCATTTAATGGCGCAAGAAATAAAGTGAAAATTTGGCTCTGAATGAGGAAATGTAACAAAACTGAGGGCTCAGCCTACTGACGCAACATGCCTCATGTTTTCTACATTCACAGCT
The DNA here is from genome assembly GCA_023238725.1 of Scortum barcoo. Classification (NCBI taxonomy): domain Eukaryota; kingdom Metazoa; phylum Chordata; class Actinopteri; order Centrarchiformes; family Terapontidae; genus Scortum; species Scortum barcoo. The sequence goes on along the minus strand of CM041532.1, from coordinate 21,603,179 downwards.
CCAAGGAGGTTGACTGGGTTATTTTCCAGTGCTGTCACAGTATAATACTAGCATGTAACTTGTCAATAAATTTATATTTCAGAGAACTGGGAGCCCTATTGTTTCTCACCTCCGTGAGGACACAAAGTTGAGACTTTGAGACTCAAGTTACCCACATCTTTGCGCCTTTATGTGTGAACACTGTGGTGTTGCTTTAAGTCTGTTCTCCCTTTGTATGTGGTCAGTTATGTAATAAGACACTGTGGTTAGGCTTTGGTGGAAATCAGCTGGCTGTTAAACACTCTCAGTTGAGCTTGTGTAAAGGTTTACCGTGCATGGAGGCACAAAGGCTCAAAGGTGAATACAGTGATTTCTGTTGGTGGATACAACCAAAGTAGTTTAGGGGCATTCAGATCATTACAAATACCGTAGCCATGCTAATAGTTTGGGTTTTATCTGCTGAGGTTTGGAGATATCTGCCACTGAGACCTCCTGAAAATTGGAGATGAGCTGAATTTCATTTGTGGTGCTAACAACATTAAAAGAAATGCAATTTACAAAATTCAATAGTGGCATGCTTTCCACCATAAACAATGCCTTGTTTACCCTGGAAGGTCCACAGAGCTCGCTTCAGTTTTCAGTTATCTTTACCTTACACAGGCAGTTCGCATTAAACTGTTCATTTTGACTGACAAGTAATTTGCTCCAAACATAACAGCTTGAAATGATTGTGAAACTCTAACACGATCACAGACACCTTTATAGATGAGGTTTTAATTTGCATGGCAGCAGGAAAGCAATTGTAGGGGGTACGGTAAGTGGAGGTGAAGGAGTTTAAAATGTTTCCGGAGTTCTAACCCAGCAACAACATGAGAATAAATAGATCCAGAGGCTTGGTGTCATGTGAAAGAGAGAGGGAAAAGTGCGATATCCACTTATTGTAAATATCACCACCTCATGTCACACGCTTCAGACGTCACCGGCTCCTCTGATCATGTTTCCTCATTAAACAGCCTCATAGGGCCCAAGTGGAAAAGACGTCAAGTTCAGGGTTCAGGATCGAAATTGCAGCATGTTCCTCTTGTCCCTAATATCTCACCCCTCCCTATCACTGACAGCCATGAATAAAATATTCCCTTTTTACCCAGGTTTTGTCAGCCGTTTGATGTGCCGTCTTACTTCTCATTGGAAGACAAAGCAGCGAGCGCACCGGCGGCTTTGAGGTCTTTCCGATGGCTCGTGTACAACCTTGATGGATCATTCCTCATGGTGGCAAAAGCTTTAATCAGCGCTCCTCTGAAAAGTTGGAAAGAGGCAGATTTGGAGAGGAGAAGGGAGAGACAAGAGCTTCGTTGAGCAAACAAACAGGCACGCTTGTTTCTGTCCTCAGTGCATGCTTGCCTCAGGTTCCCAGGGCTGGATGTCAACAAGATGGCTGCCATTTGAAGTGTGGAAAAATGCGATGGGTGGATTGTCTTAAATGAACACATACAGAGTACACTTCCATTACTGACAGACTGAGAGGACCCAATCCCATTCTTCTCTACGTGTGACTGACATATACCATTTAACGAGACGTATATTTTGCCACTTTCTCCGTCAATCCATCCCCCTTTTCGTTGTGGCGTTGTGAGTTGAGCCGAGTCTACAATTTACTCCGATGTGGAGGGTGGTGAAACCTCTGCGCTCCCCTTGAGTCCTTCAGAGACCCAGCAAGAGGCTGTGATCATCCTGGACCCCCTGTACGCCTGCAGACTCCGCTTCACAGCTCTGATCTCCCGCACTCTTTCTTTTGTCTAATTGCCTACTTCTTCCACTGCAAAATGGAACGTTTGCACTCGCGATATTCAAAGTTACCTTGTTATTGCTAAAGAAAAGCTCCATTTGGGAAGCGAGTGCCTCCGGAAGCTGATCTCAAGTGTCAAGAGTCTTTTTAAATAGGCCATTTTGCCACACGCTGTTAGCTAATGATCAACATGCTGTCACTCACTCACTTTTCAAACGACTGACAGGAACCCGTCTCTTTCACCGACAACAAAAACAGTTTTTTATGCTTCATTTCCAGGCCGTCCCTTAAAATGATAGGTCAAATTCTTCGTTAGGATGCGGCAACCCAAAGGCTAGGAAAGCCCCTATCAAAAAAGTGTTAATTGGAAAAAAAAGGAAAGCTTTCTTCTTGGAGAGGTGACCTTTTGGGGGAGCAATGATGCCATCAGACGGAAAATAAAACAGTATATTGATTCAGAGTGAAACTAGAAGATGAGAGAGACACTGACAGAGGCAGGCTTGATGAAGTGCATGGTTAAACATCATTCAAAGTCCTTTTTTGTTTTTGTCGAACAACAGATACTGTGTCGATTTAACCTTTTAATTTAATTAGATTTTGGATAAGAAATGAGACAAACCATTAGATCCCTATTATATGCTATTAAGTAGTGATGCAGGACTTTATTTTGGAGATTAAAGCATCTGGGATGTGATTCTATTCTAAAACAGCAGCAACACCACAGCAGCTATCTGTATTCTTTTGGAAATAAAATGGCTGTGAAAAAGAAAAAAAAAATTACATAGCATCTATCTAATTTCGCGAGAGCACATATCAGCCCACCAGGCAGATCAATTTTCTGCCTGACCTCATCAGGTTTAAAGAGGTGAGACTCTGCTCTCAGTCCATTAAGCTCATTAGGAAATGAGTGAGAAATGCGACGTGAGAAGGGAGTAATCTGAGTACACGGTGTGATATATCAGCTACAAAACCCCACTCTCCCTCTCTCTCTGAATGGATCCTGTCATCCAGATGACACATGAATCTTTTAATTACTGCAAGCATGTACAGTATTCTTTTCATACAGCATGACGGCGGTTTCTCTCCGACCGCAGCATCACAACCCCCTCGCCCAAAAAGGAAAGAATTCCGCTCACCATTGCTATGAACCAATGTACAGCAGGCACACAGGACAGTATAAAAACCTAACAAGGATTTATATTGAAATTAATTAGTCTCATATGCAAACATTGCTATAAAAGAGGCTAATACTGTTTTTGGGGAAATACCAAATTGTGTCTCAACTATGTCAATGAAGTCTGTATAATTGTACTTTTGATTTCTGATTTCCTAAAGCAACATGCAACATCTTTGTCCAAAAACACAACACCTCAGTCAAATTCCTTCACAAATCCAGAAACCAAGAGCGTATTTCTGCATGTTTAGCTTCTTTCCACTACATCATGAGATTGATTTAAAGATGTTACTAATCACATTTGAGATGCTGGCACGTCTGTCTCCCAGCTAAGAGAGACGCTATTTTCCCATTGAGTCCGTCTGAGATCCTCTAGTAGGGTACTGCTATCTGTGCCTAGATCATAAAAACCCCAAGTGATCGCATCTTTGCCACAAAGGCTCCAAAGCTTTCAAATGACCTACCTGATCTCAGATCAGGCTTACAACTTAACTAATAACATTCAAATCTAGGCTTGCGGTATTTTTCATGTAATTTTACTTTAATATCATTTTAACTTGTTGTTTCCTAAATCTATCTAAATTCTTATCGTTGGATCATATTTCAATCTTGGTTTAATGGCTTTAGTATTTTTTTGGCTTGGCCTTTGAAAAAGGCTGCACAGTGTTCACTATACTGTATAATAAGCACTATGCGTCTCTCTTATCACTGTCGATTAGTGGCATGCAACCCAGTATTAACCAATCATGTCACAATATGCACACTGGTTATGTTGTTTATTTATGCAGATGACTTATCCCTCATGTCACAGAACCGCTGACATGATAATAGGGGGAAGAAAACTGGAACACTAGACCATTGTAGTTTGCATGAAAATGAGAAATGTAAACGTACAACATCAGCGAAAACACGCCACTGCACGAGTCATACTGTGATGGTATCAGTAACTTCAGTCTGGAAAGCTTTCAAAACCCCATTCCAGTCATGAAAAGAATCTGTTTTTCTTGTGAGAGCAGCCAATGCACAACTTGAAACTTTTTTTTTTTTTTTTAAATGCGCATTCGATAAATGTCTGCAAAACATGTAAAAGAAATGAAGAGAGAAGAGACAGACGCTGTGGTGAAACAAGAGCAATTACATATGCTTTCTGCAAACATCCCTGTGTGTTATCTAATTGTGATTCAAGGTCACGTATATTACATTGTATAAAAGTGAGACATATTTATCAACTTTGAACTCATGTAGCAATCACAGCCATAATTGAATATAATGCATGTCTCAGTGTATTTCATTACGAGGGCCATAGTCTTTCATCCATACAAACGCAACATAATAAGCGAACTACCCAGAGACACCCTGGGTCCAATTCATATGCTAAATAGGGAAATGATGGTAAAGAAAAGGTAATTAGAGAAGGAATGGGGGAAGGAGCGGGGAAGATGTAGTGAAAATTAGAAAAGTGGAGGCATTGAAGCGGGGAGATTGAGGCATTTTAGAGAGAGGCAAACGCGCAGACGCACACACCAGACGCTAAACAATAGCATCTCCAGGGTTGAGTCCCAGACAGATGTTCTTCAGGAAAGCAAATGCCAGCACACTCTCTAAAATTATTAATGAGGAGTCAAATGGTATTTCGGAAATAACACAGTACAGGCACCCCCAAACTACCACTCTCACCTCCACCTGGATTACCATAAAATGACAGAAGTCGCAAGAAGGGTCTTGCACTTGGACCAAACCAGCGACACCTGACGGAAATGCAAATCTTGATCTGGCTATCTGGTGAAAATAAATAAAAAAGAAAAACGGCAGTCGTCTGCTCAAGTTCTGATAAGGCCGCCGTCCTCTCCAGACGAGCCTGTTGCCCGTTGGCGTCCTTTAGCGGCACAGAAGCATCCACACAGATAACAATATCTTGTTCCTCTACACACCGCCTTTTATCACATATCGCCATCCGTAGCCGATGTCTGAGGCAGACGTGATCAACCACGGAGTCAGTTGCTTTGCTGGAACAAGGTAGAGCACTTTAACAGAGGCTCCTCCTTCATCCAGCCAAAAAATGCTCTCTTGCACTAAATCCAAGAACCGTGTAGTTAGCATGAAAAGCAGCAGCCTCTGTGGATTAACAGACAAAGACAATTTCACTTCACAGTTACAAGAGCAAAAATCTGCACAGATTATGTCTCCCCCTGTTGAGTGCTTTGACTCTATTAGTGTCAACTCCAGTTTTACTTAAATGTGTATGAGCTCCTCTTTAAGGCTGCAGCACAGGCACAGCGACCCAATGTTCCCAGTCCCCCACCAGCCCAGTATCTGTCGCCAGCTCCTAACATTCATTCTGTTGCTTGTTCTCTTTTTTTGTCATATACTAACCTTCATGTTGTGACACACCCTGACCATGTGTACACACACTTTAGCTGAGATAGCTGCAGGTGAAATGAGAAGGAGAGCTTTAAATATAAAATGAGAGATGTGACCTCTTGGTAAAGCAAACAGTATAATGTCACTCAAAGTTGCATTTAAAAACATTGCAATCACATATGAGTGATGAATTTATCATGTATCCATTCTTTTACTTTTGAACCTTCATTTTCCTGAAAATGATTTTCATTTGACCCCTCACTGTGAAGCACTTGGTAAAGTTTCAGTTTCAGTATGAGATCTGGGAGTATGTATTGGTTGCGCGTAATGACAGCCGGTCTGTTGGAGAACCTCGTCAATGTGTCACAGTCGGTAAAATTGCACTTTCTCTTCTTTTTCATTTTTTGCAGTGACAGGTCTGATGAGTGGTGGAGCGGGCACAAGTAGCAATATGCAAACTAACGTTTAAGAGTGAATGACATGAAGATTTAGAAATCTGAAGAAAAGAATGCATGTATACAGTTTAAGTCTTTCTACAAAGAGGTCTATGCACCTGGTCCTAGTCTGCCTAGTTGGCATCCACCCAAGCTTAGTCTACCTGCCTCAACTCCTGCCTGTTTCCTGCGTCGAGGATTCTTCACTTGGCTGTTTGCCTTCTCTGACTGATCTCGTTGTTTTGACCCTTGGATTAAAGCATGTAAGAACTGTCTCTCTGCCCTGACTGTCTGTGTGTCTTACTTTTGGGTTTGAGTCTTTTCTGTCCCACAAGCATTTCGCTGTCATGTGAACTGCATCCATGTTGGATGATTCTGCACATTAAGATTTATGCCTAGTGCCAGTCTTCAGTACAAATGCTGGTAGTTGTGTGGCCTTTACGTAGAGATGCAGAAAGTTAGGGTGTGGAGGGTGTAAATTTGATGGTTGTGCAGTACATCTGACTTTTGCGCAAGAGTTTGGGAGGTTGCCGGTTGGGCTTTATTGAGCATTCATCGAGAATGCTTCTTCTCCTGTGTAATGTGTTTGACGAAGCTTTCAGAGTAAAATCTCTCCCACTGACAAGGGCACAATATTAGTGCTCCCGATGAACTGGTCTGCCTGAGCCAGATGGGTTTTATAACCGGTAGACACTTACACAGCAATCTCTGTTGACCATTCAGTGTGATTCATCTCCCAAGCAGTCACTCGAGTCCAGAGGTCATTATGTCTTTAGACTCTCACAATGCACTCAACAGGCTTGAACATAGATATTCTGCTGGTTTCAGGGTTTGGATTCTGTCCTAATTGGAATAAATAGAGCTGGGCAAGTATATAAAGTTGTTGTTAAATACTGATGAGCTCTTCTTGACTGTCACAACCACATTTTTAACACGTAATTATTTTATTAAGTACACTGGTGCCACAATCAACAGAGAATGGACAAAGCCGGGGCTGATATACTGCACACAGACACAGACAGAGAGAGAGAGAAGGGAAATGGGAAAAACAAGAAACACAAAGAAAAATGCTAGGGTATGGCCATGATAGTCAGGCTATTAAATACATTTATGAAAAGTTATCATTCATCCCGCTTATGATAAAGCACGTCAATTGATTTTGTCTGGTGACAGAGTTGCCTAAAGAGCTACATCTTTTTTTATAGCCTGCTCCTAGATGTTTGAATAGTTTTTAAATCTTCCCATCTAGATTATTTCAGCATTTCAAACAGATCCGGTGTTGTGCTCATTGACAGCTGTTTACCCTGTTGGAACAATCAAGCTAATAAGAGCTTTGCAGGATTATGAATGCCAGAGCCAGGAAAACTGTGACAGATTCAACATGACAAAAGTTAATGGCGTCGGGTAATCACTACCACTGCAGTACGGATATGTCTGAAGGTCAGTAACTACTCATATATTAGAAGAAATTTACGCCAGTCTCTACCAGAAAACACTTAACATTAAAACCATGTCAGAAAAAATAATTAAGTGAAAATGAAATCTCAATTTAGTCTCATTATCTTATCAGACTAAGTAGCATCTTCCTCAGTCTATAATTGCCTTCTCCTGCACGATGGAACAAAGTCAGTGTACAATATTTGCTTGCCTGTTTTGAAAGAAGGGCACTTTTTTTGCTACAACAAGCAACACTGATGGCCTCATGATTACCTCGACTGTCGTTGTGAATGCTTCAAGCAGATTGTGCTCCCTGCCATGATACCAATTTTCAAGCACCGTCATTCTTTGGTAAGCACCAATCCAATATTGCGAGGCATATTAAATTTTGCACATTCTGTCTTGAGAATGGGTTTTACGTGGTTTTTGGTGGCATTTGGTGAAAAGAAAGAAAAATAAAAACCTACCCACAGAAGGCTGCACAGTGCTGAGCCGAATACATCCTCCAGATCTATTACACAGCATGGTTTGGCTGAATAACATGAGAAGCCAGATAGTTTTCTATCTTGTTCTGATGTGTCCAGAAGTTGGTTCACAATTATTTTTGTCCTGTGAGTGATGTGTGCTTTCACATTATATGCACTTACAGAAATCATACTGGAGGAGAAATGGACTCTAACCTCGATATAACCCCTGTCCCCAACAATTACGAGATATTTTCTTCATGAGTTTCTTTTTTAGGAGTTCATAAATATTTCAACATCTGGAGCATTTCTCTTAACCTTCCGGCAGACAATCCTCGATCCTGGGGATGGCAGCATCTTTAATTTTGTACTGTATGTTCTCTTCTTCTTCATCTTTTTCCTACCATGTTGGTGGGCTAAAATCCATTTCATGTTCTGGATCATCTAAAAACACCCTAACCTTCAAAGACTTTCCTCATCTCTGTGTGTTTCACGTGGTGACTTGTATGTCCACCACTGTTCTCCCCAGCGAAGAGTGATTTTTGACCATTTAAAATGATTCTTTCAGAGCACTGTCTCAGCTGACACATATTTTTCATTTCTTTCGAACACTCTCTCCCTCTTCAAAGCTCTGAAATGGCTCAAGCTTTCTCGTAGCTCACTTACACCTTTTTTCTCATCTTCTGATGCCTTTCTCCATTACTTTTTGAGTTTCATTCTCTAGTACACAAGGGCTCTCTATTTCTTTTATGGCAAAAAAAAAAACTTCCTTAGTTCTGGGATTGCTCACTTTCTTATTATACTCCGAACTTTTCTGTTTCAAAGCTGTACCATAGATGGAATTACTCATTTTATCTTATTTGTTCCCAGCTTTTCCTTAAACCTTGATGTGTTCTTTTTTCAGTTTTATATAAAATAGTTATTACACAGGTAGACTTTCCGCACATATGCTTCAGTGAATCTGCTTAACAACTGAATTACATAGGGGTTAAAATATGCTGCATATTCTAGGAAACACTTTTAAGACTTTACAGTCTAATGCTGTTTATTAAAATAAGTAAAAGTCAGGGAACCACCAAAGTGAGTAATAGGCTTTAACCTAAGGGAACTGCACAAAATGTCATGGCGATCCATGTGGGGACATTTAACAGGACAAGTCGAAAAAGTCAGGTGATCATTAAGATTCATTCTCTGGGCACCAAGGACATCTATAACAATATTCCTTGCATTCAAAAATGACAGTACCAACAATAGGCCGCCATGCCATCTTTAGAGCAATGATTAAAATAAATATCAACCAGTTGCATTTTCTTCACCATATATGCCTTCATTCTTGCCTTATGATGGTATTTTTCAACAACAAAAGATTTCCTTAATAATTATAGAAATATACAGATGGGTAAAAAAAATAAAGTAAAAACCAACATAAAGTGTCTCAGTAAGGTTTCTGTCCACCATGTGCCTCCAGAACAGCTTCAGTGCTCCTTCTCGTTGATTCTCCAAGTGTCTGAACTCTCCTGGAGGGTACTTCAAAAAGATATTCCCTCTTTGGTGGTGTTTTAGACTTAGACTAGACTTTATTGATCCGTTTGGGATGACTCCCTCAGGGAAATTTAAGAACAAAGCAAGGTGCACTCTGATAATAGACAGATATACTTTATTAGTCCCAAGCTTTTGGAAATTGCAGAAAGGCACTGCTGGGATTCGAAGCCCAGGATCTCCTGTTTACTAGACAGGCGCTTTAACCAACTAAGCCACAGCGCCACACACTTCACTCCAAAAGTGTTCAGTTGGGTTGAGATGTGGTGACTGTGAAGGCCATAGCATATGATTCCCATCATTTTTATCCTTATTGAACCATTCAGTGACCCGTGTGCCAGTGTACAATTTTGTATTTTCTTCTCTTATATATTCAGGTTTTTCCTTTAAAGCAGAAGTAGGTAACTTATATAAAAATAACTTTTAGTCATAGGTGTTAAACCTATCACTTTGGTCTGACAGTAGTACATGAGATAAATAACCTGTGGGGAAAAAACAAACAAACAAAAAAAAACAGCCTAAGCCTATAAGGCAAGGCTATTTGACAAGAATCCAACCACCCAAATTAAAATAACCAATGAGAGCAGAGTATCCGACAGCACATTGCTCCCTGCACAAGAGTAGCTGCAATGGTGGATAAAGAACGAACAAATGAAAAAACTGCCCATCCCTCTTTTGGCATGACAAAGACAAATAAACAGATAAAGACCAATGAAAAAAACAAGCTAAAGAGAAGGAATAAGATCGAGCCATGCTGCTGTGGGGAAGGGCTTTGGAGGTGAGCTGGAGCACAGTACAGAGAAAGGTGGAGGTACCTGTAAGTTGTACTTGTCTAAATTTTCAACCTAAATCAACCTCCTCTTAATCCCACAAACTGTATATTTAATTTATCGCCTTCCAATCATGTTGTAATTCTACCACCATTTATAATGTTAACACTGGTGTAATAATGATGTTTTACACTTTCCTTGGAGAACATGTACTAAAAGGTAAGGGTGTTGTGGAACAGGAGTCAAACCAATGCACGTCTTCCTCTACACAAGATGCATACTGTAACAGAACTCCACAGTCATCCACAGTACTAAGCAGAAGGCAGGCCATATAACCAATACTCTGCATGCAGATCTTCACAGCCTTTCAGCACAGCAAGATCCTCTTACTGTAAGCCCGTCACACGCTGCTTTCTGAGTGATAACAGTCCAAAATGTTTCCACTTGTGTCAGCGGAGCACCCATCATTTCTGACCTGTCTTCTCATCAGACACTGTCTGTTAGTTGTTGACGACATCTGGAGCCATGATTCAGTCAGACCACCTTGGTGTGTTTGTCCATCTGTCCTACAACGCAAAATGTTTGAAAAAAAAAAAAAAGCTGCTGATCTTCTCCAGCTAATACAGCAGCCTCGCCTAATCATTACTTTCGCCTTGATGCATTTCTCTCTTGACTTTTTAAATCAAGGGCAATAAAAACTGCACGCATATTGTACTGTAAGATTACAATTCAAGTGTAATTTTTAGGATAAAAAAAATAGATGGGACCATATGGTTTTATTAACAAAACTGACCAATTAGCATTTGTTTTAAACTCATCCCTTAATGCCCCACAATGTGTCAACACACTGCATGTTAGTGTGCGCCGAGCAGCAGACTAAGCTCCTGCAGTTTACCTTCATCTTCATAGACAAGGGTAAGGTAAGGGCAGAAATACTGGAGCAAAACTGTCCATCTGTCACACTGTTTTATTTTATTGTTTTGCTGATCTTTGCTTTACACAGCCTCGCTCTCCCTCTCTCTCCGGCCCTTTCTATCTCGTTCTATCTATCTCCTGTCTGCTCTGAGAGTGCCGTCGTTAGTGGATCGCTGTGAAATGCCAGCTGTCAGAGTGACAGACGCAGTGTCACCTCTGTGCAGTCACGTCAGCGAGGCGACAAGCCGTCAACATGTGCATGGGTGTATGCATGGAAAAAAAAAAAAAGAGGGGGAGTGGGACGGAGAGTGTGGATGTTTGTATTGCTATACTTGAGAGGACGTGTCTGTGTTTGTGGTGTCAGGCTTTTTCATACATGCAGCTTAGAAGGGAATTGAAGGGGTTAAACATGAATTGGCTGAGGTGTTGTAATAATAGTGTGTAGTAATATTGATGTACAGTGTATGCACATACAGTAGCTGAAGGTCAAAGGGAGAACAGTATGAGGTGAAGGGAGGAAGAGTCATAACAGAAGTAAACAAAGGTGGATAAAGGGAGGAAGAGTGTCTGATTAGGCAGCAGCAATGGAGGAATAAACAAAATAAAAGAGTGATAAGGGTAAAAAGAATGACATAGAGGACTAAGTGCATTGCAAGGAAGCAGGGTTTGAATGAGAGAAAAAAGGTGGGAGAACAAAAACAAAAAATGCAGAACAGAAGACCAAAAGACCAGACTGAAAGAACAAGAGCTGAATAAAAAGAGGGAAATGGAATGTACTCTTGAAGAACTCAAAGCGAGGACAGAGTGAAGGGATTAGAGAGACTAAGTGAGAACAGGAGATAAGGACAGCAATGAAGTAGATGGATTAAAAACAGTAGGACAAAGGGAGGAGAGATGGTGGGATTTGTTATGGTTGAAAAGGGAACATAAGCCACTGACCAACAGCAAAATTCGAAGGCGCTTCCTTACTCAGCCTGAGAGTAATTCCACTTTCAAACACAAACCCTGGGTTTATCACATGATAATGGACAAATGTTGCCCTGTGTTTTACTACAAAAAGTGGTTTATCCTGGGTCACAGCAAATCTGGAAATGGTATGAAGAATAGATGGAAAGAATTTTTCATTTCTGATCACTTAGCTATGATGAATTATTTTTGAAAACTCTTCTGGCATTGAATACAGCTTTGTGTCTATAATTAATCATCATCTGCAAAGAATAGCTAACCTAACCTAGTTACCAGACTGTGGGTTATCACTCTATTGATGACATGGTTTTGAAATTTTTATTAGGACACAGATGCCTTTCAATTACATCTTTAAACATTGAACTCAACAACCAAATAGATTAGAAAAATCAAACCTGAGATGATAATGGTAGTAAATTTGATATCACCAGTTTATTTAAATTCCATGTAATATTAGCGACTTTTACGTTAAATACGTATTTAAAAAAATGTGTGGGTTCTCAATGCCCATGTTATCTGATTCATTACTGAAACTTTTACTTGGGTGCTGTTTTTATGTTGCTTTTTTTGATGTTGCTTTTACTTGAGAAGCACTTTATTACCATGATATGTTTAAAAAAGAATTATAATTCTTATTCTGATTTTATTTTTTGCAACAAATGACACCTTTAATCACCAAGCAAAAGGAAAGGAAAGGTTGAACCACAAAAAAAGCAATGTCTGATTTTCATTAGTTAAGTTTTCAGTAAAATTTTTATTTATTATTACTTTTGTCATTGTCATGTTGTTTCAGTGACCTTAGTGCGTTTTCTTTCTTTAACAGAAGGGTACCACCAATTTTGTCCATGTGTGTATATCAATAATTGACTCAGCAAACAGATTAATCCAACAGTGAGGGTGTAATATATGTTCACATAATCCACTTGTACGACACTTACTAAATTTTGCGCTGCTAGTTTAAATCATGTCAAGTGACACGCACTCTCTCCATTCCCCTTTGGTAATATCTGTGTCTAAATCATTTCACTATACTACTCACCCAGGAAAAAAAAATCAAACATAGATGAGGCTGGTTTCTTGTGCAAAGAATTTGTATTTTTAAAATATAGAAATATAATACCAGATGTACAAAAATTTAAAAAAGATATATATGTTTTTATATATAAAATGTTCGATGTTAATATAAATGAGGATTATTTACATGAACTTATTTTAATAAATACGTGTGTATATAATACCTACAATTAATCAGGTATCACAAGTGAGCTTCATGTCAGCATAATGAAGCCCTGAATGAAGGGCCTTTTATGCAGCAATCATTTACCCTGACAATATTTGATTTACTCGTGGAACAGGGAGCCAATTTATTGAGCAGCTATTTCAAAATAAAATTCCTCCAGAGCCCATGTTAAGTGTTAACCTAATATTTTTGTATGACATTATGCCCCATCTGGGAAATCATTTCTGGGGGCAACACGATGAGACTGGAGTCAAATCAATTTTGTTCCAGAGGAAATGGTGGTGCATAAATAATGATGGAGGTCTAGGTAGGAATGGCTTGTCCAGCAGTGAAAATCTGGCAATTGATTTCCATAATGATAAAGAACACCTAAACAACCAGTGTGACCTTTTGAATAACTTCACAGCATTACAAGCCATACGCTGTGACGACTGTGCACTTGAGACTGAAATCTTGAACACAACTGGAGTAACAATTTTTCTGCAAGTTCTCTAGTGGCATTTGGTATATTCATGAGCGCCAATCACTCCTGAGGTACCTGACCTGGCCCTCCATGAATACTAATGAGCACAAAATGATAGGGCTGCAATTCACTTCCTTAGCAACCAAACAGGGTAGTGCAGATATGAAAATAAGGCAACTGGCAAGTCAACAGAACGCCCCGACATCTCTCTGTGGTGTCAGACGACAACACATTCTCCCGGGGTCTGGGAAAAAAACAAAAACAAATGGCTTTTATTTACCTGGGAAACTCCAAATTGCAGATAAGTGCAAAATGGCGAGGAAGGGGGGGAGGAAGAGAGGGAGACGGGGGAAGAAGAGAGAGTTAGAGAGAGTGAGAGATAATGATGAAAGGGCTTTTTTAGCCCCAAGAAGGCAATGAGTCATCCAATTGTGCGTCCTGACTCACTGCGGCCTGGATACATCCACAGCCTTGGGACGTCTATGGTCACCGTGGTTACCGGGCACGCGAGTTACGCCATACTGAAGAGGGAAGTAGGGTGGAAACTCATATTTACATGTTACAATACACACTTCCATGACTGTAAGACGCCGGGGCTCGCTGCAGAATATGTAGGTTGCCTAAAAGCAGTAGGCAGCGTTCATAATTGCGCCGCGGTTGGCTGTTATTTCAGTCTCCAGCCGGCAGGGAGATGCGTTGTCACTACTGACAGACAGACAGACCCTGAATGACAGCCCTGCCTTCCTCTCCCTCCGTCTTTCTTTTATCTCTCCTCCTCTCTCTCTCTCTTTTTTCCCTTTGCCACTGGCCAGCATCTCCATCTCTCCCTCTGTGTTCCAGGGCCTTATAATGAAATTCATTACTGTTACAGATAGCAGAGTAACACCCGTTTAGAGATCTGTGTAGAAAATCAATCACAGGCTGGTTCAGTGTGGGGAAAGTTCACTGAGGTTTCTCTCTTTCTCTCTCTCTCTCTCTGCAGTTGTGGTTGATGTCTGTGGCCTCTCTCCAGCTATGGTATTTTCTGTTATCAGAAGGGGGATTTCTTGCATCGGCAAGACGATACTTTCTCTGACCTTGTGGGCCTCTGATATGTGTCTGCACAAATAAATATAGAGAGCGTTACTTGATTTAAGAGAATGGAGCATGGTATTCAGGTTGAGTGCCGCCACCTCCATTGATTCCTGATGTAAAAAAGAAGGAAAAGCAGTGGCAAGATCATGGTCTGGCTCCTTGAAATGAAATAAAAAAGAAGAAGATTAAAAGTCAAAGGTTTACTCATTGAATCATTTTTAATAAGCCAAAGGGAACTGGCGATGAGAGAGGCGCTGCTGTATGCGATGAGTAATTCAGCCCCCCTTCAAAATCTTATGTAAACAGTAATATACCTTTGTTTCTCCTTGTATATTCTTTCTTGAATCTTATAAGCTCATGATTCATCTTGTAGCTGGTTGGTTCAGTTCAAGGCTGAAAATGATTATGTACTTTCATACATAATCATCCTGGGAGAGAGATGTCAGCCACATCCCAGCTCTGCATAGGTGGCAGCTCACCTTAAGCTCTATATTAGCCAGCGCATTATGACCGCGAGGTTTGCTTCTCCCCCGAAGGTGGAATGTACATATCTGGAATATAGTTCTCAGAAATACAGTCACAATGCCTCTCTGTGCTTTTTCCACTCAATAGCTGTCTGATTTTATAACAGATAGGGTGGATGTACTTCAAAATGGATATGGACAGTGGACTTGCATGCAGTTTTCAAATTATACTGGCCGTCTCCTCATAACCACAAGGATCTGTGTGACATCATCTCATTATCTGGCCCTGACCACAGGGGTCCATGAGGGCTAAAATTGTGACCGCACTTGTGTGAGCACTTCTGCCTATGCAGACAACCAAAGTAGTACACATAGGATAGCTGCTGTCTGTGTCCTTTATTTTTTACGGTATATTAAGCCCCAATACATTTGGTGTAAAAAAATGAATATTAAAAATGAAATCTACTAAAAACATCAACTCCCTCTCTTGATTTAACAGACTGGAATTGAGCCACAGATAGAAATAACTTGTCACAAAATAAGATAATAAAATATGCTATCAAACATAATTGTAGACAACTTCATTGTCAAGTTCAGAGTAATCCTGAGTGGTTCTCTCTTCATTTTCTGTGAAAACTAAAGCTACAGTATATTATATTAAAAAAAAAAAAAGACATGCTGCCTAAATGACTTTTTTTTATCCTGGTGCCACAGCGCATTCAAGAATCCCTCTTGTATCAAAAATAAGCCAGTGAAACTATAAAACTCACAAACAGGCCTGATTTTCTGCGTGTGAGTAATCGAGGCTGCTGAGACGTTCTTATTGAAGAGAGCACATTAATTAGTGTGACTCATTGCTAAATATTTCTTGCTAAAACAGGCGCAATTGTTATTCAAAATTTGCACTACACAGAAGGGAACAGACTTTTAGGCTGGGGATCAGAGTGTGTAATTCTTCCCAATGATTTTGATATGTGACAACAGAGAAGGGCAGCATGCTGTTTTTTCACTGTTTCCTTTGCTCTATTTTTTGATTACTGCAGTTCTCTACCATGACAAGCTTCCCGTCCTTTGGGATATTGCATTGAAAACCTCTCCTTTATCGCAACCGTATTTTGTAGAGCAGAAAGAGGAAAGGCAATAGTAAGCAATAATAAAAGAATGTAATTGCCACAGTGAATCAAGACTTTCTGCCTCCTTAGAATGTTAAACACTCAGGACACAAGCGTGTAAGTTCATAACAGCACTGTGGTGTGACAGATTTTATTAAGAGTCCATTTTCTTGAATAGGATCGGCGGAAAAAGTCCTTGAAATTCTACTCGGGTAGAGACAAAGACGGGCCATTCTTTATTCATTCTTTTTCTTCAAGCTCCCCATCTCCATCTGAAGAGCTCGTCTGAGTGAAGTGACCCTGCTTTTCAATAACCGTGACTGTAAATGTGTGATTCAGAATCTGAGTCTTATCAGCTCCCAGAGACTAAAATAGGGTCCATCACTCTGCCTGCTTAATGCTCACCCCGGCACCTTCAGGGACAGTCCTGGAAGTTTGTCACTGCTTGTCAGGTCTTCCATCAAATCCCCAGAGGGCTCAGCAGTCACAAGCTAAAACTATATTTCTTTTCCTTTTTAAACCCTATTGTAAGTCTGTGATGATAAGCGAACTTGACAGGTCAGGACGCTTTTTTATTAGCTGTACTTTCTTGTTGAAGGGGGGAAGGAATAAAGTCTTATTTTATGAGTGACACTTCAATGACCCTGCGTATGTGATCTATTGAATTACGGCAAACATTCTCTGAGAGCGGTGCCAAAAAAGGAAATCAATAGTTCGTAACCGGTATCAGATTAAAATAAAGATGCCTCCACTATCATGTGAGGTCTTTTGACTCCTCAGTGTGACCTTTCATCATATTTCCCCTCGCCATTCCCTTTTGCAAGTTGGTAATGAGGCCGGATGATGGGTGAGGACAAGGAAACAGAAAGCACATGCACACATAATCACACTGGCCCCATCTAACCTGCTTTGCATTTTATCCATGATTGAGGATGAAATGTAGCAGGCGAAGGAAAAAATCTCGGCCTTCAGTTGAGTGGTTTGTTTATGTGCTGTTGCAGAAAGTAGCATGATTTACTAATCTCACTGATGTTGCCGTCTCTTCACTGTTCCTCCAGTATTTTTCTGACTCAGCCTCTGCAGGTGCTGGTGTGAATGAATGACAAATATTCCTTTGGCAGATGTGTCGAGACACATTGCAAAATGGCAGAACTCAGTAGACAAGGAGCATGTTTTAAAGTTTTTGCTGCTGCAAAAAAATTATATTCTAATATCACCAGAGAGTGTAAAAAAACAACCCTCTCCAAACATAATTGCCAGTTCACCTCTGTATTCAAAGTTAAAGCAAAAAAAAAAAAAATAATCAGTGCAGCTGAGAGGCTATTTGGACATATCAGACCAGTGCACATAATTAAAAAAGGTTACCTCTTCATGGTTTACAGTAATGAATCAGAAAATGAATCTCTTTTGTATCTATGCTGCTTCGAACTTAATACGGCCCTCAAACACAAAATTGTGTTGTTATGAAAAAGATAAGTAGCCACTTTAGCTTACAGTAAGACTACAGCCAATATCAACATATCAATGTTCTTTTTCTCTCATCCTTTTTTTATTATTAGATTAATAATATATTCCATCAAGAGACCCCACTGGTTCATTTTCTATGAGAAGTATGGGTGGAGGGTGGAGGAGGGGGACCTGTCACTATGGCACAAGTACTCTGAGTCAACAGGACACTTGTGGAGAGGATGATCACCCTGACATACCTGGCACACTGAGTCTCACTTGACACAGTTTGTCTGTACATATTGTACATCAAAGAGATTCTTCCATATGTACACTACAGGCCAAAGGAAGCAACTTCAAGTTTCTGTTCACAATAGCCTTTCTTAAAAACCAGCATGGAGTTATATGTATTTTGGGATGTATTTACTGCATGATCAGACTTTGCTTTCATTGATATGCACCATTTTCCTCAGTTTACCTTTAGGTATACATTGATGTTACCTAGACAAAAAAGAAGAGGAAGGTGCTTCTTCAAAAGACCATGGTTTGGTTCCCCTCAGTCTCCAGACCTCTCTCCAACTGAGCTTGTGTGGGATGAATTGGATTGATTAGTCAGAAAAGCGCGTCCCACAAATCAGCAGTCTCTTATTGATGAACTTAAGAAAGCTTGGAAAGCAATTCCTGGCACATATGTTACGGGCCTCAGTGAAGCAGACCGCGTTACAAATATAGTAACCTGTACAAAGCAGGTAAGAAGAAGAAGAATAGATCACCATGCGTCTCGCTCTCTCTCCAGATCACTTCTGGTATTTTTATTTACAACATATGTAATTTGTATCATTTGAATTTTAACACATTCCTGCTCCTTTAAATTTCAGTTTTCTTCTTCAGTCTATGTACTCACAATAAACTCAAATTTCAACAAAATATGTTCTCTCTCTCTGTAAACTCTTTGTACCTCAAAAATACACTTTTATATGAAATAAACAATATTTGTTTATAACATATTATTTTCCACAGTATATATCCTGTTTTGACTCTCATTTTTAGTGCAAATAAAATACAATAAAATAAAATAATGAAATATTCAATTTCCATTACTTTGCTATCTTTGTTAAATACACTGTAATAATTACAGGATGACAGAATTATACTTAAATTGTTAGACACAATGGGAAAAAACTGCAAAATAAACCATACAAGTTTTCTTACATGTTGACAAAGTACATATTAATTGACCAGAAATCATTCAAAGTTTGGACGGAGCCTTTTAGAGAGACACTAACACTGTTAACTAACTTAAGTGATGACAGTAACACACCCAAAATGGCGCTGCTATGTCCGAACTCCGTCTGAACCAATTAACACTTCACTTACTTTTTAATATGTCTAAACTTCTCCAAACTTTGTAAACGCTCATTAAACATAAACACAGATACATCCCGACCTTATTAAGTACATTTTCATGACACATTCACCGTTTACTGACCTGTACAAAGCAGGTAAGAAGAAGAATAGATCACCATGCACCTCCCTATCTCTCCAGATCACTTCTGGGGAGACAGCGGAAACGCCCCTCCCTCAGGTGCTCCCACACAGGTACCCCGCAGCAACGATGTACACAAAGGTTTCACCTGACCAAACAACACATATTCTCCCCTCTGTTCTCAATGTGCCAAGCAGATAAAAATCAGCGAAATTACTGGTGGATGTGCATCTTCAGAAAAACAAAAACAAATGTGTACACTTATTATGAATTATGATAATAATAAAAAAATAATACAAAAGCTCCCATTAAATTGTGGTTCCTCATCCCATGGGTGCCACACATACCTTAAAAACTTGTGGAACGAATGCCTCGTATATGCCATGCTGTTGTTAAAGCCAGAGGAGGTTACTTTGAAGAAAGCAAAGTCTAAGCAAGAAAAACTCAAATACCTGATCATTATAGTAAAAATGTCTTCTGATAAGTTACTCTTTATATAATAATCATGTTTATTTTGTTGCAAAGTATACCAATGAAACTATGATCTTTTTTGTACAAATTTGATCTTGCTTCCAAACTTTTGGCCTGTAGTGTACATTTTCCGTTTTTAAGCACTGAAAGGAAACACAGCTATGGATTTCACCACCGATGTTGAATGATCATGCAATAAGTCTCTTATTTTACAGCTGGGGTTAAACTTTCAAGTGCAGCTCTGGTTTGTGTCATTTGTTAAGCTGAACTGCAGCAACTGCGTTACGACAGTAAACTGCATTTGAATTGACAGCATGATTGATGTACCCCCAAGTGTCCAATTGTGGGCGGTATCTGCACTGCCTAGCAACCACACTACTTTTGCCTGGTCATACTCTTAGAAATAGCTTATACATGAGAGACATCTCTCATAGAATGATGATGAAAAACATATTTGTGTCAATTTGGAGTTAAACTTCTGAAGTTGAAGGCAGTGGTGTCTTAATTTGAAAGTTAGACTTGTATTTATGAATCACTCATGTAAACCTCATGTAGCGTAACAATTTAAGAGAATCATTCCTTCTGTAAGATTTTTTTTCCCACAGTTTGGGACAGACACCTGAAGCATGTACTTAACATGCATCAGCGAAAAAAGATTCTCTCCATCAGAGGCCGTACTTTGAAGCTGTATCAGTCATTGCGCACATTTGCATTCACACACTAAGGTCATCTCAGATTTGTTCAGAAAGGTCATCTGTGTCCCATCACCTGCCCCAGATTTATATCTTCTCACATAATCACACATGTCACTCTTGAATTCTCTGATGAGCAAAAGTGTGGAACAAACCGGGGTGTCCGCGCTGAATATGCAAGAACGTTGCACGTCGTGTTCTGGATGCATAGGTGTCAATGATTTCCTACTGAGTCATTATCATAAACTGTGATTTATTGCAATAGTAGCACGGCTGCAGCATGACATGATTACCCAAAGCTGTGGCACATAATATTCTAACCTGCATAATCAGAATCTCCCCCAAGAAGCAATATTACTAGAGATGTTCTGACGCTTGGTGTTGTTTCAATTCCACACTCTACCTGAGGTCTGGAGGGGAGAAATGCCTGTCAATTTTCATACCGCCTCTTGATTTATTTTGAGAAGTTATTAAAGTTCACTTCCCTGTGAGAATTTCCATAATGATCTCTCTTACACTGGTATATATGAGGCACATAGACTGCCTGAGCCTACCAGCACATCTCTTATTAAATCTGTGGAGCTGTGAATTTACTCAAAGGCATGTATGATTAATGAAGGTAAGGATCCAATACAATATCCCTGCCTGTTTCACAACTTCACAACCCACAGCTTTTGCTCCGATGAGGAGGGTCGGGCGGCCGAGCAGACGCTTTCTCTAGTCTTATCGAGAGCATCTCGAGGTACAATGGCCGCTTTTGTTCGTCACACTGAGGTGTCTGTGGATCCTTCAGTACTAGAACGTGACTACTGTATCGATGATTGTGCTTCTTGTTTGGAGGTGGCGAGTGTGCCGACCCCTGACACGCCACCATCTGGCTCTGCGTCTGCGGTTGAGGAAGAAGTGTTGTGCATTTGGCCGCAGCAATTATAGCCTTTTTACAAGTGTGCATCCAATGCTAACCCACTTGAGAGACAAACGTTCAGACAGCACAGAAGGCCAAATACAGTGGATAATTTCCCTGTGTGTCTCCAAAATAGAATCATGTCTGTGGCAGCAGGGGGACTGCCACTGCACTATATACCGCTACTATACAGTGCTGAAAAGTGACTTTTTCCTTCCCCTTGTCTGCCAGTCATCTCTCAGCAAGAGTTCAATCCCATGTGGAGGCGAGAAACAAATTGAGTAATACATAAACGCTCAGAAATACCTAACTGCCGTGGTGGGCTCTCGCCTCAAATCCGTCAGCGCGCCCCAGGAGGCCGGCAGACCTCTTGCTGGGACATAAACAGATGAAAACATCCCGACATCCAGACGCGCTTGCCTCAAGATCCCACACCCACCTCCCCCTCCTCCCCCTTTGATGCAGGCTGCAAGCCGTAACGACTGATACTTTGTCACTCCGCGGTCAATAGAGCCAAAGCCCCCTGTGGCGTCCCACTCTGTCACCTTTTAATTACAAACCTTTAATATTTAAACAGAATTGAGGGAAAAAGTTCAAGTTCAGGTGGAAAGAAGCACGAACTTTATAATGTACCCTCTTTATTTGTCTGGCTTTCTCTGGAGTTGTCAAGCTGCTCCATCTCCCCTCGGTCCTTTGAAAACCTCCTTGCTTCGCCTCACACTCTCTGCTGCTTTATTCCTCGCTCCACTCTCACCTTTATTCTTATCTTTGTCACCCCCATCTGTCCTGCTGGCCCAATTTCTCATCTTTTGCTGTCTCCATCTTTCAGCGATGGGTTCATAAAGGAACGTCAACAGACCCATCTTCACAGATGAGTATTTGGGGGGAGAGTCAGGGCACTCACCTGCATCCATCAACGTCACTGTGCACAGTTGGTGAGCCCCCGCCAGCATCCTGACATCACAGCGGGAGTTACAAATGGATATGACACTCTTGTTCCTTTTCACACAGCCCTCTCTCTTTGCTTGCGTGCCTCCCTAGCCGCGACGCTCCCTGAAATGCAGTGGGTGTCTCTCACAGCTGCTGTTAAGAAGATCTATTTTCAATCTTTAACCTACAGCATTTTAAAGGTGTGAGCTTTTACCTCTTTCTCAGATATCTCTCCCTGATACCAGGTGTTTGGGGATTTCATCCTGCTGCTGCTTCTACGGCCTGAATAAGTTACAGAATTTGAATATGTGGATTCTGACTGCGGGGGATAATGGTACGACCTTCAGGAATAATAAGGTTTGATTCTCATAAGAATAAATTAATGTGCAGACAAGAGGCTGGAGAGCAATGTGTGGGAAGAGGGAGAGCTGTAGGATCCACAAAAGGTCATGATTACAGTCATTAAGGAAACATACTAGACAGAGGAAATGGATTAAATCACTGGCTTTCTGTTGTCTGAAACATCTCTCTAAGAGGAAATGAACAGGTCAGACCGCTGCTGTTGGTGTTGTTGTGGGTGAACTGGATTACCTACGTATTTTTTCTGTATAATGTTTTGTTTGTCGGGATGGCAACGGCAATGATTATGGTGTTCACCAAAATGGTGAGGGGAAGTTTTCTCTCCTTTTAAAAGAGAACAAAGTTGAAGCCAAAAAGAGGCTGTGACGCTGATAGCTCTGGCATTAAAGAGGCGCTGCTTGTCAACATAGTGTTGACTCCTGAAGGTACCTGCAGCTCATGAATGCACAACAGGAGGACGAAAAGTTCCAGCCACGCATGCAGAGCAGCCTGAAGTAGTTTTTTTTTTCCGCTGTGTCCCATTTCTTCTCTTCACCCTTACCCTTCTGCTGAGTGTGCATTCACCTGAAACGCAATGATGTGTCCCAGTTAAAAACTTCACTCTGCCAGGTGATTGTTAGTCTGTCCACTCTCTGTCCAAATAGAGATTTTTCACCACTGCATTTGGAAGTGAGCATTCCCCCATGACACCCTGCGAAAAAGCAGAGCGAGATGTGATCTCATCTGCAGTCATAAAAAAAACACAGACATGAGATGAGGAGGTGAGGAGTTTTTTTTTAAATCTTGCTTTTAATTGTGTTATTACAGCCA
Source organism: Scortum barcoo (assembly GCA_023238725.1). Classification (NCBI taxonomy): domain Eukaryota; kingdom Metazoa; phylum Chordata; class Actinopteri; order Centrarchiformes; family Terapontidae; genus Scortum; species Scortum barcoo. Next base: position 21,579,902 of record CM041532.1, on the reverse strand, counting down.
TGAGCTTTCAGATCTGTGGCTTTGGTTGGTTGGTTGAAAGGCAGCAATTAATGGTGCATATGCCATAATATTTTGGTAACTGTGATTAGCAGCCACTAATTTAATATTTGTCACTGGTGAAGCTGATTGCTTGTCAGGCATTCTGCTTCTGCTACAAAACTGCAACAAATGGGGTTTTTATCATCATGCTTATAGAGCAATAAATGGCAGAACAGCTACTTTACTAAAAAACAAACTACTAATACTACTAATACTACTACTAATAATAATAATAATGATGCCTGTTTTCTAGGGGATCTTGAAAGTAATCCATTGCCAAAATATTAATGAGATATGACAGTGACCCCTCAGCCAAGCATTATTATCTACTTATCTATTACTAATCGGTGGGCATCAAAATTCTGTTCTCATTGTCAGACAGCACTGACCTCACATTACCTTTATAGGTTTACCACAGCCTTATACAACTCCAGGCTCCTTAACAGTTCTCATCACACCTCATCCTTTTTCTTCTCTGCAGGGGGGGGATCCATGCTGGGGAAACCAAATCAAAAAACATTAAGACCTACACTCTGGGCTTCACCGGTGCCAGGTAGGGACAGCAGCAAACACTGATAATATTAGAAAAAGATCCCCAAGAGTGGACATGGGCAATTGCAAAACACACTGCAGTACACTTATAATGTCAAGACCTTAAGTGTCGCTAGAAGAAGCCAGATGTTTTCTGTGGTTTTTCCACTTACAATGTGTAGTTAAAAAGCTTGACATGTGTGTTAAATGCCTCGCAAACTGATATACAAACACTCCATAGCCACAGATGTTGAAAGTTATTCTGAAATGGGTGCAAGAACCATTAGGACGGTGTGCTACATCCTAATTTGCGTTTCTACTTTCCCCTGGAGTTGTGCTGTTCATGATGAATGCTAGAGGGAGGAACCTGTATCCCCGATGGCGCCAGATGGTTGCCAGTTTCCTGGTTGCTGTCTAGTCAGCTGTTCACAGTTGCGAGTGTGGGGAGAAACCATCTAACATCGAGGGCTTTTGTTATACTGACAGAAACAGTGGAGCGTGAGCCATAAAGTTTGTATCAAGCCGCATGTCCCACCATACTTAAGGTACTTGAGGATGTTAATTGACGACATCCATCTCCTAAACCTCTGCTCTACATGCTTAACCCAAAAACTCCAAAAATAAATGAAACCATGAATACTATTCCTAAACGCTACCCCATGTAGCTTAAGGGGTGTCTCATGGAATTAGTCCCCAAAATCCCTATGCAAATTTTGAATCGTTACCACAGCAACAGTGGTCCTTAAACGTCTGCATCTTGTTATTTTTTTGCCACATGCTAAATGTAACGTGGGGTAAATATTTTTTTTTCTTCAGTCTGATGGTGGATGAAATGTGCCACATTCACGCTCTCTCTCCAAGTAAAGTAATCTCACAGTGCAGGTAGTGACTCAAGTTAATATACCCTACAGAGATCCCATGTACAGACTGTGTTTAGAGGCAACGCTCACAGTTACTTTCACACAACCTAAACTCTGCGGTTGATGGACACTGTATTAAAAGCTAATAGAAGCAGTTTGAGTTAGTCAGACAACAACGTGTTCGTCTTCTGTCTTCTGCTGCTCATGTGTAAACTGCTTCTGACAGCACTAAGAGAACGGTTTGAACTCCACGGCGAGGAATCTTCAAATGTGACATCCATAAACAGCCACGTCTTGCAGCGAAGAAAGATCTGAAATTGACAAGTTCTCGCCAGTATTTCTACGGAGCGAAGCACTCCAGGCTTTTTAAGGTTCAGTCGGCTAGCTCACACGGAACGGGTTATTAATATTTGAATGCAGCGAGTATGTAGTCGATTTTAACCATATCTGACTTCATCACTTCCCACACAAAAAAGTTTAAGCTTGTGCAGAGGGGGATTGCGGAGTGGCGATAGCAGATTTCCACCCTCCTGAGAGAAATATTGATTTTTAAAACATCAGAATTGAGATAAATTATATGTTCTTTATTCAAATGTCTGATTTAGGCTAATTTGACAGGTGTATGCTGACACAAAAAATCCAACTGTGGTAACTACAAATGCAACAAAGGGAACCAACACACATTTAAAAAGTCTGTACTCACATGTGCTTCACATTCAGAAAGAGCCTGTGTAACTAAGCCGTCTAATACAGCTAATTTTATCCTGCAGTTTGGTAACCGCTGGAGTTCACTTTGAGACGGCAGCACCATTGTCAATCTCACACTAATTACAGCTGATCACTCAATAGCTTTGCCATGGTATGTATGCAAAATGGCGCTTGTGGTTATGCTCACGCTTGCTAACTTACAGGCACATACAGGAGGAGGCACACCATCTAAAACCTTTCCGATTTGGGGCTCCTCTCAGGAGAGACAAACCAATTAAAAACGACAGTGGAGTCTTATCCGAGTGCTGTCTTTGTGTTGCTCAAACATCTCCCTTCCTCATTCCCTTCTCCTCATCCCTATCTCCTTCTTGTCATTTGTGGGAGCTAGTCTAGTTTTAAGGCCAGGCTAAGGCAGGGAGGGGGTAGGTAGGGGGCCATCTTTTGTGTCTTTGTTGCTCAGGATATTCGAGTGTAATTGCTGCACTTGGTGCTAATTAATGGCCTAACGGAGATAAGCTGGCAAGAGGCTCAGTGCAATATCTGCGCGGATTCACTGATAAAGGGACATTTTCAAGAGGAAGCAGAAGCCCACATGACAACCTATCAGACGTGGACTAACTGAGAAGCAATACTCCTTTCTCTATAATTAGGTGGGATACATGGATTTTATAAGAGAGCAACCGCAAAAAGTTTTTTGTTTACGCTCCATTGTGTTTGGAGAAAACTTTGAAAGAACATCAGCAGTTGGTGGAAACTTCTCCTTAGTTTTGATTGTCACTGCACTCGAGGAAAGTGTTTTATTCCATACTGGGATTCAATGGTTTGTGAGTTGAAAAGGTCAAAAAGTCAGCAGGACTTTGTGGGAAAACAGCTGTTGTTACTGGTAAATGTGTTTTAAAGTCACCATCAAAGCTCCTTCTTCTTCATTTAAGAGGATGTCTGAAGTAGAATTCCCTTGAGAGAGAGAGAGAGAGAGAGAGATGCAATAAATACACATCGAGACATACAGAAACACACACAGTCACACACTCCAAACAGACACTGTGGTGGGTGTGACAGGCAGGCGTAGTTCAGTAGTATGTTTTAGCTCTGTATCATCCCGGAGAAGTTCAATAGGAGTTAATCCGTCAATGACGACAGAGCCTTAATATAGAGGCCAAGGAGGAGAGGGAATGTGTGCTGAGGGATTATGGGTAAGCAGATGAGCAAACATTAAACATTATAACAGTAAACACTGACGTATTTGGTGTTGCTGAAAAAAAAACATGGAGGAATAAAAAAACCCCAAAAGAGATCAGGAGAAGAGCTCCAGACAAAATTGGAAAGGAGGGGGTTGGTTTGATGAAGTGGTTCCCCCTGCTGTTTGCAAATGTAAAAAACATTGTTTTTCACGAGTACAAGTTTTGATAACATAGCAATCTGGGAGGACTCATCCCCAGCTATTTTCAGTCATTACAAAGCAAATTATAGTTGAATGTCAAGGCAATTTCCATATAATCACTGGTGTTGCAGAGATAGACATTGGTCCCTACTCCTGTCCCCTTTTTTTCTGCTGATGGCAGTACATTTCACTCTGCAGTTGAAACCTAAAGTATAGCTCTATTCTCTCAGCCGGGGCCTATTATTCGTCGCCTCGGACCTGTAGAGATTCAATTCCACGATCAGTCTGTTGAACTTGGCATCAATACGGAGTGGCCCATTCCCAGTGGACTGCTGCCTTCGCCTTCCTATCTTCTGTCTTTCATCCCCACATCTTCCTCTCCCTCATCCTCCCTTTCTCTCTGTCAATGACTGAAACAAGCTGCAGCGCACCCATTATTTTTGTCACATTTCGCCTCCATAGGGGGTTCATTTTAGTGGTGCCATCATTATCTGGGAACGGAGGGTCCCATGTGCGACGTGACATGACAATGGCTGCTTAATTTGGTACTAGCTTGCCACATATCCGATGAGTCTCCAGGTCCTTGCGCTTGCTGACGGGTGTAATGGTACGTGTATACGTCCTGAAGCGTACACTGTCTATTCTTGTTTTGTTTTCCTTGCTGTAATCAAAAGTATTCAGAACCATGGATTTTGTCTAGTTACAACCCTGGTTTGCACGAATGAGGTAGACAGAAATTACGCATACACTGCTTTTGATGTTTCAGTGGGACACAGGTGAGGCCACGGATGCTTGAAATGCTCCCAAACAGTGTAGGGAACCAATTATGAGACAGCACAGCAATGATGCTGTGACAGGACAGGGAGGCAGGGGAGCGCCAATGACACACAGGTGAATTGCCCCTTATGCACGGGAGGTAATACTTGCCCCCATAGCTCGCCAACGGCGGTTAGGAAACGGATGTCATCAAACCAGCGCGGAGGAGAGCAGCCAGACAGCTGCAGGACTGGGGCAGAAAGAAAGATAAAGAGGAGAGTGTCTGTCGTGGCGAGGTTGCATCAAAAAGACGCAGCCGGTAAGCAGGCATGTTAGCTTGTGTGATCACTGTTTTGGTACACAGGCAGTCGCGCTGTATCACACTTAAAATCCCAACGCCAAGAGAAAACTGCTCTCGCCATCTGTCTCCCCTCTACCTGCAACGCCCCCTCCTTCCCCTCCACCCCGCCACTCGTTTCACGTCTGCTTTCCCTGCAGCGTTTGTGTTTACTCGTTCTGCGGCAACAGTTTCCCTTTCCTTCTTCTCCTCTCTTTCCACTTCCATTCTTTCCGAGCCAATGGCTGGGGCCTTTAATCGTCAGTGGCACCTGTCCCCAAGAGCCGTAATGTCCCCCATCCATCAGTGGGGGATGACGGGCTGTATGTTTCCCCCTCTCTCCGACTGAGGCAGGTGGGGAGGGTTTACACTCTTCTGGCCAGACCGTTTGGAAGGTGTGTGTGTGTGTGTGTGCGTGTTGTAGGGGGCTGACACTCATGGCCAGTGGATCAGGACTCTTAATCATTGATGCCTGATGTGTGTGCCTCACCCCTCTCACATCAACCCCTGCAGCACTTCCCACACATCCCTCAGGGGGGGTGTGGATGGGGACAGAGGGGAGGCGAGAGTAGAGGACACCCAAGACTGCCCCCCCCGAAGGATGATTCATCTCCAAGCTCTGTGGCACCCACTAATGCAGTGATTGATGACGGTCATCAACAGGAAGTCATCCAGGTTGTTGTTCAGTGTTTGTGAACATTGCTTGCAAGAGTTGAATCAATATCAGACAGTCCATTGGATCAATATCAGACTGTCAAATGTGAAAGTTAAACTACTAAACTAGTAAAAGAAAGCTTTAAACCGATATTATTTCAATGTATCTGTAAGTGTAAGTTCCTAAATATATTTTTGGGATTTAATATGTGTAAATATGATTATTTTACTTTTACTTTGATCAAAATTTATGGAGAAAGTACAACTTAGGTTGGTTTCAGCTTTCTATAGTTTGAATTTGCATTCATCAAGTTTAGTCAGCACCGATGTTGCATTTGCTTCAGCTGTGTGGCATCAGCTGCTTCATTCATTCTTTAGCATCAGTGGCTTATTAATGAGCTGTTTGGTTACCAGCAATGAAGAGGCGGCAGAGGCAGCGTCACATGACTTATCTGTTTTAGTCTGTCCTCTCCGTAGCACCCACATTCAAGCCTACGCTACGCCAGTGCTAATGCCCCCTTAAACTTTGACCTTGTGTCAAACTTTGGATAAAGTTTACTTTATGTTGAACATGGGATAGTTTTACAGCTGAATCCCTGTTGCTGCTCTTGCCAAAACTGGGTTTTTGGCAAGCTTTGATACGACTTTGGCACAGTGCTGTCCCTCAGGTTTAAATTGCACCTGTTATGGAAAGTCAAGTTTACTCGTCAAAACAGGCCATTCAAACTAAGGTTCCACATCTGACTGAGCAAACAGCAAACATAGTTCAGTGTTAATGCAGTGGCATGTGGGTTGGCCAGTCAGATTTCAGGGGTACATGTTTGTTTTCTCTTCAAAAAAAGGTCGGGCTCACTAGTTTTATTTTAAACCTGTCTGACTGAAGCAATGTCACAGTGTACCATGTTAGTGCATTACTCACAGTGTAGAAATGATGGACCATACTACACAAGTCTAAGGCTAAATTGCATAAACTCAAACTTTCCCTTCAGTACTTTTTGAAGCAGGAATATTCTGTTTGAGACGCTGACCATTAATGCAGTTTAATTCATACAGAATAAAGTAAATCTAATCCTCATGTAGTCTTTATAGAGCAAATATCGGTAAGGCCAATATTGGTTTTATATAAGCATTGATACTGTTGAGTGTTCTCCAGTGGTAGTCAGGTCCATGGACAGCTACCTTTCACATTTATTTGAAAGACCTAGATAATTGGTGTATACTGTTATGCAGGTCACTATGATAATTACAAAGGATATTTTTAGGTCACAGAATGCACGCACTTACTGTTTTTACAAATGACAAGGGAAATAAAAAGACAATGTGATTAAAGCTGATCAGATGTTAAAAATGATTTTGTTTCATCACAATTAGAGGTGTCTGGGAAGCGTTTCCGCAGAGATATCTTCACTTTCATCTGCTCCCTCACAGAAAGCACATAAATAGAAAGCACATTAACTGCCGTCTGCAGTAAAATGAGCTTCAACATCCTCACCATTTGCTACACTGCACGTCACTCAGCCGTAATTGGAAATATCTGCACAAGAAAGGATGATCTGACAACATGCAAGAGTGCGATTTTGTCTCCTTCTTGCACTCACTCACTCTCGCCTTCTTCCCTATCTCTATATTTAGACCCAGGAGATGAGCAGGAAAAGGTTTGCAGCAGGAAAAGTGTTTTCTCGAAACACACTTGAAAAAACATGGAATTCAGCTTGGCGGGATATACTTGGCAAGAGAAGCATTTTTATGTCCTTTTTGTCAAGTTTTTCGCTTTTTTTTGCTACCATAGAAGCCCTTCATCATCAAAGGGCTTTGTTTGCAAATTGCGAACTATTTTACCATGTGCATGTACTGGAGCTGGGGTGAAAATCCAACCAGTTAGCTGATCCAACAGAGATTGTCTGAGAGAAAATATATAGCATGAATAATACATGAGAGCTGGAAACCTGTGGGACTTTTCAGGGATGTAGCATAGTTCATAGTGAAATGTCAAAGTCTCTTAACATCAAAGAAAAATCTTTCATCCTTCTGTGAAAATGGAGTTGGGAGAATTTTACAGTTATACAACATATGGAAATACGACTATAAATGCAGATTAATGTCTTACTGTATCTCTATCTATGCTTACAGCTACAACGAATATTATTATATTTATTTATAGTATCATTTGACATCTGACCTTGCTGTAAATGTATATACAAGTTAAAATGCTATGTATCACTTCTACTGTTAAATCAATGCATTTCAAATCTCAATGAGATATAACTGTGTAATGTCACTACATAAACATATTTATTTAAGTCCTATAAACTTAGTTCAGTAAAATTTGGCTGCAGAAGTATTTGCCATCAAATTGTCTGTGAATTAAACATTTAAAAACACAATTGCTCTAAATATCCACTCATAATCACAGTTTATTCTTTAGCAGAGTATCATTATTTATGAGCTTGATCTACATTTTGCTTGTATTAAACTAACCAGCAACTGTACTACTGTTAAACATAAAAAGAACTAAAAAGCCCCTCTACCCAAAATTAAGGGGCAGAGCTAAGGGGCATTTGGCGTTAAGTTCTGTCATCTTCACTAGAATACCTAGACTCACCTATACACACCTCAACAATCAACTGTAGTAAGGATTCATAGTGTGCTCTGATAGTCCACGCAGTATCATAAGTTATCATTGTATGTGTGAAGTAAAATGAAGTGCATATTGATGCATCTCTAATGGTGCATGCTACATCATAATATTTCATTGGTGGTGGCAAGGAATGTGAAATGCATTTTCTTGCCTTTAAAATGATCCATGCTACATCATAAGTGACCAGTGCAGGAAACCAGCTGATTGAGAGTATAGGTAGTTGTAATGTATTATAAGCCCCATCAGTTAATGTCTAATTTATTAATAGCCAAGAGCATTCTTTAGACACTTGAACTTATAAGTCATTATAAGTTACATCTTTAATGTTTTATGCCTGCTGTTATAGTGCATCAGAAAATATTATGAATGCATTATGATTCACTAGAAAAGGTCCCAAACTCACTGGAGATGTGGTCTTCACTAAAAGCATAGGTATCTGGGTAAACACCTGCTTTGGACAATACAAAAAAGCATTCTCAGAGATATGTGCTCTATTCTCCAGTTGTATGTATGTATTTATGACCTTACATGAATGCACTTACAACATAACATATCTTACTATATAAAGATATCCATGTTTGCAGCGATTTATTCAGTTGATCAACATCAGTCCAGTCACATCATTCACCAATATTATTATTTCTTTCCCTTGTGGAAGCTAAAAATCTCTTGCCTTTCACAGTCTTCTGTCATATTTGAATGCAGGGAGCAACTCGTTCACAAAATTGCTCGCTACTTATCTCAAAGCATTCGCTTAAAAAAACAAGCAGCAGCTTTTAACAACAAAAGCTGTCATCAAGCAGAATGGCTTTCATATAACTGGATAAGAAAATACATCAGAAGCGTTGTTTGTGCTACACAGCCACATGTATTTGAACAATGCACTTTTACAATCAATCAAGATTGATTGTGTGTGTGTGTTGTGTTTTTCAGGAAGACACGCAGGATCTGAGGATCAGAGAAGTAGATTTGATTATTGATTGTTATGTGCATAGAAAATATCAATCAACACTTGTGTTGTCTCAACTTTGTGTCTAAGTAGCAAAACAACTTCAGCAAACCACATGTCAATACATGCTTTGCCGAAAATGTCTCCAAAAATGAAAAAGATCCAAGCAGTCCTCTGTGGTTATTTTCTAGCTGTAAGCTTGTCTCCCTTTAGTGGTATTTCTTATATATATTGCCCCAAGTGGGGACATGGATCATGTGTGCAATTTGAGAGGATTTCCCACAAATCACGTGTTTAAAGGTGAAACAGGATCCCCTGAATGGCTCTGTGTGGTGGTGTGTGTGTGTGTGTGTGTATGTCAGGACTGCTGCTCCCTGGACACCAGCTAATGTGATGGCAGTGGGGTTTTTAAAGGCAGGATCACTTTCCTGTGTCCTTCACAAACCACTCAGACGTGTGACCTTCACCACCACAGGTGCCTCGGGTCCCGACTATCCTTTCAGATTAATTCACAGCTGGATAGTATGATACATGTGTCTGTGTGCTGCTGCACTATTAACATTATAGTTTGTCCTCACAAGGATAACACAATAAACAAAATCTTCTAAGAGTTTTGATCCTCATCATGTTTTAAAGGATCAGTGCTTGGCTTTTGAATTTGATTACATCTAGTATAAAGGTGGGGTCATGTGTGTTAATAAGGGTTAAGACCAGAGTTTTTGACCCCTGTTCTGACTCCCCATGCCACTGTATTTACAGATTAAATGTTGTGGCAGAGGCTGTAATAATCTAACAGAAGCTAAATGGTCGATTCAGTGGCTTTTGTGGAGCGTTTAGCTACATCACGTGATCTTCATCAGCAGGTGGAGTTTGTCCAGTTGTTGTGGGAAAGTCTGTCTCTCAAATATATATACAGATGATATATATATATATATATATATATATATATATATATATATATATATATATATATACAAAAATGCAGCTGATTACTTTATGTCCTATTTGACATGCTTAAGCTTAATATTCCCAGGGTATATAAGAGGCCATTTCATGTCATAAGCAGCACTGCACATGCAAAGGCCTAGAGTGGTTTCCTGCTTACATTCAAGCTGCAGCACAACTCAGAAGTTGTCAGCTCTCACATGCCTAAAACAAAAGAATTATGTGAAGCCACAAAAGGCAGCCATCTTGGCACTGCTGGAAATTGGCATGAGTGAGAGACAGGTAGCGAAAAAACTGAAGATCTCCAAGACAGCTGTTCATTACACCAAGAAAAAACAAGTCGAACATGGTACTACCAAATTGCTAGCTGGTCGCGGCAGGAAACATCTTTCTACCCCATGAGATGACCGTGCACTCATCCGTTCCTGTGTCAAGAATCATTGTCAGACCTCCAGGGACCTTAAAAATAAGTGGGCACTATCGAGAAGTGTGACTTGTTTGGCAAGGACAGTTCGAAACCGACTTCTTGAAGCTGGTCTGAAGTCACGCAGGGCACAGAAGAAGCCCTTCATCAACGAAAGGCAGAAGAAAGCCCGGTTACTCTTTGCTGGGAATCACAAGGATTGGACTGTTGATGATTGGGCTATGGTTCTCTTCAGTGATGAATCCAATTTTCAGTTGATGCCCACTCCAGCCAACTTACTGGTTAGGAGGAAGCCTGGAGAAGCATACAAACCAGACTGTTTTGCCCCTACAGTAAAACATGGGGGTGGATCAGTGACGATCTGGGTGGAACAGGGCAAATGCAATTGTGTGAAGGGCGAATGAACCAGGTCATGTACAGGGCTACTCCTGAAAACAGTCTCCATCAGCTGGAAAACTCTTTCCTGCCTCGTATGACTGGAGTTTCCAACAAGACAATGCCCCTTGCTACACGGCAAGGTCAGTTAAAGCCTGGATAACCAGAACATTCAAACCATGCCTTGGCCTGCTCAATCACCAGATCTAAATCTAATTGAAAACCTTTGAAACCAGAACAATGTCAGAAGCTGGTGGAGAGCATGCCAAGACGCATGGCTGCAGTCATCAAAAACAATGGTTATGCAATCAAGTACTAACTCCTGTGTGTATCATGTGACTAAAACAGACAGAAAAGAAAACATGGAATGCTTAAAAGCACTGTTTTTGGCAGTACAATGCCATAGCTATTGATGTAAGAACTTTTGGTTATTATCAAGAAAACCATGGAAAATGGCTAAATATCATTAAACTCTTATGAGCTATTTTTGTTGTTATCATTATATTTGTCCAAACAAATGTACCTTTAGTTGTACCAGGCATTAAAATGAACAAGAAATTGAAGAAAACAAGGGTGGTCTAATAATTTTTTCCATGACTGTATATATATACATATATGAAAAGAAAGAGAGAGAGAGAGAGAGAAAGAAAGACAAAACAAATTCAAACAAATCTACATTTTTTATCCTGTAGTCTATGTTTTTTTTTTACCAATTGCTCCCGGCCACAGTAAAGTTTAAACCACTCCACTGCAGTGCTCTGCTCCACAGAGTGGAATCATTGTCTCCACTCATGGGCAAAACTTTTGTGAATGATACTTGCCCACGAATGGAGTGGAAAACAGCCCTATACAGTAATGTGGGGTTAATGTTTATGGTAATATTCTAATTAGGATAAGAATATGAAAATGCACTTGTATGAGATCCACTGCGTTGCAAAAGATGCACTACTTTTCAAATGTTCAAATCTAATGTTTCCATGTGATCTTAGTTACCTCAAATTATTGGGTAAATAAATCCAAATCATTCTGTATGGATGATACAGCCAGAGGTAAGTGAGAAAACATAGCCTTTATGTAACTTGGGAGAACTGATCTTTTAATAAATTTTGCTGTTTAGTGTGGTTTTAGCTGCTGTGACCTCAGTGCACACATGCACGTGCTTGTATGTGAAGTTAGGATATGAAGTGCACACACATCTGTACACTCTAATGCATCTGCGTTTGCCTCCTGCTGACTGTGGCCTCGGGGACAGAGCACGGGATTGTGTCCGGCTGGTGTTCACCGAGCAGTCAGAGTCAGTTAAAGGCAGCAAGCTCTCAAGGTCAGCCTCCATCAAAGACTGAAGCCAATCAAGGCCTCGTGGCGATGACCCTGATGTTGCCACATGGCTGGGCACCGTGCAGCACGCCGGCCAAATCCTCCCTCTTCCTCCCCCTCCACTTCCTGCTCTTCCATCCCTCCGACTCTCTCGTCCCCTTCTCTTTCCTTTCGCCCACGAAAGCGCTGCTTCTGCCAAAAATCTGCTGCCCTCAGCACTGGTGGAGGCATGTCTCTCAGTCTGTCTCTCACACTAACATACGCACTTGCTTACTCACTGGTTTGCTCATGCATGCGCACACACACACACACACACACACATGAAAGCAGTCCCACATATTTTCCTACTCTTAGCTTATCCCCGGTGTCCTTCATCTCCATTTCCTCTCTCAGTCTGCCTCTGCGTGACCTCCCACTCTTGCTGCATCGCCATCGCCCGAGCTGCCCACCATGTTGATGAAAATGCTCTTCCTTGGCTTTCTGTGAATGTTTAAAACGAGCAACTGTCAAAAGTTACCTCACTGACTTACTTTCATGGAGGAAAGTCTCCAGCATACTCAACTGGCTTGCTCTCAAAAGATATCAGATGCTGCGAGAGGAGGTCTGTCCTGTCCTGAGGGTGGAGTTTGGTGGAGGAGTGCAAATAAATCCCAACAGTGAGATCAACACACTATGGCTGTACTGAAAGCTACAACTCCAGTGATAATGCACCTGGCTGAAGCTGACTTTGAAATGGTGTTCTGTAAATTTCAGCTTCTCTCTCTCGAGATGAGCTACGAGTGGAATAAGAGCGCTCTAAAGTGAAGGAGCTCATTTGTGTCATGTGGGGAAACTGTATTTTCAGTACATCAGTGCCGTTTACAGTAAAAGAATAACAAACAAAACAGAAAAAGCTATATATTTGTTACCTGAACCAAACAAGGATCCTGAAGGGAAGCAGAAGTCTTTTTTAGCTTTAGATAAAAATGCTGAGGAGGTGAATATGTGCTGCTGATTTAAGGATGTCCCCTATGGAATGACCCCTTTCATGAAAGTTTTCTCATCCATCCTTCATGTTTCATGCACTTGGAAAAGAGCAATAACCATTCACAAAATAATTAAGCTGCTGTGATTTACTTAAATACCAGAGGAATGTATTTCAAATGCTACAGTTAGGTGTATTTCTGAACATACTAAAGTTGATGAGAAGGTGGGAAGAAAATATGCTAACACAAAGACAGTGTTGACATTATTCTCACTGCATCACAAACAGTGAGAACCTAATACCTACTACAGATTTGTTTTGCCAGTTAAAAATGTAAGCATTTTGTATAGTAAGAATGATGTTCTTTGATAATTAATTAAGGAAACCATGTAGCCCATTTTAACCCTTAAAGGTTTGTCAGACTTTTACTTAAAGAAACAGCAAAGGAAGCCAAAGTGTCAGTGAGTGCAGTTTCCTGGAAAATCAAACAGCACCTGGAGACTGGAGGAAACTCACAGGAAGAGGTCTGGTAGACCCAAAGCCACAACGGCAGAATCAGGAGAAAGAGAGTTTCTGATATTCAACAGCTTGAGTGACAGGCAGCTCACAGGACAACAGATTCAAGCACAGCTTCAAACACTGGCCCAAGCAAGGAAGTCTCAGTTTCAACTGTGAAGTGAAGACTTTGAGGTGGGGGTTTGACAAGACAGACACTGCTTAGCTGGCAAAATAAGAAAAAGAGGCATTCCTGGGCCATGAAGGACTGACAGCAGGCTACTGGAGACTGGAAGGTCTTATGGACTAGATAAATCAAAACGTGAAATCTTCACTTCATTATGCTTCACTTCAATATGAGTTTCTGCACGCCCTGGAGTACACGAGTGAATGGTTCTTTATTGCGTGACACCAGCTGTCAAACACGGAGGAGGAAGCGTGATGATCAGGGGCTCTTTTGCTAAATCCAGAGTCGGTGACTTTTACAAAATGACTGGCACTCTGAAACAAATGTCCTACCACAGCATTTTGCAGCGCCATGCAATGCTTTCTGGTATACACTGAGTTAGTCAGGGGTTCATCCTACAGCAAGATAAATATGGCTTTTTTAAATGGCTGTAACTGCTGGTGTAGCTAGCAACTGCCCCTCATGTTTGTGGATGGTTTTCTACAGATCTGCTGTTGGACAAAAACTTCAAACAAATGGATTACAAATGCTTAAATATCAGATTTGGGACCATGTTGTGATTTTTTAAAGTCACAAGTAAATTTAATGTCCCAAATCAAGACAGGCAATCTACAAGTCCTAAATGTTGAGTTTTGAATCCTAAATGAGTCATAATACTCTCAAATGTAATGCAATTCTAACAACAAAGTAATAATTCCTTATAATAATTAAATAGTTGCATTATAGCCTAGATGAAACTGCTCTTCATTATCTGTATTACTCATTTTATTATCAACCTGTAATTATCAACTCTCTCCCTCTCTATATACACAGATGTCATTGACAGACATTTCCTACAGACATCCTTTAAAAGAAAATTACTTTTACTTTAAGGTAATACATGTTGAAACCTGGTGAAAAAGTGCAAAGAACGTGTCCCCTGTCTTACTCCCCTGCTTCCAACTACCTAGCCAGCCGTGTGTCAACCTTTGATTCACTGACTCTGTCTAGGTCAGCTTCAAAACACACCAACTGTAATGCACACACAGCACTCTGGCAGAAATCATTCATTTTCAATGAAGGGAGGAACGTTTGTGGGAACTTCTGCAACACCGTTAGTAAGAGCTTTCCAAACAAAGATATATTGCCATAGATTGCTGCGAGCGTGTTGGGCTTTTATGTCTGCAAAAGTTGGCTCCATTGATGAGTCAAAATGAATTTTTATCTCCAAGTGTTTATTTATTTGGTGATTTCATTTGAGAGTAGACTGAAAAATTAAGCTGTTTAAATTTCAATTAAATCGAAAAACTGGAGTTCTAAAACTTTTGCCGGTAGTTTATATTCAGGTTCTTGAAATAATAGGCTAATAGTAAAGTGCTTCTCAATGTGAGTGTTTATTCACACATAACAATTTCCAATAATTTGTGTCTTATATAATATGTTACTGAAATGTGTTGAAAGTATCATTTTTCACACAGGCGGGCACGTTCATGTATGTGTGTGTGTGTGTGTGCACAGTACCCCACTCCAGCCCATGAAATATAGGCCTGCTCTCAAAAGCCACGGTTTAATTCAAACACTGCCCAAGGCCACAGTCTTTTCTTAAACTTAACAAAGTACTCTGAGTCCCCAATAAAAGTCTTTAATCTTGCTTTGGTCGCTATGAGTGGGTGCTGCATTGCAAGAGTGGATATTGTAGGCAATCCAATTAACTCTGATGTCAGGAAACACATACTTTTAGTTTCATAATTTGCTAAGATAATTAACAACAATAAACTATTTGCTGTCATTTTTCACAGACCCACTTCTTGGTTCACCTTTAACCTAGTGTGCTGTATTTGTTCCGAATTTTCAGACTTTTTCTGTGCAATTCTGACCGTGCTCTATTTTATTTTAACCACCACATAAAGTGGTTTAGTTGATCTGGCTTAAGTGATGGCAAGTTCACAAAGTGTTTGACTCAACTGAACATTTGCAACTCTTTCCCATGGGACTTTGCTGTACTGATACTGTTGCATATTCCAGGAATTATTTTGGCGACAGTGTTACCAAAACTGAAACTGTTCCTGTATCATAACTGAAAGAAATTGCTAAGGAAATGAGACTCATTGCTACAAACCAGAATCATCCTCAGAATAGAATGAAATCATCTCGGCATCATCACTAGGCCACCCAGCCAATATGAGAACTAAATAAGAGATAAAGTGGAAACCTGCAGTTTACATGTAAAAAGTGCATCTAAATTCCAAGCAAAGACACAGTTAATGGTGGTGAATTAGACTGTGCAAAAAATTTCAACAAGTTATAACAGGAGGCCTGCACACACTGCAGCAATGAGAGCCTTTTTTTGGGTCACGCACCCACCATATTGCCTGTGAGAATACATTGATTTTGATTTCATTTGCATTATACGGCCGGCTTAACGGTACTTATGACTTAGGGTTTAAAACCAATTTCTGGGCAGACTATTATTGAGAGAATTTCCCCCATCTCTGAGGAGAGCAGACTTAGCTAAGTGTTCAGTGTTAGTTTCATGTGTTAAATCTTCACCTTGATGTGGTTAGACAAGAACAGCTGCTAAGAGCTCCCTAATGAATTGAATACTGGCTTGTGATTTATAAGATTCACTTAACCATGCCGCACGTGTAGACGTGGGTGTGAATGTGTGTCTTGCTCATTTCCTTATTTCTACGTGCGTCTTTGCCTGCCAGATTACCACTGTGTCTGCGCTCATGCATGTGTGTGTGTGTGTGTGTGCCAATCAGAACCGGCATGAGCTTCTTGTGTGCATGTTTAATGCTTTGGTCCTCGCGTGTGTGCTTGCCAATGATAACCAATAAACAAAGTGGGAGAATAATAACCCTCTCTCCCCCTGCCCCCCTCTCTCTCACCCTCCCTCCCACTTTGTCTCTCCCTCTGTGATGACAGCGCTGTCTGCTGGAGTGTGCTGCTTCTTGTCTCTCGGCACATTGTGTACCCATTAACAAGGCCCTGTGTGCAACCCCCCCCCCCCAACCTCCTCCGACTCTCCCGTCCCTTCCTCCTCATCTTCCTCCCCTCTCAGTCGTCACATCCACTGAGCGCTGACTCGTCCCGGGTGAAACTAAGTGCTCTGCTGTTTGCATGAGGGAACAGGGACCCAGCCTGGATAAGAGACGGGTAAGGGGGTGGGATGATGGAGGCAGTGGCTCTCTCTTCAGTATTAAACCTTATTAAAAGATTAAATTTGACAGAGTCCAGCCTTCTTCCCTCCATTAGCATGGGGAAGCACCGCGCGGTGTGCTACTTAGTCTTCATTAATAAGATGAACTTGAATTGAGAAAAGGATAGCTGTAGTTTGGCAGTGGGTGGGGTCCTGATAGATAGTAATGTCCTTGGTTTTGGGATGTGTAATATCAAGGGATTTAATCCAGTTGCCAATTTGGCACGGGGTGGTTTCATTTGCTCCACTGATAGTCTGGAATCAGAAATCGTTCCTCTGTGCAGACGTCTAATGCTCCCAGTGTTTTTTATTCCTGAAATAAGACACCTGTGAGTTTGTCACAAGATAAGAAAGATAAAATCGTCATTATTGTTTTGTAAACAGAGTAGCAAATTCACACTTCTTCCATATAAAGTTCGATTCCCTGATTGACCTTGTTACACTGTTTAACTTTTCACCATCTCCAAACATCATCAACAAAGACAGCATTTTATCTTAAAGATTTTGTTGCCCGATCACTGGGAAATGGAGAAACGCATGCAGCACTTCAAACTCTGAAACATTTAAATGGTGGTTAGAGGTACATAAAGGTGAGAGCAGCAAGATTCACACACCCACAGATCAACTACAGATGAAAATGAATGGAACCGTATCCATGTCAAGAAAAACACAGGTCAAACAACGACAGTCAAAAACACTTTAGTGGAAATGACTACTAAATGTAATTCTAGCATTAGTTATAAATGTGCACCCTTTTCTAAATTCTTTTCTAATTCTAAATTATTTTTTTTTACTATAGCTTTACTCAAAGGTTTAATTCCTACTGCCACCTTTTAGGGGTCACAGGTCAGGGTGCTGGTGGACTGTCACTTTCTTGCACAAAGACACTTTAATGGGGTGGCTGCATGCTATTGTGTTTCTTATTATAAACTTGAGCATACAGTGCAGCTCAAGGACAGTTTCCCACCTCAGAGAACCACCATCTGTCCTTTCATATTTCTTGCATTTACACCAGAAATATCCCCACATCACAGCCACCACATTTCCTGGCCGCAGCAATGGGCTGATGTATAAAAAGTTCATTGCCACAATGTTAGGGTCCTGGGTGTTTTCCTATGTTCTCTCTCCCCTTCTCCCTCATGTGTGTGTGTCTCCCCCTATCTGTCATGTCCTGTCAATTGTCTGTCTGTCAGTTTGTGTCTGTCTGTTCAGGAGGACGAGGAGGTTACCCCCGGTCATTCATTTCCACACCTGGTCTCACCTGCACACCTGCCGCCAATCAGCCACTCAAGCCACTCAAGCCACCATCACCTCTACAAGATAAATTTTTTTCATCCACTCCCTGTCAGACTGTCTGTGTTACCACCATCAGTAAAACTTACGGCTCTAGCTCTCGTTTTGCATTCTTGCCAGTGACGAACTATCTCTCATCACTATAACTCATCTTCCCTTGTCGGACTGCTACTCCCCATTCTCCTCTCGGACCCATCAGGTGGCGTCGCCACCTGCATTGCCTCGTTCCAGCGCAGCCAGTCGGAGCAACCCCCGACACTGCCTGATAAGACTTTTTTTGCTTAATTAAAGAATCCTAGTTTGCTTTCTGTGAAGTCAGTCTCTCGCCTGGTTCTTTCTGGTCTGCATCTTTTGGGGTCCACTAATTTACTAGAACTAAGCCTTAACACACAAAGTGAAAATTAATTAATTAAATAAATAAATAAATAAAGGATTCAGTAGTCAAGGAGGATTCCTGGAAAAACATACAAGTTGCTAACCCTTGTTAGCAACTTGTATGTTTTTCCAGGAATCCTGTTATTGCTAACAAGTATCTACTGGGATTTGAAACCATTAGTTTCGTTTGTTTTTTTGTTCTGAGGATTTTCCTTGAAATGCACGACAGGTTTTATAAAGGCAGCACCACAACCACCTTCATCACTGTTGAGTTTTTTCAGCTAAGGACGTCCCATATCTGTATGCACACGTGTGACTTTCACTTCACTGGGAAAAAAGCCCAGCTATGGATGACTGTACTGTAATACAAGGTTACAGATGAACTTGGATGACTATAATTCACCTTAGCCTGGCAGCGGCAGTGCCACCCCACTGTAGCATCCACGTTGCTTCTCCTCCTTGAGAATACGGCATGTGAACACTCCCTCCAGTTGTTCACTAACAGAAACAAGAAAGTCGGTTGGAAGCCTGGGTCGCGCCGCTCTCCGCTGCAGATGTGTACACAGTCAGATTGAGAGATTTGCGATTTTGGAGTACAGTCAACTTGAAAGTGACTCAGGAGAAGCATATAATCTGCACTGTTATCTGTGACAGGATTCAAAGGCAGCGATGAGAGGGGACCCCAGGACATTATGGGGACTAAGTAGCTCTATCTGGCCTAGGCTGGATCAGCACATGGTGGGGTAAAGACGCTTTGATCATAGTCACACACACACACACACACACACACATAAACTGAGGGAAGAAAGATGACTGCAGCTTCACTCCTGTTGTGCAGTTCATTCCAGGTCTTGAATAACTTGTTAAAGAAACACATAAAGATGCATTTGTGGTTTACTGCTTATTTTGGATGGCAATTTAACAGAATTGACGTGAGCACAATAACATATAATTCGTGCTCATGTTAAACTGAACTCAGATAATATGCCATTGTGAGAAGTGGTACAGAAAAACAACAAAAAAATAAGGCTCGAGTGATTTCACCGCACCGCCTGTTTTTTAGATGCTTGCTTTCTATCCTCTAAACATTCTCCCCTTACAAAGACAAAAAGACTTGTTTGATCCGCTGTTTCTCTGTACCGAGAGGCGCTTTGGTGCCATCGTCCCTCTCAGCGGGAGGAACTCATTTCCTGTTGCGTGCAAAAAGTCACAATGCCGTGTTCGTACGGTATGCAGCAAATCAGCAGAGCCATTTGGTGCCATTTCTGGTGCTTTTCAAGTCATCCTATGTGGGGGTGGGGGGGAGAGGAGTAGAGAAAGAAACTTGCGATGGTGTTAGACAGGGGTCTGGGTCTGTACCCAAACTCCTAATGACACGAGGACACGGTATGTGCCTTAGCTCAAGGCACAGCCACAAGGAGACCGATGTGTTGGGTATTTTAAAATTGTATCATGAAATGACACAACTGGGGCCTCATTCATTCTGCATGAGCCACACTCGGGAGGGTTTTATAGTTTACATGAAAAATGGAGTGACTTGTTCCAGAACGAAGGAGAATGAAACCACCTCTGGAGGCATCTCAAGTGGATGTCCGAGCAGAGCACTTTGCTGTGGTCCCACGATGCAGCAGAGTCTCTGTACCACACACTCAGTTCTCACAGTTCTAGATTTACTTACTCAGTTAAAGTGTACAAATTCCCTTCCATTCCCTGCATATGGTGATCGTTATTCTGGCGGTGCGGTGTGTTGTAACAGTTGACTGTGAGCCAAGCGCCGTTCCTGTTGCTACGCTGACTAACACAATACACCATACACGGATACACGGATCCACAAGCAGAGCACACACAAGTGAAATACTGAGATTTCACCACCGTTGAACATACCTACCGCCGATGAACATCGATGGAACAACAAGTACCATGGCATCCGTTTAGACAACTGGGCGTGTGTGGTCTCAAAGGTTCTTTGTGCTGTCTTTTGTTATTGACATTATCATTGTGCTTCCCATTCTGTTTGTTCACAAAACTTTCACAGAGACTCCGACTGTTGACTCTCTGACTACAAGACCGACTTCCCTGACTTTCTCCTTATACTGACTGCCTGTATGACTCAGACTTAAGTGACAATGATGATGATGATGTGTAAATGTGTTGTGCTCCCTTGTGCTTGCTAATAATTTGTTTTTGACAATGTCCCACAGAACAGTTAAATGCATTTTCTCAAGGTTTCTCTTAATGATGACCTAGTTTGAATTAGTGTACATTTCTAGGTTTGATGTTGTGTGAAAATTGAGGTTTGTATTTTATGGTTGATCAATATATATGATCAAAAGGGGGGAATGTAATAGAAATTCCACCCTCACTATTGTGCTTTCTTTATACTATATTAGACTTACCATGACCTAAATTGACCTTTGACTGATAACGGTCATCATGCAACAGGGAAACGAGGCATCACAAGGTTGTCTCTGACTGGTTTTAAATCTTAACCACAACAGTCTGATTAAATATCTTCTTTCTAGATTCCTTTTGCATGCAGACGATGTAACCCTGAAACTATCTACTAGAAGGGTTGACAAGACCTCACACTCCATCCCCTCCCCACCTTTCCTTTGATTGTACCCCACTGTCCTTTTTCTGTTATCACTTGTGAGTCCTCATTCAGCTGAGCACACACTCTGACAGCTGTCTGACAGGTTGTCTGACAGCTCACCTTCTTGCAAGAATACATTAAAATATAAAAGACACTCTGGTCGGATCAATTCTCTTTATTTCCAGTACAGACAAAATATATTTTTTCCACAGCAGGTGGTTCTGTGATTAGCATCTCCTCACAGAAAGAAGGACCTGGTCCTAAACCTGCCAGCAGGCTGCGTGGTGTGTTTTTTCCCAGGTACTCCAGCTTCCTCCCAAAGACATGTGAGTTAGTTAATTGACAGCTTCTGGATTACAGTAGGTGTGAATGTGAGTATGAATGGATGTGTGTTTTAATGTGTCAGCCCTGTGACTGACTGGCGAATTGTCCAGGGGGTACCCCGCCTCTCGCCCCAGTGTCAGCTGGGAACAGCTCCGGGCCCCCGACTCGTCAAAAGGTATACCTGATGGATCGATGGATTTTTCAACAATCAAAAGTGTGAACAACTCTCGAGAACTTTCAGGCATTAGAAAAAGGACTCGAATCAAGATTCTCAGGCTTGCAATGTGTGTGAAGATGACAAAACACACACACTAAACTCAGCAGGAATGATTTTATGAACATGACTGTCAACACCAGAAAGTGAAAGCAGAGCTGCGACGGCGCTTAGAGCAAAATGTGAACATGTTGATGTTCAGCAGGTAAACCAGCTTACTTTAGCCATTAGCATGCTAAGAAATGCTAATTAGCATTAACCCTTCTAGTTCCATTTATGTGTTCGCTTCAAATATGGAAATATTGCTCCTCTTGTTTCAGGATTACCAGAGGTGTTTGAAAGTGAAGAAACATTTTAATTAAGATTTGCCTGAAAAATATAATAAATAAAATAATAAAGTAATATGAGAGCCCCTTAAAAAAGTGCAATCCAATACATCAGACATTTGTTATGTTTTTGCTGCTAATTAAAAATGAGAATTGATGTAGGTGAAATTTGAAAAAGTGCAACAGTTTCTCTTCAAGTCAAACCACGTAACAGCAACAGCACAAAGAGATTAGGCGTGGAGCTCGAGCAGAGCAGAGACAGTTTGGGGCAAATAAACTTGCAGCACAAGCGCTAACTGAGTAGTCTGAGGGCAGCTAACAAACAAGACCGCAGCACGTTTTTTTCTTTTCATGATTGGCAGACGTTTTTCTGATAGTTCAGGGTCTATTGTCCCTGCATCAAAATCGGCGTGTCAAATATAAAGTCCGTACTTTTCCATATTGCTCATTAAACATAACACACTGATCAACGTGCATTTACATTCTGCAGTGCAAAGTCTATTTCTTTGTCCTTGTGTGAGTCCTTGATGATGTCCGGACCATTCTAAGGTGTGTGTGGGTAATGGCCTGTAAAAGGATCGAGGTTTGTACCGTGCACAAACTGTTGGAAATTGGCCAGTTGTCACTTAGTTTACCATTAGTGTCATCCTTGAGTCCTGGAAGGGCCCGTTCATGGCTCAGAGGTCATGCAGACAGCCAAATCGGGAAAGCTTCATTCATTCCTTAAGGAAAGAAGGAAAATTGGCAATCGTCATCACACTGATACAAAAGGTTTATGGTGCTTTCATAGCATGATTCATGAAATAACTTATCATCCATTGCATTAAAGCAAATTGTATTTAAAAAAAAAGTTTAACTGAATGTTTACAATTGTGCCGTTTTGTGTAAAGTCATATCCAGACCAAAATGGGAATTCTGTTTTATTTCTAAAGGGAAAAAAATATAAAAAACAAAAAATATACCATGCCACAGTGCAATGCCATTAACACCCCATTATTTGCATCCCCTATGTGTCAGTGTCAAAGCTATGTTGCTAAGAACTCTGAGATGCTAGGAAAAAATCAAAAGAAGCTTTTGACTTCTCACTTGTTCCCTCTCAGACCCCCGAGGCGAAAGCCTGATATTACAAGACTCAGTGGACTTAAATGATTGAAACTCATCTTTTCTCATCTTCTGTTCTTTTACACAAATACCAGAGAGTCTTTGTGTGATATTTTGACAGCTAGATAACAGAAGAAAGGAGTGGAGGTTTCAAGAGCCCAACACAAACTGGTTCCTACAAAATACAAAACAATATGTGCCAATCAATCAAATCAATCAAGCGCTCTTAAAAAAAAAAAAATACTGAAAAATTCCATCTGAAGTAATGTGGCTTTAAGGTTTGATTATTCAACATACAGAAAAGAAAATCTGCTTAATTTCCACAGATGCATTTTTTTTGTTTGGTTTTGGGCCTCAGGTCACACCAGCTATGCCTTCACTCACATTAAAATGGTATTTCTGTGCGCCACATACAGCATCAGCCACAGAAGAAGTATCACACTGACATACAGTGAAAAAGACTCAGCGTGATCTTTTGCTGTGCCATGATGAGTGCTCCAGCTCTGCTCCTCTCCAGGCCTCTTTGAGGTGAAAGATGGTGGGTGTCTCACAGAGAGCCATCTGTTATGATTATGGAGATCCTGAAGGGGTGAGCGGTGACTAAAGTGGGCTTCTAATTGAATTGGGTGGAGAGGTAATCTTGTCAGAGTGCTGGGGTGGCTGGTGCCACTGCCAACTACTCCTCCACAGGCTTCTCTTTACCCCCATGCTGAAATAATGCATGACAGTACAGTTATGGTAGATATAGTGTATTTATACTGTATAGTATGTGTGTGAGTGGCTGTGAAGGAAAAATGTGTGTGGTACGGTATGAAAAGAGTGAAAAGGAGCTTTGATTCTTCAGTTAGCTGAGGGCAAAAGACATAGATCTGGATTTAGACAACACATATCTCTCTTTGGGAAACATATACCCTCATTCATTCGAGTTTTATTGGATAATTTCATGGCTGGTACTGATATCATTCAAGTAACTTACTTATTTCTATTCTTTATTCTTATTCTATTTCACCATTGTTTGTATTGCACAATTGAAGGAGCTAACAGACACACAGTTCATTTTGATTAAACCCTGTAGGATTGTATGTGACGAATAAACTTGAAGTTGAAATACTTTTTTGACACAGGTGGCAAATGTGGATTGAGACGATGCATTAGTTCATAGCAGTCTGAGACCAGACTTAAGCCCTGGAAACATGACATATGAAGACATGTCCTGTTCTGCTGGTGATGGTCAGAACATTCTTCAGGTGTAGCTGTGTGTTGAAATGCATTTTTAAGCTCGCTCTTGTTGGCTGCTGTTTGGGGAGAACAGATAATGAAGAATTATCCATTATCCATTACTGCACTGGCTGGTAAAATCATGACATTTTGTCATTTTAACAAAGAAAAAGACGTTTTTTTTGTTTGGGCATTGAACAATAACACATTTAGTATTAGACAGAGAGAAAGCATTGATGTCAGGTGGAGCTGTTTCTGTTAAATGACTGAATAAATGGATCTTTTGTAAAATGTTAAGATGCTCAAATTTCATCTGTCTCTGTCTAATCATCTAATCATCATTTTAGATGTGGATGCAATTAATATGTCTTAATAGAAGCTCAACATGCTGTATTTTACTTATTGTGAAGCACTTTGTGTCTAAAATGTGCTATTTAGACTTTCTTTCCTACTTCAAGTTGGAAAGAAAACACAAAGATATCCAGGCAAAACTTTTTTGACCTGATAAAGTCAATAGTTCACATACAAACAAAAAAAACACACACTGTGGAGAGGCCTCACACTGCAAGGCTGTACTGTTTCGGTATAAGACCTGGAGAAATCTTTTTACATTCACTGGCCTCTCAGAGAAGTTTCTTTTCATTAATGCGCTATAGCTCTCCTACACCACTGTCCATGCGTGACCTTAATGTCAGCTCATTATCAGCCTAATTGAAAGCAAACAGAGACAGTTGAAACCCATGTCCGCGCACAACTTTTTATGATATGTGAACAAGGTTCTCTGCTGTGTAAGAACCCACACACAGACACACACACACACACAGACCCATTCAAAGAATTAATACTCTTCGTCGTACAGTTGGAGGTTTGAAGAAGCTTTCTCATTAAAGTCCCACGAGTGTGTTGAAAATCATTCACATTGATTATTATTGATTATTGATCATTAGCCGGAGGATTGTAACTGCAGCTGTGGTACATCTTACATTGATTTTAAACAATAACTTGGAGAATATAGAATATATTTAAAAATATTGAATGTATCTAGATTATATAAGGTACCTAAAATGCATTGACATGGTAATACACAAGATCCTGTTTAAGCTGAAAGCTTAAAGAATCATTTTTCAACAGGGGGTGTCTTCACTAAACATTTTGATGCTGCAGGTGCAAAGAACAGATGAATTTTCATTTTTGTGGATAGCTTTAAAGACTGAAGAACAGCCAGAACAAGTGGATGGTTAATGCTTGTAAGTTTCTTCCGAACTTTCAGTTTTGTACCTGGAAAATGTAATTGTTTGTGAAGTTGTCTATTATTATGAAATAAACAAAAGTAAAAATACACTGGGACAACTGCTGACATGACTGATAAATATGATCTTCAATATATTAAGATGATGTAATATGAAATACAAAAATGCAAACACATTATCTTTTAAGTTAAAAATACATGTAAGCCAGGAGTGTAACAAATAATTGAGTCCAGTCTGACATGCATACACAGTCTAATCCACACACAGGCCTGACCTTCCTGGATGTGTGGAGCTTCCCAGGAGGCTGTCCTCCAACTTGGGGGAACTTTTTGACAAAGTACCAATGGCCTGGCTCCAGGTCTCCTCATTCACGGGGTCCAGCTGGGAGCTGCAGAGGCCACATTGCATTGTACTAGGTGAATAGTGTAAGTCATCCAGAGGAGCATAATGCAGCAGTAGCTGAATGGAGCGCAGGTCCGCACCCTGAACTTTCTGCAGTGAAATCCTTTTCGCCTCTTTTCTGTGAAGTGACCTTCATAACAATGGCTTCTGTGAGGATGTCAAGCTGGGTACGCAGAACAATGGTCAGTGGGTTGGCCAGATAAATACACTGTTATTAACCCCCTCAGTGTTGAATCATAACTGGTTTAACTCTATTCATTTTATTCATCATTTTAGAATATTTTTCTCCACACCAGACCCCTTTTTCATTTTCACTGCCAATTTGTATTGTTGTATTGTGCTTTTGGCTTTTGTCCTGTGCATGTTTCTTTCATTTATGTTATGAATAATTGTCCCTAATTTAGGCCTATTTTTTTGTTCCCATTTGGAAAATCAATAATTATAAGAGGTACAATTTGAATGCACTTTCTTCATCTGATCTTGTAATTTTATTTTTTAATTACAGTTCCTTTTTGATACTCCCACCTGTAATTAGTGAGCAGAAATGTAGAATCCACAGCAAACAGAAAGCTGTTACTCCTCTGAAAAGACGGCATTAATTTAGAATGTTTTAACAGCAGTTATAGTGAGGAATTCAGGTTTTAATAGTGTTGCGGCTCATTAAATGCTGCACTGGTTTGTTTTCAGTTCTGGTTAAAATAGGAATTGATGTTAGTTTGTATAATTGGGCCTGACAAATACCCCACTGTATTTGTGCTCCAAAAAAAAGGCGCACTTCTTCTCTCAGCCCCGTCATCAATATAAAGCCTAGCACATGTAATAATACTGACCTTGTTATTCAGCCAAGCCTCACGTTCGCACGCTCCATTGCTCATTATTCGCTTACTTTATTGGACCACTTCTGGAGAATGGATTCCATGGCTGACCACTTTGGCACACTGGTCCCTGTGAGAGCAGATGTGCCTTAGATTCACCAACATCTATAAAAGATGACAGGTGGAATCACTGAGGTGTAGTACTATCACCCTGAGCAATATTTAGACCACCACTAATTGATAGGAGCATTTAAAGCAGAGAATAATGCCACAATGTGAATGGGGAGAGGTACCGGCAGGGGTCCGTGCCACTTATAAATGAATGCATGGCACCATAGAATATTCTTATATAGAGTATGGAAGCCTTCAAGGACTGCAGCGGTGTTCTTTTTTTCGATTTTTTTCTTTATTTGAAGAAAGCTTGGTATTATTTTTGAGTGAAGAGCACCTATTTTCCTCATATGGGTAGTTTCATATGGACAGAAGGAGAGGAGCAAGAGAAGCGAAGCAGGACTGAAAAGGCACTGGGAAGGAATTATGGTGATTTAAAACCTCGCCTGCTGTACCTCCATGTCTCCTCCCGGTGGTTTTCAGAGGTAGACTTGAACATAATGAAGACAGTCCATCAGTCCACCCAGCTCTTTCCATTTTACACAGTGGCTGCGATTAGGCTGCTGTGTGTCTGCGTGCATGTACATGTGAGAGAAGGAGAGGATTTCTTTGTGTCCGTGTGGGTAGCTGTGCTTGTGTCTGTCTCCAACCTAGTGTCCTTTTTTGTTTGTATGTATGCATCCATGCCTACGTGGCTTCATCTGTCTGATTTTCACCCTCCAACCGACCATTTGTCTCAAAGGCCACAGGCAATCGAGTGAAACGGCAGGCTTCAGCAGAAAGAAGAAACATTCAAATGAATGATTCCCACATCACTGCTCAGATAAGAGGCAAGACATATTTCCTCCCCAAAAAAACAGGAAAGGAAAAAAAACAAACAAAAAAAACAACAGCCACCTTGTTAGATTATCTCCCCTCTCTTTCACTCAATCGCTCCTTCCTCTCTCCCTGTGTTCTTAATGCATTGCTGCCTTCACCCTGAAAATGGGCACTTATTTTGTCGGTAGAAAAAAAAAGAACAGAGAGAGGGAAATTCACAGGGAACTGTCCACTCCAGTGGTGCTGAAACACAGTCATGCTGCAGGGCGACATGGTGTTTACAAACATTACATCGGACTGATCGTAATTACAATTTTAACAAAACCTTTTTACCTGAAAACAAAACACTTAGAGAAGGCACTGGAGGCAATTCAGATGGCCCTTTTTGATGTCTGCTGCCACACTCTCACATTTCAAAAAAACAACTCTTTCACTTGTACTCACCTGCCCGGCACCGGCGATTATGGTTTCCACGTTGCTGCAGTCGCAAATGAAAGGTGGCACATCAAACGGGGGCCTCTTCAGTAATTCTGCTCACCGTGTAAATGACAAGCGCCGGAGCTGGCTGCTTATTGTCATTTGTCAGTGCACTCATAAAGCAATAAAGCACACAGTCACACAATGCAAAACAAATGCTTCTTTTTTAGACTAATGCCGCCTGTAAACATGATAAGAACAGAACCAAGCCGGTCTGCATGCAGCCCTCTGTGGCAGTGTATTCAGCAGAGGGAGCCAAGAGAGATAGCCCAGTGGCATAAATTGATTGCTAGAGACATATGTTGGCAACACTGTATTTCACTCTGTGTGAAATCTCCCCTATGGGGCAGACAGGGTAGAACAGGGAGGGTGGAAGAGGAGCACTGGTTGTGGAAGAAGCTGGAAGTGAGGATGAAGAATGAGCTTCAGAGGAGGCAGGTGTGTGTGGGTGTGTGTGTGTGTGTCTATCTGTATGAGTTAGGAGTGAACGCGTATGTGTGTGTGTGTGGCGTATGCAAATGCATAGCCTTGCACAAATCCTCAGTTGTGTGTTGGTGTTTGTCGTGCACGGGCGCGGCGCGATGTCTGCGCAGAGAGCAGACCTTGATGATAAGCGAGTTATCTTACCATGCTGAGTGGCCCATTTAAAAGACAGCCATTTTTCTGGCAGCTCCGTGGAGGGAAGTATGATGGAGAGGGAGGGAT
The DNA here is from genome assembly GCA_023238725.1 of Scortum barcoo. Classification (NCBI taxonomy): domain Eukaryota; kingdom Metazoa; phylum Chordata; class Actinopteri; order Centrarchiformes; family Terapontidae; genus Scortum; species Scortum barcoo. Next base: position 21,551,138 of record CM041532.1, on the reverse strand, counting down.
GGACAAGGAGGATGCTGGGAAGTGTGTGTGTGTGTGTGTGTGTGTGTGTGTGTGGCGTGTGTGTGTGCAGAAGAGAAAGAAAGAACATAAACAGCCAGCCAGTGGGGAATTTTTTTCATGCTTTTATATATACGTCGCACATACAGCTCTACTGCACAAATATTCATTCACATGCACAGACCTTCGCAAACATGCAAATTACATATCAACATACAGGCCCACTGGCACACAGGGAGACAAGCATGCAGGAAAATTACATATCCCTTTCACCCACACCACCCTATCCGTTATCTGCCCACCCACATAAAACATAACCCCAGCAGACCACACACTGTGCTTCCATTAGGTGCACTGTAACGTCAACTCTTCATTGGCCACTTCTCAGGAAACGTTGAGATTGTGTTGATTTCCAAGATGGTTGCATTTCATGCACACAAGTCACCATGCTTTGTTTGATATGCTGACATTATAAGACTTGCCTGTTGTTAAAATGCACTGGAGTGATAGTTAGTGACTCACTGGACTGTGAGGAACAATTGCCCTGTTGCATACATGTATTTACACGCTGCAGGTACCGACACAGATACCGTCTCTGCTTAGTGTGACAGCGGTTTTGTGATTTGTAAGCACACTGCAGAGGTCATTATGAGCTAATCACATGTATTCATCATAGATGCCACAAGGAAACCAAGAGGGTGGGTGGCGTGATTTAAGAGAAAGGTGCAGGGATGTGAAGAGAGAGAGAGAGAGAGAGACAAATGCTGCATTCAGGTCACACACAGAATTCCCTTTAAATATGACTTGTCACCTAGGAAGAGTGCTTGTAAGTGGCAGCCTCCTAGTGGCAATTACATGTGAGAGTTTAAGGTACTTTAAGTGTGTTGACTTAGGTTGCAACAGCTTTGACAAATCAAAGCCAGTGATAGTAAAAATCAGTAATCCGTTTAATTGATCAACTGTTCTTTCAGAATAACAAGCAATATTTCTGTTTAATTTAAATGTATTGGTCTAATATCACTACAGTTATAAGACCGTGCAGTTTATCTTTATGTTATTTCTGTTTGTTTGCGACATAGAATTACATAAATGTGCAACTTTTTATCTTAGCGAAAACATTTTATGTGGGCAAGATGTGGAAAGTGGAAATATTCAATATATTTCCTCGGTGTACAGAGCCTATTACGTCTTTTGGGCAGACCAGCAAAATGTTCACAGTAAAAATGTGAAAATATTCAGCCAATATTTTATTCTTACTATAATGGCTCTGTACCACGACTCACTGACAAGAAAGATAGAGTAAAAACAAGTTTACTTGTTTCATGAGGCAGGCAAGAGCAGTAAAAACAGGCAACCAAGTGCAAAAGGGAATTGGCTAGACCTGGACAAGGACCTTGGAATATAGCAGGAATTAAAGATATTCCTTGCCGTGGGTTCTTTTCAGGGCGTCTAACAGCACTCAAATAGTAACTATTCACAATCAGAATGTAATTTTTTATTCTACACAGCACAAAATCTATAGATTCAAACATATGTGAGTGATAACTGTGAAGGGGTAAAATCCCCTCGAAACAACAGATGTTGCATTTGCTGCGAGAGAGATGATCCAATTACAAAAAAAAAAAAAAAACGATTGAGCACAGCGAAGCGCAGAGACAGCATATGGAACGGTGAGGCGTCTGCTTTGTCGGACCAAACACTTTCCTCTGGAGTGTGAATCAGTGGATGGTTTGTGAGATGAAGCAACTGGTACAGAGATGTGGAAGAGAGAGAAAAAGTGGCATCAGGACATGGTTGGGTAGAAGTGGGGTGGAGAAGGGGGGTGGGAAGGGCGAGGCGAGGCTTTCGGGTTTGCATTTGAGATCCGCACAAGAGCAGGTAGAAAGAACGTCAGGCGGACGTGTGGAGTTGTTGGCAAAAGCACCAGAGGCACTCAGAAGAGTGAGCAGTTTTCACACCCTTTCTCCTGCTGTTTCATTTTTTAAATCAGCGCCTTTATCAGTCATGAATCCCCATGCAGAGGAGCAATTTTACGGGTTAAAGGTGCGAGCTGTGATGTCAGACCTCGCAGACAACATTTGGATGGCTTCTCTCAGCAACTAATCAGTCTTTAGGATGGATGCCAAGAACTCCTGGTACTTTTTTTGGAGGCAGTTTAACAGGCGAACGTGCTCACATCAGACCGTGAATGCAGATGTCTCTTCCAGCCTACAGTATGTCAGCGAATGTATCCCGGCAGACTTAGCTGGACTGGCTCTGACAGCGACGGGTGGACGGTTTTTCTCCCACGATTATAATTTCCATTTTATAAAAGCACGCAGGTGATAAAGAGCGCTTTGTGAAATACCCCCCAATGCCCACACCAGCATAATGTAAAGTAGGAATCAATGGGAAAGGACTTACTCTGTTCATTTCTCATTGCCTGTGTGTGTGTGTGTGTGTGTGTGTGTGTGTGTGTGTATCTCAAAGCATGTAGTGCATGCATTTGGGTGTGCATAAAGCCCAATTAAAAGCCAAATCAAAAGTGGGAATCCATAAATGAGTGCTATTTCAGTCATTCTGCCGTTGTGCTATTGAAGGCAGCAGCATGTGGTGTGAGCCACTAAAACTGCTTGTGATTATAATCAATCTGTGCACTCAGAGCTGCCAGACACACAGGTTAATTTTGATCCTTCTTTGTGTATTCTTCTAGCTAGAGGGAAAAGTGAAGCGGAGATAGATTTTTTTTTTTTTTTTTATAAACAAAGAGAACTTGAAACACAGAATCTCCGTGGTGCCATGACAGGAAAATGCTCCTGTTGTTTCCCATTATAATGATCACTCCTAATTGCCCCTTGTCATTTTCTTCATGAAAGAGCTACTTACTCTGCATCTTGTTTCCCAAGGTTGAGTCCCCAAAACTCAAAAATCACTCACTGTAGAGCATGTCCTGTTTTTCTGTGATCCGAAACAGCATTTGGAAGCGGCAAACAAGACTTTGGTAGAAAATTTGTTGCTGAATTGTAAAGTGTGAGTCTAAACTGCATTCTTCATGATGCACAAAAACACATTTGCTTTATTTACTTACTCCAGAAAGGTCACATGAATATTTAATATACAATCACTTTACATTTCTAGGCTCAAGAAAAACACAATGTATTTCACAATGTATTATATCTTTAGCCAGGCGGCATGCCTTTAGTGAAGGCAATGTTAGTCTGTCCTCCACTTCGGTCTGGACTGATATGTCATAACAACTCTAGGATGGATAGCTACACAGTGTGGTGCAGACAGTGATGGTCTCCTCAGGGTGAATTATAATAATCCTGTTGATCTGTTAACTTCAGCTTCAGCTAGTGCCATCATCAGGTCAAAATAAAAAAAATGTAACCTGCAAAACTGACATTACCATCAACCTCAGATGTACAGCACTACTGATGGTAAGCAAATGTTAGCATGCTGACATACGAAACTGATGACCATGATAATTGTGACTGCTGCACATCAGCATGTTAGCATGCAAACGTTAGCATTAAGGTCAAAGTAAAATACAACCTAATGGAGCTGAAGTATTTTAACTTGGTTCTTATTTTTGCAGTTTTGTCCATCCATTTCCAGCAGTTATAACAGTGTACTTACCAAACTATTCCTGAGACGTAGGATCACAGCAGTATCATTACAAAATTATCAAGCTGTCAGATGATCAGACAGGTTGCACACAGACCAACAGTTTAGCTGATTTAAACAACTTTGTTTAGAGGTAAAACCAAAAGGGAGGCCACCAAAGATGTCAATAATAAAATCTTACTGCACAGGAGAATGTATGTGCACAACTACAAATAGTCAAAGTGAATTTTGATGGATGTTTATGGACAGTTTGGGTAATAATTTTACTGTTTGCCTTTGTATTCAGTATTACTTTTGGCTGGGACATGGAGGTTTCTGCTTGTGTTTCTCTGGAGTCCACAAAAAAAAGATCCAAGTTGTACTAAACATGAAAGTTTTTACACTTTTTAAAACTCTAATATTCTGTTAAATAAACTGTACTCCATTAGTATGGGTAGGTGTTGTCTCGCTTGAGCAAATGTGTTGTGAATGTGCAAAATATGAGCTATTTAGTCTCACAGAGTACGTGACTCAGGTGAATCTAGTCATATCCCATAGAGATTTCTCGGCAGATCCAAACCTATCTTAAAGGCGGAGATGTAGACAAACAGGAGCAGATGAGTGAAAGATGGATTTTTAAGCATTGAGACAACTGAGCTGTGGGTTGTGCATACATGCATACGCGCAGGTGCGTATGAGAAAATGGCCTCGCATTCGGTGCACGGAGGAAACAAAAGGCACTCCAAACTCCAATAGACATACATGTTATAAGTTGACAGGAGACACTCGAAACACAATCTAATATTCTGTACATGCATACACATACCAGTATATATACAGTATGCTCTCCAATCACACCTATACAGAAGCTCAACATTTTGCATTAATACATTTAATGTAATTTCATGTTTGAGTGGCCACATGCCACCAAAGCACAGCCAGCATTCAGACGACGAAGCAAATACGTCACCATGAAAATCCAACATCACATGCTCTTTATGATCTCTTTCTCTCCCGCACACACACACACACACACGATCGATCTGTGGTACCATCCGAGTGCTAAGTGTAGATATACTCTTCCCTCACCTGCGTCACACATGAGTTGGTTGGAAGCCATTTGTCGCTGATGAAGCCCTCAGGTACGGCACACAAAGGAGAGATGCATTTGATCTAACCCGGTTTCTTTATTTGACGACGGCTGACTGTAGCTCTCGTCACGGGGATAGAGTAGACAGCCTCATCTGTTCCATTTCCACTCACATTCGACTCATTCACCTCAACTTAATGCATTGTTAAAGGCTCCCCCGCTGTATTATTCAATCCAGGGGCATCGCGGCTTCACATTCAGTGGAATCCAGCCCAACCTTGTGATTTACAAGGAAAAGCTATAATATCAAAATCAACTCTTTCTTGTTCATTTTTTTCTATTTTCCCATTTAAATGTTAATTTTTTAAATCTTTTTAATCTAAAAAAATTACAGGAATTCTATATTTTTTCTAACTTTCTGTGTTTCTGTATATATGTTATGTACATATATGGATGTATGTTGACTGCTGCACCTCTACCGCTCTTCTTTTGTATCACTATATTCAGACTTTGTTATGCTCTACCTAACATGTGCAAAAGAAGAAAAAAAAACACAGTGCAGCCTCAGTCTTCTACTTTAAAACACAGAGCAAGCTCATTTGAGTGGCTGCTGCTGAAATGCTTTGCTCAGTGAAGCAGTGACCTCTTCAGACATGGATGGATCTGGAAAAACTTCAATTCACACGATGAATTCTTTCACAGTTAACTATTGGAACTAAGTTACCCCTGCAACTTTTAAGTCCTAAAGCCTGTCTCTGCACACTTGGACTTGTACTGCCAGGATCGATTTCCGTCCCTTTGGTACAAATACACAGAAATGGATTGCTATTCTGTTTTGCCATAAGATATAAAACAAGAGTACTGCAGTCTATAGAAGGGCATATTTAATTCATGCAGGGATTTTTTTTTTAACAAAAAATAATCTTATTTGGGGGGTAATAAGACAGATAATATTTTCTTATGTTCTGCTACATCAATCAATAATAGACATAATCAATATCTTAAAAAAATAGAAATATAAACCAACAGTCAACAACAACTAAAAAGTATTTGCAAGCACTTTATCAGCTAAGATATTCAGTTATTAAGTGCTTAACTGAGGGCCATTTGTTGAAGGTGAAATCACCAATCAACTCAAATATCTATAAAGGAAAATAAACTGTATACTGGTGCTGTACTGATACTGGATTTTAGACACATAATACACTCAAACTGTTTTTTTTTTTCGAAATAAGCACAACCATTACATTCAGACGCCATATTAAGTTCATGCAAGGTTATGCAACTGCCGTTGACCACCTGGCATGTATTGCAGTGCTTTCCAGTAGCAGCAGTACAAATTTGTTTGGAACAAATTAGATCCTCAATTTACCATTACATCTGAGCAGATGGAGAAAACAGTGCTAAAATCATAAAGTCGACTAGATCTGAATAGCGACATCACACTGAATGGATGAGAGATCTAAAATATATATAATAATAAATACTTTTCCCTTTTTTTTAACAATGTGACACGTTGGCTAAAAACTTTTTCAGTTAAAATGTTAGCTGTTTGGACTGAAACAAGAGGTGAACTAAACTCATCTAATGGGCCAACATTGGCTTTGTTTTACATTATCTATGCAGCGAGGGCTACTTTTTTAAGGCGGCCATTATTAAGTGCCACTGTGTCACAATGTATTTCAGCGTGTTACAAATGGAGATGTTTGAGAGTGTCTGACAGTAAATACTGTGCACGGTGAAAGCATAATTGCCAAAGCGCCCATGATGCGATGTTGTGACAACATCAGCGCTGATAGGGGATTAGAGGAATCACTTGTGTGTTAAAATTGCCATTCAGACTTGGTCAATCAATCATAGCAGCCATTTAAATGTTAATGGTTAAAAATGAACTGCTACATTGTTGGTGGACAAGTGGTGCTCCACAGCCAATGCAGTGTTTATTCTGGAGATTTTTAATTGACAATAAGGGCATGTACCTGTACAAGAGACATTGACAGCAATTCTTTTTTTTTGCAGCTGAGAAATCACTGCATAATAATTAAAAAAAAAAGTCAATCTGGCGAAGAGAGGTCCCGCATTTGTCATTGTATGACAAAGATGTATGTCACGCAGGGGAACAGTGCACATAAAACTCATTATCATATGTCACGCCAGGCATGGAGTGTGAGCGTGGTTTCGATCTGGTGAAAAATATCACAGCATGATCTCTAACACACAATGTTTAAAATGTCAGAGAAAGCCAACCGCTCCTCGTGAACGGCGCACCCATGCAGTGTGTCAGGGCCAATTGAAATCATACAGAAATGGGAAATCCCAACAACAAAAGCATTTCACATTAAGATTCAGTCATTTCGTATCACAAGCTAAACACCATTACTTTCAAGCAGCGAGTCGTGACGAGTGTCCGGAGCTTTCAATATCAGCCGAGGTGGACGGGGATGTGTTTCAGAAAGGATGAGGGCTGAACAAGAGAAATCCATTAGCCTCACCCTGTAAGAAGACTGTCATATTTATTTTTGTGCCATAAACTACCTCAATATCTCCTCCCTCTGCCTTCACTAAGTACCTTATTCTCTCTAACTCACCACCTTTACTCTTTACTCTTTACTCACCTTTACATAGCACCTCTTTCAACTAAATGCCCTGCACCGTCTCATCTTTTCTCACTTACCACCCATTACCACCCAGGTCACACTTGCGCCTCCTCTGTCCTACTTCCATTAAGCCATTCTTTGCTTATCTACAAATCTGGGTTAACAAAATAATAGTGACTCCCAGCAAAAAGTCAATATTAAGGAAGTGGAGTGAATTCAAGCCTTGAATCTGACCGTTCCTCAAAAATCTTTTAATTGCTGCAAGTGTCATTTACTTCTTAACTATTTAAACCTTAAGACTCCATATATTTTTGTGGTTAATAATTAGATGTCACACTGGAATACAGAAACTGTGAAGTTGACACAGTACATAAATCTAATTCATGTCTTTTGACCAAACAGTAGTAAACATTTCATTTCAACTTGAAGAAAGACAAATTAACTAGGGATTTGCAGAGAGTATTTATTAAAGGACCGCACCACTTAATCTGTAAACTGTTGTCTGATCCAGTCCGGTGCAATATAATTGAAGTACCTAGTAAAGCCTGAGTAGGTTGATGTATGTTTGAATATAATATTAAATGGCTGATCTTTTTGTTGCTATTGCTGTTTCTTCTCTGAACTGACAACATCAGGTTATTTAACTTTGCTCACACATAGTCTTCTCTTCAACCAGTATTTAAGTTCAGCAGCAAAAAAACACTTTTGTGCTGTAGTCTCCGACAGGTTTAGTAAATATAACGGGTTCCTTAAAAGTTCCTTAAAATGTAAGTTGGAATTAAAAAAAAAAGGCTTTGCATATAAAAAAATACTGTTTTTTTTGTGTGTAGCCTTGCAGTGTTTTTATTGTAGCTTGCTATCGTAACTCTCATGACCACAATCACAGTCTGATTAGAGTTGTTCAACATAAAAATCACATTTCACCACATGACGTGAGCTGTAGCGAGTGCAGCGTAAAAGTTTACTGATATGGCAGTATACTTTACCAGAGAAGGATATTTTAGTCCACTCCAGCTATTAAATACACATTCATATATTTCAGGGAGCTAAGCTAACACAAATAAGTGGATGGAGGATGAGAGAGAGAGAGAACCAGGTCTCAGATTAGTAAGGGTTGGCTGGATCAGATACTTGAATCATGACTTCAAAATGCCAGGTCACATAGGCGATAGGCCAAATGCTGCAGGTAGGTCATTAATCTCTTAAATTCTAAACTGCAGGATTTTATGTTGACTACTACAGCTCATCTGACCAGTGCACATGAAACTTTTGGCTGCAGAGACATACAGATGCTGATTCAGGCTATTTTTTGTTTCTGTTAAGGCCAGCCATGTACTATATGTAGAAAGATTCATTCTCAATGCTGTGTTCAGCTTCAATGCTATAAACCACCTTAGATTGAAGGAAGGATTATTTGAAATGAGATTGAAATGTTTGTTCCTCCTTATGGCACAGAAAACAGAGCAACTTGCCGTGTTTCGTGTACGATGGTAGAAAATAGATATTGCGATATTTTCTCAGGGACATGATTATGACAGTCAGGCAATGCAATAGGATGCAACGCGCGCACAAAGAAAAGCCTGCGAACAAAAAGGGTTAACTCCACAGTAAACAAGCTGTAATGAAAGAGAGGGATTGCCAAGACGGAGGGGAAAGATGGAGGGAGGGAGAGGGAGAAGAGGAAGAAGGGGCAGGAAGGATGTTCAAAGGGTTTGTTCTAGCATCTGAAAGGGGAATTTACAACAAGCAGGCCAGCAACACACAACAGCAGTGCTTTGAAGTGTCTGGCTATGTGTGGAGATGCCGGTGCTTACAGGCCTTGATTAGCTGGAGAGACTTTCACACCCCCCGCTGCACATGTTGTTGCTGTGATACTCTCACCAAGCAGGGGATCTGGTGACAGTCAGGGGCTCAGCTGGAGCTGTCTTCATGTATGGGTGTGTGTGTGTGTGTATATGTGTGTGTGTGTGTGGGTGGGCAGGGTGTGTAGGGTGTACATGTGATAAATGTCTGCAACGTTTGAGGGTACACATGAGTGTACAGTATACGCCCATGAACAACTCATGTGGGTGGAGTGGAGCAGTTCAGTGTAGTGGTGGTGGAGTGTGTTCATACTGTGTGTGTGCGTGTGTGTGTGTGCGTTAGGGTGTCTGTGTGTTCGTGGACCAGACTGTCGGCATAATTGGATTGACAGCTCCCACTGTGAAGGGTGCAGCAGAGTCAACTGGTGTGTGTTCCTAGAGAGCTCCCACAGGTGCCCTCTCCTCCTTCCTCCACCTATTCCCCATTCCTGTTCTCCTCTTCCCTCCCACCTCCTTCTGCTGTGATCCTAATCAGGAGAGAAAGGCCGGCTAAGGAGCTTTAGCTCGTGGTGGCTGGTCATCTTGCCCTGTCGGAAATAGAAAGGAGGAGGCAGATGAGAGACTTTGAGGATGCACAAGAGTATCCTTAAATTTTGACGCGCTTGAGTTGTGATTTTATGGGAAACAATCAAATCAAATATGAGGTGATGGAGCACAATTTCAGATAGTCTCTTCTGGAAGGCCTCCACAGAGTTGCACTCAGTTGTTTGCACAAAAAGTGACAGGAATAATTGTGTAAAGCATGAAAAAAATGGGGCTCGAAAGGGAGGTTCAAACTTTCGCACCTCCACACAGCTGGCCACTGACGGGATGAGGCGGTGGGTGTGAATGTCAGAGTGTCTGTTTCAGAAAGTTACAAAAATTTTCACCCCCCCTTTGCTACATTTTTACTACACCCAAAAAAGTAGAATCTAAAAATCTGAAGGAGAAAGAAAAGCCACTCTTGAAGAAATAGCGAGCAGTTGCAGACTGACAGATTGACCATCTAAGAAAGAAATCTAAAACTTTCCCTTTCGCTCACATATTGTCAGGTTTTATTTAAACTTTGAGAACAAAAAGGTAGCATTAACACCTATTTGATGGCAAGTTTTCTTTAGTTTAGTTCGATGTGAGAGTGCAGCCCAAACAACCACAAGGCTGAAATGAAGTTGACGTGATGCTCACAACCTGCTGTTACCGGCGTGACCTCTCTGTGATCAGTGGAGGTGATGTGTAAAACCTCGAGCAGTGAAATGCACTTTAACCTACTGTCACGAGAATGTTAGCCCATGTATGGTGGAATAAGTGAATAAGTGAATGGCCACAACTATAGGTGTTAACACAAGCTAAGACTGACACGTTTTAAGTATACAGCCTGCATTTACTACTAAATATAGCATGTAAATATATTAATTGTCTACATCAGTAAGCCTTAGCACGTACAGCTGGTTCGGAGAGTGGTCGGGTGCATGTGCTTATGTAAATGTGTGTCCATGCAGGCTGCGTGTGTGGATCTTGTTGTGGAAAGGCTGTGCGATGATGGCCATGACCCAACCTCTGGGCCATGGTGAAAAGATTGTATATGGATTAAGGGGCTGAAAGGGCTTTAAGTGCAGATATATATCTGTGGTTTTTCTGGCTGGACTGCAGCAAAGCAGTGCCAGCCCTGTAAACGCCAAAGTCTATACCTTACTGAGTGAGTGATGAAGTTACTATTCATCATTCGGGTGTTGCAGGTTCCCCACTGGGTGTTGCTTTTTCAAAATGAATAGCTGTGATTAGCCCTCAAAAACGTCCACAGGCATTTACAGCAAGGAACAGGCAGTTCTCAAAATGTCCTAAAGAGGATTTTAAACTCTGTCTATGCTCGTGCAAGACGCTGTGGTCCTGCTCAGATGGCGCAGAGGAGCTACGTGTTCACAGAGGCGTTTATGCTCAGCGTGCTATCCTTTACTGAATTCTCCAAAAAGCCAGCAGGTGCACCAACAAGTGTTACTGCCACAGACCAAATATGGTTGCATTCTCTGCTGTGACGCTCAGTGCAGAGGAAGAATTGTAATCGATTGTAAATTCATATATGTATCTATTCATGGACAGACTTTGTAAAGAAAGAGGTCCAGTATTTACAGCAGAACAGCAAATGTATTCTAATGAAACACAGGCTGAATATCAAACTATTTGATTTTATAGGCAAAACAGTTTTTTAATCAAATGTAGATTTTTAAGTGTTTTTTGAAGAATTCAAAGACAAATTGTCTGGCTTTTAAAAAATCTTAAGACATACTGAGAGTACAAAAGCCAAAGCAGTGACTCAAACAGGACAGAGTTGTTGTTATGCAAATAAGAGTGCAATCCCTGTGTGAGAACCAATCAGATTTTGGCAAGTTGGAAAGCTCTAGTAGATTAATCTGAATTTCTAGCCTAGCAGGTCACATCCAAACTGATTTTGCATTTCAATATTATTTGCCTATTGCCTTTGATGAAAACGGAATGACAAAAATTAGATTAGATTAAAACAATTTAGCAGGCAAGTCACCTCGCCAATTGTCAAGCAAATGCGATGCAAATTCTGGTGCTTTGACTGCGAGCAAAATCGAGCTTGAAACAATGCCTTTTATGTATTTATCTTGGTGGTCAATGTGTGTAAATGGCACAAACGTACTGGCAAGCAGGTGAACACATGCATGGTTATCTGCCTGCATTTCCTCCCCTGAAGTGTGCCATTCTTTTTCTTCCATGTGAGACCTTGTTATCCTCTGCCCCACCATGCTGATGTGGTTAAGGCCACTGTCATATTGGAAGTGGAGCTGTGGGAGGCCAGTTAGCCACTCTGCATGTGGCTGATGGTGGGGCCCTAACAAGAGCTATGGGTGATTGAGACTGATGGTGGGAAGATGGAGCTCCAAATCCCTTTACTGTAGCAGCTCATTCCTACTTGTCAGGGCCTGCCAGTCCCTGCTAACTGAGCGGCGGGTTCCTCTCTGCGCTCGTTTGCTCGCAACAGTCTTTATTTGTCACTGTTCTCTTTCCCCTCTCTGCGTCTCTTTCACCCGCTCGCTGCTTCTTTTACTGTCCCCCCTCCCCTTCTGAGTAATGCTGTCAACCTTTTCCCTGACTTGTTAATTGGTGGAGCTTCTGCCGAATGTCACTGAAATCTGCCTCCAAAATCCACAAAAATAACTGTTTACCCAGACCTCCTCCTGAATGATGAGCTTGCTGGTACAGAGGCAGACTCGTTGAAAGCATCAAATAAAGAGGACTGCACTTGATCTCCTGAATGCACGTTACCATTTTTTATGACAGTGGTGTAAATTCAGTGGCTGCCGTTCGCCTCTGAGGCTTTGGCAGCAATCAGTTCAAAAGTACCCACATCTAAACCCATACAGCTGTCATGCACCATCACCAGAAGTCTTTTTCTATAGGTGTTCCTTGCATCACAAAATCCTCCACAATGTAGTATGCAATATTTGGTTCATATAATGAACTGCAATATACAATTCCAAAACAAAAGAACGTTGAAAGGATAAAGATCTTGCAAACTGGGGATGGCAGTGTATAGTAGCAAGTAGCTCCACTCTCCCCAACTGTCCCTTACACATAGGTTCCTTGTGTGTGTGTGTGTGTGTGTGTGTGCTTATTATGTTTCTCTTGCATGCTCTCTCCCTGACAACCTAATTACTACTTTCAGTGATACACTGACACACAGATCGAAAACTGCTATCAGGAATGCGGCTCATTTTTGACAGGGTGGTGGTTTATGAGATGTTTGCGTGGGAGGAGTTTTTTTCTCCTCTCTTTTTTTCAGTTTTTGTTTTTCATTCTCATTATTTACGTTGCCGGTGTCACTGAGAAGAATGGGAGAGAGGGACTGAGAAGGGAGGAAACAACAGAGATATGTGGGAAACATGAAAGGACACTTTCTCTGGGTTCGAGTAAATAACTCGAAGCACTTGTACTGCAAGCAACTTGGTTGATGGATTGATCTGTTCTCAGCTATGGTGGCAGAAAAGATAAGTTAAGATGAGATAAGATAAGATAAGATAAGATAAGATAAGATAAGACAAGACATTACTTTATTCATCCCAAGGGAAATTGTTGTGCAGCAGTTGCAATGCAAAGAAGGAAAGAGTACAAATACAGAGTGCAAATGTAAAAAAAAAAAAATGTAACAAAATAAAGTGTAAAGATTCAAATATAAAGTATAAAGATTATCAGTAAGGTGCAAGACAAATTTGCAGAATTTCACAAATGAAACAGGTTAATCGAAGGTATCACATTGACAGTTTTTTACACTATGGTGCGAATCCAAAATAACTACACAATGCCAGGAGTAATTAATCAAATGTATAAGCCATAATAAATAAGCAGGTTAGACAGTGATTATCAGTCATCAGAACTTCTACAGGTGGCAGAATGTGGAGTTATGCATGAAGTCTGAAGTGTAGAGGGTGAACAGAGGCACCCTGTGGGGCTACAGTTTTGCTTACCGTAGTGTCATCATACTGTGGTCAGCCCATCAGGTAGTCCACAATTCAGGACACCAGGGGACTTGCTTGCTCTCCAGCATGGCAGACTGGATGGTGTTAAAGACTCTAGAGAAATATAAATACATGAAAACTGTCCAGTTGAGCATACAGTGAAGAGGAAGATGATGGCATCATCCACTCTCACCTTATGGCTGGTAGGCAAACCTAAGGGAGTCCAATGATGGATTAAACAGAGGCTGCAGGTATGATTGGGCCAGTCTCTCCAGGGACACTATCAGATGGGAAGCCAGTGTCACTGCAATACTTCTGCCTGCAGTCTGAATATTGTCTTAGGGTGTTTCCACATCAGCACTTTTCAGCCTGCCTAAATCAGACTCTTTTTCGTTTTCCCCCCCTGGTGTAATTTGTCCGGGCAGGTGTGAACAAAGTAATCACACATGGTTGTGGACCAAAATAACACCGTGCTTTAAAAGAGGTGGTCTTGGTCCGGTCCCAAACGAACTCTGGAGAAGTTCATTTGTGGTGGGAATGTGACCCAACCCAACTACACTACCAGGTGTACTCCTCAGGTTTGAGCTAAACAGCTGCTGTAGCCGGGTGTACTTTGCATTCTGGGATGTGGCAGAGCTTGCAAACTGTTTCTAGGAGTAGCAGCTAGCCATGACTCCATGTTAACTTGCATAGAAGTGTTGCTCTCACAGAAATATGCGTTAATCCAGAACATAGGACCCTGTATTTACTTTCTCACTCCGGCCCAGACACCACCAATTAATACACCAAGCCAATGTTCTCATGTTGTTAGTAGTCATTTTGTTTCACTTGGATTTTCCTCTGTGTGAAACCAAACCAGGTTTACAAACTAACAAATTCCTTGAGTGTTCCAGCTGCTTCATCTTCCTGCCTGCTATCTGTCTACATCATCTTCTGCCTTTACCTCCAGCTGTTCACAGGTGTGCTTGCCTGTCATGTTGCCAAAAAGTGAGAGGCAGTAAAACAGTAGCACCACCAAACAGCGGGTTTTAACATTCAGTTTCATCAGAGCACACAAACTCAAGGCAATACCTTAGCACTAATGTATTAATTCAGAACTTTCATGCCAGCAATGACTTTGACAGCTGTATCTTTTTATATCAGCCAAAACTTTGCAGTGAGTGGATGGGTCGAATTTCTCTTTTTGCTCTGAGTGGCTAAAGGTGTTACTTTCAGTGTTATAAAGATGAGTTTTTGCGAGCCTGACAATACCCGACTCAGTGGGAGGAACTTAACCAATATCTAAATGATTGAATGTGTAGCCATCGGCTCAATACACAGAACAGAATGAGGACTGCAAACCAGAGGGACAGGAATATACAAACTATACAGTGGAAGAAAAAGATAAAGCAGTTGTTAAAGTGAAGCCCTCTCACCTCAGCTGCTGAATAGGCTGGCTTTTAAACAGAATAACTGGCTTGAAGAACATTTAAAACCTATAAGGATGAATAAGACTGTTGTTAGGAAAGTTCATCTGGCTGGCACAGAGGTCAAACTTCTCTCTCTCTCTCTCTCCCACTTTCTCACTTTGTGTTTCTATTGTACAGTACACTTCCCAGGACTGTCTTTCAGCACCTTATTGCAGGATTTTTGAAATGGCAACAGCATAACATCTCTGCAATTGAAAAAAAATACAAAACAGAGCACTCACAAGGTCTCCCTTGCATAAATGTTTGTGCCCTGCTAAGGAATAGAAAAAAAGAACAAAAAATAGAAAGGGAAAATGTGCCTCTTGTCCATGGAGAGACAGAAGCATAAAACTAATTCATCATGAAATCCAGTTCTTGTTGCACAAAAAAGAGAGGAAAATAGTTCGTCCTTTGAGATCCACATTGATTGACAATGTATTATTACCTTTTAATTTAACCTTTTACCATTACTGTTGGCATAAGTACATCTGGTCAAATGGAGAGTTCAGCATCACATGAGAATATATTTATTATTATATGGTAAATGTTCTTGCAATTGTTGATTAAAAGCTGATTCTGGATGCACCCTAAAATTCATTATAACCTATGTAGGTGGACAGCTACAAACTTACTGACGTGACATTTGACCATCTAGTAATTTTATGGACAAAACCAGGAAGATGTGTGGTTACTGTACCAGAGTCAACAGATACCAAAGGATTTTATTTTATGTCAAGCTTGTGAGAGTCAGTTGACTTTTTAGGTAATTATTCTACAAGTACTTAATATGTGTGTGCATGTTTCTACATTATATGTTATCGTGATTGATAGTATACACATGCCAGCGCCGAACACCACAATTAATCTGTTTACTCTATAACGGGCTCACTGTGACCTGTATTTAACATGGAGCTCAGTTCCAACGCATACGGCATTAATCCAAATTAACCTGTGTGCTTTTGCCTCATGAACTAACTACCCCAACTCTAGTATATCACGTCTGAATTAACATACTGCGCGCTTGAGGCCATATTTAAGATATTTGCATTAATTCACTGTGGAAACTGTGCACATCTAAACACATAACTGAACAACAGATGTGTGTCTAAAGGGAATAAAAGCACATTCCTGCACAGTCTGTACAGTTCTTTCATTTAGATAACAGTCATATTGCACAGTCATACTGTCTTTATCTCTTTTTTAATATTTTTGATACTAATTGTCTACTTTATAATCTTATCTGTTTTATATCTAATTTATACTTTTGACTTGAGGCATTTGTTTTCATTCGTATATTTCTCTACTTACTATGTTTATATTTTTTGCACCAACATATCAAGACAAATTCACTGTATGTAAAAACCTACTTGGCACCAAACCCGATTCTGATTATATTTTCACTGCAGGAGATTCAAGGTAATCCCATACTGTAAGGCTATGTTGTGTTGACAATATTTAGTGGTGCTATAAAGAGACATCCAATACAATACAAAATGCCCCACATCAATTTAGTTATTTTTCTGCTTTGCCTGGTTTTCTTTTGTATCATCAGACGAAGACTTCCTGTGCAAAGTCAAGCCGGGTTCTATAGTTGAGCCGCAACGACTCGTTTTCAAAAGAAGATACATGGACATATTCACCCAAGTTGCAAAGGTTATTTTTGCACAAAAGTCCAAAATTAAAGGCAGATTTCACACTGTGAAGATTTCCGCAGACCCACACAATCACGGCTATTGGAAACCAACAAAGAACATTTCAAGCTCTCCTTCAGACAAGGATGACATGGTGACAGGGTTATTTCCACTTTCTGTGCAGTACTTTATATAAGGTGACTGACCGTCCTTGCAGTCAGTACTCACATTTAAAAGACAGCATCCATGTTGCGATGACAATTTAATGGTAAGCGTCACTGTGCATGTTTGTTTTATGTTAGATATGATTTACCATACAGACATAATGCTCTGGGTATGCTCTTGCTTCAGTCAGTGTTCGGATGGCAAAACATCTCCTTGTCTGTGAGTCATCAGCATGAATAATGACACCTTAGGCTGAATGTTTGTTCTCAGTTACCCAACAGAACGCCAATTTAAAGAAGGAAAAGTGAAGGACGGCCTGCTTCTCGCCTCAAGTGTTTGAAGGGTGGCAGGCGACAATATACACATGCTGAGAGTGGAGGACTGATCAGGAAAGTAATATGTGCTGTGGGTGGAAAATATACTTGGAGGGTGCCTGTGTGCTCAACTGGATTAGAAAGTTGAGAGAGAGAGAAAACATAAGCAAACAGGAATACATATCAGTCTAAAGCTGTGAACTGGAATGCACAAAGCCGCTCCCTGCAGAGACTTACTATTTTAACCAGGAAAGCAGATTTACAAATTTACCTCACTATTTTTGACTGTGTCTGTTTGTACTGTATGTCTCTGTGCTGCTGTGCACGTTCTCATAAACATGTTTAAGTGTATGTGTGTGTGTGTGAGAGAGAGAGAGAGAGAGCATGTGTGCGTCTGTTTGTGTTCATCTCAGCACCACCTGCATCCCAGTCACCTCTCTGCGGCAGATTTTCCACTTAACATGATAGAAACGCCTTTGGCCATGAATAACACATTTACTCTCTACTGTACCTCAGGCAGAGTATTACATGATCGGTTTCCTCAGCTAGAATATGTTAAAAATGGAAAAAGCCAGTGTTCCTTCAGGAAGCAGAAGCTGGGGAAGCGGCACGATTTTGGGGATTGGAGGGGAGAAAAATGCTGGAAGAGACAGAAAAACAGGCAAGATCAACAAAAAAAAGGGGGGAAAGGGAAAAAAAAAACAGCCGCAGCAGTCAGTAATGATTTGCGTCCCCTCCAGAAACGCAGTTGCTGGGAGGGGAGAGAGGGGAGTGTGCATTTGTGTGTACAAGTGTCTGCCTGCCCATGTGTGTGTCTGTGAGTGTCAGCGCATATGTGTGTCTGAGGGCTGAGTGTGGAGGGGCTAATGGAGTGTTGATTGCCTGGCGGTAAGCAGGCATCAGTGGGTAATTGCAGCTCTACGGTGTAGCGGCTCTAAAAATGAAGACGCATTTCACATTCGATCACCGAGCCTCCAGTATGGATGCACGTGCATGTGGTGGTGGTGGATGATGGGAAGTGGGGGGGGGGTGTAGTCCTATAGATATCCTGATTTAACAATTGGTAGAGCAGTATTAAGCAGAAGGCCACAAACAAGTGACACTGACACCTTACCTGCCCGGCTTGGTGCTCATATGTGTTTCAGAGTATAATTGCAAGCTGCTTTCAAGCTGCTGCCAAACTGTAGGTTTAAGATGGGGTTGCCAGATTTTTAAGGGAGCGAAGGCAGGTATTTTGTCAGTCCATAGAGCTATGCAGAAGAAAACCAAAAGGTGGAAAGCGAGAGGTGGAGCTAATACGTCCTGCCCTTTATTTTTCCTTCTGTTTTCTCTCCCTTCGTGTCTGGTTGAAGTCTCCCCTTGGTGAACCTCACTCGTGTTGCCAGGCGACAAGGTTGCCTGGGAGCAGGGCTTTGATGAGCAGTCACAGTGTAATGGAGGTAGCCCTGCCAACTCGCCGAACACAGGGACAGACAGGCGGACAAACACATGCATGTGTGCAAACACATGCCCGAGCGTGGCATGTGTGCGGTCGCAGCGGTCAGGACACCAATGCACCCAGCGGAGCCATATCTGGGACTGTTTATTAACTGCAGCTCTGGTTCAAGACAATATTCACATTTATATGATATTAAGTGATTAGTACTAATTTATTCTTAGGAAATCTGAAAATGTGTTTTTTTATTTCACAGTTTCTTCAGTTAATACCAATGATGAATAGAACCCTATTAATTTATGATAAAAGCTGCAGCCTGCTGTTGATTTCTTCTGCAGTTTCCAACAACCTGTGTTTTTAAAAATTATAGAACATTTCACAGGAAATTCCTCTGGCTTGGCAAATGTAATCCATCAGTTTAAATGCAAGAAGCGATTTTTTTTTGTAATATTACTTTTTTCCACTGCAGCAGGTGGAGGAAAAAAACAAAATTAAACTTGCAATAACACTGACCGAACGTGCACCGATGGCTCACGTAAAAGCAGGCTCAATACCACTGCACACATTCAGACAGTAAGATATATGGAGAACATCACGAGCTCAGTGGTCAGCACTATCAAAGCTTAGTGCCACTGCTGTACCAAAATGACTGGCTGAAGGGCCCCAGCATACCCATGGATGTGGTAATTAAAGAAACATTTGATCAGCGCAAGTAATGAAATGTCTAACCCACGCACGCCACTGCCTAAAGCTCAGCTGCTAACATGTGGTTTCCATATCTCTTTGCATTCTTAAAGTAATAGCCTAATCTACAACTTTTTTTTTTCAAATAATTGGCCATTTTCTTACTTCCCACTCTCTCCGTGTTGAACATGATTGTGATTCAAACTCTGACTCTAGTTCATAAAAGCTTTTACAGTTGCTCTAGGAAAAGTTCCTCTGGCACACATAAGAGATGTGATTTACATTTCCAATGGCTCCAACAGAATTGCAATTATTGCTACAGGCTCGCAGCCTTGCCAGTCAGTTGTGCAGCGTTACCAGCAGCAGATCTTTTTGGCAACTTAAGGGCCACAAGCTGGAAACACAACCCTGACCCTTGAGGTCACCTATTTACATATCCAGAACATACAGAGTGACATTAATATAATATAATGATTAATATTTGGAGTGGTGTTTCTGGCCACCAGACAAATGTAAATCTAGTACTCACTTTCCTTTTAGCTCTGATTTGGTCTCCTCCAACTCTTAAAGGAAATCGTACTTCTCTGTGCCTTCATCACTAAGAGTGATCGACTTAGACTTAGACTTAGACTTGACTTTATTGATCCCTTTGGGATGACTCCCTCAGGGAAATTTACGTTTCCAGCAGCATACAGATAGAGAAGCACACAGATGAAAAATAAACAGTAAACACTTAAAATACAAAATATAAAATATAAAGAATGGGAATAAAATACTATAAGTAAATATAAAGAGCTGAGTATGGCCTCGTATGAAATAAGTTATGTCTTTGTATGGTATAAGTTAAGAGTTATAAATTAAAATTATTGCACCATATGATGGGGTTATTGCACCAGAGGAAAAGTGTCCAATGTGTATGTGTATGTGTTGTACAAGTAAATGTACAATGGCTACCACCCCTACTCTATGTCCTCCTCCCCCCTTGTGAGGAGTTGTAGAGTGTGATGGCATGATGGACAAAGGAGTTCTTGAGCCTGTTGGTCCTGCACTTGGGAAGGAGCAGTCTTTCACTGAACAGGCTCCTCTGGTTGCTGATGACGGTGTGTGTGCAGAGGGTGGCTGGCATTGTCCATAATATCCAGCAGTTTGTCCAGAGTCCTCGACTCTGCCACCGTCACCAGAGAGTCCAGCTTCAGTGCCGACCACAGAGCCGGCCCGCCTGATCAGTTTATCCAGTCTGGATGTGTCCTTTTTGGATATGCTGCCCCCCAGCATACCACAGTGTAAAAGAGGACACTGGCAACCACAGACTGGTAAAACATCTGCAGAAGTTTGCTGCAGATGTTGAAGGACCGCAGTCTCCTTAGGAAGTACATCCTGCTTTGTGTCTTCCCATACAGGTGGCTGGTGTGCGTTGTCCAGTCCAGTTTATTGTCTATCCAGTAGCCCGAGGTATCTGTAAGAGTCCACAGCCTCCACCTCAGCTCCCTCTAGCAGGACTGGTCGTGGTCTTGGTCTGGACCTCCCAAAGTCAATAACCAGCTCCTTCGTCTTAGAGGTGTTGAGCTGTAGGTGGTTAGTGTGGCACCATGCAGCGAAGTCCCCTACCAGTCTCCGAATACTCCTCCTCTCTGTCATCCCTGATGCACCCAACGATGGCCGTGTCATCAGCGTATTTCTGAATATGACACAGCTCCGAGTTGTAGCAGAAGTCTGAGGTGTACAGGGTGAAGAGAAGAGGGGCCAGCACTGTGCCCTGGGGGGCTCCAGTGTGCTGCTGACCACCGTGTCAGACGTGATGTCCTTCAGCCCGACGTACTGTGGTCTGCCAGTGAGGTAATCGGAGATCCAGTCCATCAGCTGGGGGTCCACTCCCATCCTGCTCAGTTTGTCCCGGAAGCAGAGTGGGCTGGATGGTATTGAATCGCCTCCACGTATTGATTTTATTTTTATTGACTATTGTTTTTAGTAAAATATAGAAGTGAAATATGGACACATTTTTGGTGAACTACTTAATATAGCCACATTGCTTGATTGATATACAAGTATCACTTATCAGACATAATAAACACCCCACGTCAAGATGAAATTTGAAAACATCTCACAGTCCAATCAGGTTGCACAAATATTTTCCATGCCTATATTACTTAATAAATTGTTAGTGTTACATGCAGATAGCTGAGGTGAAATGAAGTGTGTATGTAGTGTGTGTATTGATGTCCTGTGCACATCTGTGCGTAAGAGTGTGGTGTGTGTTTGTATCCATCAGTCTAATTGTGATTATGGCATTTAATTAAGCCAGATGATTTCCACTTCTGTGGTAATCATTAGTTGTGTGTATGTACATGTGTGTGTGTGTGTGTGTGTGTGTGTGAATGTGTGTTGGGAGTTTGGACTATGCCATGCCATTTCTTTAAAACCAATGATGAAACTGCCTCACTAAGGACTGCAGCATTAACTTTATGTCATGTTTCCTAGAAAGCTAAGTAAACTGTGTTGACACTGAAATCCTCATCAAACATCAAATGTCCTCTTGCTAAAAATAGTCACCTCGTGTTAAACCATCCACATCTTCTACAGCATCTGCAAGTCAAAAGAGAAAACAACACACTGAAATGCCATTGTCATCACTCAGAACGGCTGCATCACCCACCTTTGTAACATAACATGTAACACATAATCTCCGTCAAAGGAGTTTCAGCAGCAAAAGAGCTGTTTGTGGGATTTCTGAAAGCTTGACTCACTTTGGGCTAACTAAATGAACTGTGAAAGTTGGTATGAGAAGCAAGATGCCGTGAGACATAAACAGATGGAACTTTTTACAGGCATACACTGCTAACTAGCCAAGTGTGAATGCAGCTAATTGGAATAGCAGCGATGTAAACGTAACCACCACATATGTGTGGGTGGTATTTGCAGGTTTGATATGCATGATTGGATTATTTAATGGGGCACTTCTTGTTTTGTTTGTCAGTAAATGTGTTAGGGCATTTTTAGGCAGAGCCCAGCATTTCCCTTGTGGTTTTCTGTCCCATTCATCTAACATCACATCTACAGAAATTTCTGACTCTCTGTCTTATCTTTGATTTGGGAAAGAGACAGTAGAACAAACTGTATATTAGCTGAAAAGGTTAAAAAGAAGGAAGAGAGCAGTATACATACAGAACACTACGAATGTGCCAAAGTTAATAAAAGTGCATTTATGTAAACTGATTTGAATACACATTTTTTCCCCAAGTGATTGAGATATGAGGCCTCTCAGACTATTGCATATTTTGATGTGCAGAGGAATTTGATACAAATTGAGTTGGTAATGATTTAATTGGTCTTTTTGCTGGTATTCCATATAAGCTCTCTCTTATATCAGTGTGAAAAGTAAAAAAGTGGAATCTGTTCCAAATTCTTTACAACTGTAAAAGAGAAATGAATTTAAAAAATGCACTATACCACATGTTAAAAGTCAAGTAGCAAAAAAACATCTTAACCCTAGAACACTAACGTCAGATGATTTTCACCCACGCGATTGTAGTCTTTATAGTTTTTATAGGGTCCCCCATGATACCTTTTTTATCAGACGCTGCATGGGGAAAACAGGAAAACAATGTATGTATGGGAAAACATGTATATATATATATATATATATATATATATATATATATATATATATATATATATATATCAGGTAAAATATACCCAACGTTAGAGATAGTCACTAATGTACGTTAGTGTTCTAGGGTTAATGGATCTCAGTGCAATTTAAGGATAAGCACAATACTCAGCATGGTTTGTGCACGTGCCATGTGATGAGACAAATGCTTTTCTATGACCTTTAAGAACTGCTCATATATATGCAAACAGCACTACATAAAGTGTGTAGTGTTCCAGTATTTGGATGTACTTCATTATACCAATGTATTACATCTTCTCTCTTTACTATTCCTTCGATACAATGAAAATTTGGTTTGGTGATTACACAATTTCAAACACCGCTTTACATGAATCATGTAACTGTTAAACTACTATAATGTCATGGAGTTATCCAATTGGTTTTTGCTTCCCTGTTTCATGTGAAAACTAACTTGAACAATAAAAGGATTTTACCTTTTGATCAAATTGATATTTAGGAATATGCCAGAAACATGCTCTAATTAACTGGTTAGTCTGTCCCCCCTTTGTGTATATTATATTTTCTTTCTGCACAGTAGCTCAATATTTGATAGCTATTGTATTTGATGTAAAACCTCAACAGCGATTATGTACCACCCTCTTGACAGCAGGAAAGTTTTTATTTCTAAATAGATCTTACTGAATGAATTTATTTTCTATACATATGTATGTTACCATACGTATCCGAGTGTGTCTTCCAGGCTTTTTAGAGTGAATTACACCTGAAACAATTTTATCAGTAAACACCAAATGAACAAGAAACAAGAAAATATAAAATAAACCAGAGGCAGTGGAAGAAGGCTGAAACTGACATTTGTCTTCTTTGGCTGGAGGCGGCGACAGAGAATTAGAGAGAGAGGACGTCAGAGAGGGTGAGGGAGGACACCCAGAGTCTCTCACTTAGCGGCTCGCCCGGCAGTTACAGTATAGTACACTTCAAACTAAATCCAATTTGGCATGTTTGCAAAGGCTGGGAACTGCTTTTAAATATGGCATTGTGAGCTGATGCCAGTATAATCACTGCTACCAGAGGTCTGTTTGTTTATCAGCCAAAATTAAAATATCCCCCTTTTGAGCCAAATAGTCCACTTGTAGACTTTCATAAAAAAAAAATACAGTTAGCTGGGGAAGTATTTATGTTTAATAAATACACAAAGTTCTCAATTTAATATATAATTGAGCCTACTAGCCTTAGATAATTAGGTGTCAAATGGAAAAGAAAAGATACACTGTCAATATTAAAGGACCTTTTATTAAATATAAAATGCTTCAGACAGACGACCTTCATCAGACATTCATCTG
Source organism: Scortum barcoo (assembly GCA_023238725.1). NCBI lineage: Eukaryota > Metazoa > Chordata > Actinopteri > Centrarchiformes > Terapontidae > Scortum > Scortum barcoo. The sequence continues at coordinate 21,526,905 of CM041532.1, read as the reverse complement.
TGTTCAGCTTTAAAACTTCAGTCATGAGCTAAAAGGACATTTTAGGATTTATGGGTGCTTTTTGGTGTTATAACAAATCCAAGGAGTATATCTATAAACATTTTTTTCCTTCGTACTTTCACGTCTAATTAAGACAAACTAGTGTAAAGTGACAGAATTTCTACTTGAATAAGATATTTGGTAGTCTTTCCAATCAGCAGCCCTGTCCTCCCTAACCCGACCCCTCCTTGTTTTTCTCTGTTTTTCTCTGTCCTGTCGTCATCTGACAGCAACAACAGCAGAAGCAGCAGTGGTGACAGTGCCAGAGGCCACGCTGCTCTGCCACACAGCAATCTGGCAGTCTGTTGCCTCCCTCCCCTCCTCCTCTTTCATCTCCCCCTCAGTTCCCCTTGCCTCCTTGGCACCCAGCTCCCCCCTCTGCCTCGGCTGATAGACACCTGAGCAAGACAAGAGGTCAACCTGACCACCATGCGTGTTGGCCCTCCTCCACCAATTGACGGAGAGTGTAACTTTGTGTGTGTGCGTGTGTGAGGTTGATGCAATGGATGGGTGTTTATATTTGGCAGGCCTTTTGTCATTCTGTCCTCTTTTTATCTTGTAGTTTTGGCCCTTCCTCCTGCTCCTGTCTCACTCATCCACATTTTCCTAGTCCTGTCCCACCTGTTTTAGGAGCTGTTTCAACCTGTGCATAGATGTAGCAGAGATGTAAAAATATATTTTAATATATTAAAACAAAGTTTTGACAGAGTACAAAAGGTTGCATATTGAGAAGTCAAGATTTGATAAAAGTTGACAAATGCATTTTTAGAGTACACCCTGACATTCTGCAATTTCCCGGCTTGGGATTAATAAAATCTATCTATCTATCTATCTATCTATCTATCTATCTATCTATCTATCTATCTATCTATCTATCTATCTATCTATCTATCTATCTATCTATCTATCTATCTATCTATCTATCTATCTATCTATCTATCTATCTATCTATCTATCTATCTATCTATCCATCCATCCATCCATTAAGGTACCGCCTTCTTCTTATGTGTGCAAAGAATTCATGAACGAGTTACAGGTCTGGACAGTGATTGTTAGAGGTATATGAAGCCATAAAGGCTCTGATTTGCTCATCACCACCTTCTCAATCACCATGTGTTTGAAACAAACTTTGTGTGTATACAGACGAGACAACTTCATTCATTCATTCATTCATTCAAGACTCCGCAGCCAAATTAGCTGCACTTATATTGAGAAGAGATATTGCTTTGAGCTTAATCCTAGTGTTGTAAAATGCCCAAAATAATAATGCTAACATTTCAATGTTTAATGGGTATAATGTTTAACATTTTATTTGAGCATGTTAACAGACAATTGCAACAAAGGACAGTGGAGGACAGTGGACAGTGTCAGTAGTTTTGCAAGTATCTCAATATAAACTGACTTATGAGGCAAATTATGCTTTTTACTCAGTGCAAACTTACGGAGGTTGTGATTGGACCTTGTCAGCCTTGTTGGAGCTACATGACTGACATTGCCATGCCTTGAGCCACACCTCTAGCATGGCTCACAAAGTTGTAGTTATGCTTAAAACCTGTGCAAGACTTTTATGAAAACATAGCATTTGTTGACTTTTATTGTGGAGTTTGATGAAAGTTGACTTTGTATACAGTCATTGAGTAGTAGCTCTGCTGCTCTGACCCCTGAGGCAGTTTTAGGGACGTAATGCTTTGCTCATGGGACGAGGTAGTTGAGGTTGCAGAGGAGGGCGTTGCATCCTCACTTTTCCTTACCAGATGTTTTCTAAAATGGCTTGGAATTCAAAACAGGGCGCCTCCAGTCACAAGTCTGTATTTCTAATCTACTGCCCTGCTGGCTGATCACCCTCCCTCTCCCTCTTCCACTCCACCAGTATTTATTTTCCCTCCCTGAGCCAGACAGATGGGAGTGTTCAGGAATAAAAGCGTCTGTACTTACCATATTATTTACTAGCATCAGCGCTAGCCCCTTTGGCCATGCCAGCCAAAGAAAAACACCTCCTTTTCCTCCTCCTCTTTGGCTTTCCCGAACAGTTTAGGATTTATGTGGGACAACTATCCTGCCGGAGCCATTTCGTAGCTTGATCAAAGATGTGTCAGTGCTGGGATTCACTGCACTGACCCACAGGTTAAGAGTGTGTTTCGCACGCCATGTAGCATACACAGCATATACATCATGCTGTGACAGACGAATGGTATCTCCGTGGACAACCTGAAACCAAATACGGACACTAATGGGTTTCTCTCTGCAGTGTGAGTGTGACAAAATCGTAACAAGTGAGTGACTGGAATGATTTTATAAAGAGTGTCTGCAGATATTAATCTGGGGGTTTTATAGTGTGTCATGAAAAAACTGGTGGACAAAGTGCAGACATTGTATTGTCACTAAAACAGAGACTTCATACTTGCCCACGAAGGTTCACATATAGGCCTACAGGAGAAAATCTGATCAAATTCTGAAATGCTTTGATGTATATTTTTGCATATTAATTAGGGAAAACTGCTGTCTTCTGATCTGCTGTATGTCATACTGCTGTATATATATTAATGTGTTTATGGGAGGATGTTTATGTTGTGAAGCTCCTAATTTCACTTACCATGGGGAGAAAATATCATCACAATCATCATAAACCTTTAACCTTATACAGTTTTTTAAAGCAAGACAGTATGTGTTTTCATACATGTGTACAAGCACAATTGTATGTGCGTGTGTGTGTGTCTGATGCTGGGAGTGTGTAATTATGGGCAGATTATGGGAGAAGCGGACTGCATGAAGCAGTCTTTGATGGGATTAAGCACTCAATTACCCAGCTAAGTCCCCCCCAACACACTCCCCCTTACACACACACATTGACACACGCAGAACTCTCGAACATTTCACACACATGCTTGCACAAGCTTGAACAAACACCCTTATATATACACACATATCAAAAGTGCACACAAACAGAAGGCTTTCTCTTCCTCTGCAACTAAATACATGATTCATGCACACCTTATGCAACTTGTCTTCATCTTTTTCTTATCCACACCATCAGTCCATCTGTTAGTTAGTCCATTTGTCTCATTCTTGGGTGAATCAAACGTTTCTCTGATGATGGGATTTTGACCAGAGAAGCCTTTCTAAGAGGGACTGTGTTCTTCCACAGATTTAAATAGTATATCTATCTGAAAGCACCTGAATACACACTCATAAAATCTGACGAGGTGTTGCAGATTTAAATGTTGTGGATGGGCTAGCTTTATCTGAGCCTGTGTCTGGCTCTTGGTTGCGTGCTGCTAATTGGAAGTGGAAAAGTTAACCTTACGTGTATATTTTTCAAATCCCTGAAGCCTTTTCTCTCCCAATAAAACCTAAAATGTCACCTGTCCAGCCAAGTATGTTTTGGAGTTTAGTGTCTTCACTTCATTCTGGTGGGTAAAGCTAATGGTAAGCATTTGGGATAAGGCAGTGCATAATGGTGCTATGACTAGACATGCTATAAGCATGAAAAAAGTTACTTTTTTAGCCACTTGGTGTAACAAAAATAAGCATCACATACGCATTATGATACAGAGAGCATACAGAGAGTTTTTAGAGCTTTTTTTCTTTTTTCCAAAAACAGCTGTCTGAAGGCCTGAAAACAATGCTATGAGAGCGGTGAGAGTGAAGTCAAACAGTAAAGTTGACCTGATGTTGCTAAAGACATGTATAGAGCTGAGGGGAACTGCAGAGTCATTTCCTGTGGGGTCATCACTGCAGGACAGCGTTTTCACATCTAAGTGGTCATGTGATCCAGAGTTAATGTAAAAATGTTGATCAATGAAGTATGATACTGTAATGTCTTTTTTGTTGAATTAAAGCTATTACTGATGTCCATAAATTCTGGTTCATATGCATTACATCAGGCCTGGGAATAAGTAAAGAAACTTATATGAAGCCACTGGAGTCACTTTTAAAAAGAATCTGCTGTAGCAAGAAAAGAAATTCTTTTTCTTTATTATTGCCACATACTCAGCATTCTGGTATAAAGATACAGTCTTACCCAGTGGACATGAAGAAAAACTATTCTTCACATAACCTGGGAACTGAATGTAGGTTGCAAAGCTGAAGGTGAACACATCAACCTCTCCTACCTTGTACTGCCTGAAATGTTTCAAAATTATATTTTTTGTTTTCTTTGAATTCAACTTACTTTCATTTTTCTTTTAACAAATCCAAATACCACTGACTGTGACCATATGACAACAAGAGTTCAGTTGTGTGAAAGTACACTGTGCTCTTTTCAAAAGACAGCTTTATATATCCATGACATCAACAGCCATGATGGAGGAGACCTGACTACACACAGACGTTAAATGTCATAAAATGATCCCCTATCAGTAAACCACCCTCTGGTTCGAACATATGGGGGATTTCTAATGATTTAAAATATATATATTGTGTTTTGTTAATGAATTTATTATGTCACATTAATTGTTGTTCATTGTCACTTAAATTTTCCATGCTACGTTGTTAGTACTGAAAGCTTAGCTCATTAGCTTACAAAATAGTGCTGAGGAGTGTGAGAGACAATCTGTTATGGCCGCCACCTTGTGTCAGCACCAAAGCTGTGACACTTGATTAATTTATTTATAACATGAACAATGCATCTCTAATTTCAAAAAAGAAAAATCTAATGTACTCCTCCTAAAGGAAAATAATGAGAGCACATTTGCATTTGTTATTGGCAGAGCTCAGCTATGCTGTTCTCTGCCAGATACTGAAATGCAATATAACTCTCTTCACTTTGTGTTGACATGATTTAATTTTAGTGTGGCCCAGTTGATTCATCATTAAACACAAAAAGAAAATGAAATTTTTACCACATATGTTTATTTAATTATGACACAGTAAGTGCATATATAAAATGAATTACATATATAATGTGTGCACTACTGTAGTTCTCAGTATTTGTTTTATTAATTTCTATAGAAAGATCAAAAGATCAAAAATGTAATCTTTACCTTAAATGCTGACATACAATGCATTTTACACTTGCATTTTTTTCAACATTTATTTCAACATTATATGTAGTCATGTAGGTAAAAGTATACAACTTACTTTCAGCTCAGTTGCTTCTGTGCTGCTGGTCTCTTTGCTTCTCTTTACCTCTATGACATCTCTTTTTTATAATTCTCCTTAAGAGATACCAAGTAGTTTCAATCGGTTCATTCACACCCATAGGCAGAACATCAGCTGGCCATGTCTGCTTTACATATGCCTGCACCTTGAAGTGATGAAATAATCGAATGCATCATAATCTGTGGTGTTGGTTAGTGCACTGTGAAATGGATATAATCATGTGAATTTTCTCAACTGGGAGTCCAGAGTCTGCTCTACGGCAAATGCATTCATAATGACACTGAAAACTGTAGGGTTACTGTTAAAGCCATCAGTGTGCTGTGACAGTTCTAAATGGGGCCTAATTGTCACCAAATATAGCATGCTGTCATTATGAAATGGAGTAGGTTAGGTAGCTACAGCTGCAGACATTTGATGGTGCACCACAACAGCTATACTATACATACTATATGTTACGCAGTCAGACAGACAGTCTTTGTTTTTCATGATGAAAAGGATTTATGTTTGATGTTGCAAAAATAAAAAATCTCCGGCTGAGCTTTTTGCAAGGTGCTGAAACGGTTTACAGTTGCCGACAAGACCAATGTCTGCACATAAAAGCTGAATGGTTTGTCTGCTGTCTGCTTTCGGGTTTGTCATCATCCTTCCAAGAGTCTTTTCAATAACAATACGCTTTCTACATACAATGGGAATGGTTAGTGTTGAGAGTGTTGCAGTGTGCATATCTGTCAGCGAGAGAAAGAAAGAAAGAAAGAAAGAAAGAAAGAAAGAAAGAAAGAAGAAGAAAGAAAGAAAGAAAGAAAGAAAGAAAGAAAGAAAGAAAGAAAGAAAGAAATTGGTTGCCAAGCAAGGGTCGTTTAAGGGTGGCCAATCATCCAATTATCTGAATAAAACAGGTGGCACCTCATTGGGAAAGCTCATTAAAGTGGCGTTCAATCTTGGCTCTTGGCTGCCTCTGGAAATGAAAGCACATTTCCTGTTTGGCCTGTTCAAATTTTTCAAATAAAGTCAGGCTGGAAAGAGGAGAGGCTTTCCCTGATGCTGAATAATTGGATGTTTGGATCTGAGCCAGTCAAGATTTACTTGCTATTTCTCTTGTGGAATCCACGGTGGAGTGGTCATCATGATGGAGTCTGGTCTTAGGCCTTGGGCTTTGTCAGCGGACCAAAGCATCCCATCTGTTCTGGGGTCGTCCGTTTAATGCGAGAGCTGTCTTTTCCTCAATCTCGCAAGTTTACAATGTCCGCTTGATGGCTATTTATGGTGCGTGAAAGTTCAAATTGAACTTGTGGATAAAGGTACCCATACCGAATACACACACACAAAAGCACCACAGAGGCCTTTTGCAGCCAGTGATTCAGAGGGCTGTGGGGTGTTCCTTCGGTACCCATGGTAGTTAGAGGGATCACACTCTGACATTTTTTTCCATATCACAAATGGTCTATAAAACCAAAGGTCAGGCATTTATTTCCATAGCGATTGCTCACCAATGTGGAAAAGAGAGGTCGATGGGGGAAAAAGTGGGAATTGGTTTGCAAGCACCCGCTTTACAGTTACCATGTCAGGGACAATAAGTCTTAATGGCTGCAAGGGGGAAACAGAAGAGAGAAGCGCGCACTGCTCACACAGCTCCTATCCACTTCAAAACCAGCCGACCAGATTTTTTGCTAAATTAAGAATTAACACTTTGAAATACTCCGCTGACTCTACATAATTACACACATTGCTTATTTGCTTATACAGTGAAGATGAATTGCGAGTTAACAGATAAACACAGCATTCATTTGCACATTTGTTATTCAACCATAATAATGCCTTGGTGTTACCTTGAAAGCCTCGTTTAAAACATGACGCATGCAACTCTGAGTCTGCACCTGATGGTCGTTGCTGCTGCAAACATCCGCAGAAGAACGTTGTTGTGTTCACTAGCTTCATGAGCAACAAATATTACTTCTCTGCGGTTGACATGAATTAGCAACACCCATAATGTGGCAACAGTGCTAAAGGTGAGACACAGCAGGCAAAAGTGACTTTCTTTCATGCGCAAGTCAATGTTGAGATTTTGGGCTATATCCATAACATGTTCAAAATATTTCATGACAATTCTTCTATGTTTTTTGTAGATTTCTGCTAAATTCACCAGAAGTTAGCATTCTAATGGCACATGCAATACCAATTGTTATCTGCACTATGTAATGTCCGGTACTGTTGTAAAGCTATGTCTCTCTCCTGCATGGTGTTGTCTAAATATGGCTGATAGTTCATGTTGCATGTTTGAATTAACTGATCAGTGGGTTGATTTGTCCTAAATAGTCATTTACAATAAATATCAATGGAATTTTATAAAACATATCTTTCAAGGCCTTTTTCTTCCTACATATATTAAACTTACCAGTTGTATTCCTATTTATATTCTGGGTTTTTTTTTTTTTTTACAGAGGGGTTTCCTCATATATCATTCAGAGCCTGAATTAAAACATTATATTCCTAAAAATATGACATTGATTTTTTTTATGTCTGGTGATAATGTTTTCTGATTTATGGAGTGATAAAAAATACCCTCTGTACAAACCTTTGACTCTAATATGTTGACAAAAGGAAATAAGCATTTTAAACCAGGCTTTGTTCCCTGTGAATGTCTCATTTAATGTAAGTAATCAACTGGGGAGTTTTAATGGTGATTTAAATGTTTCACCTAATTCACCTGTAGTGTCTTGCTCTGAATAAAATTATTTGATGAGACCAACAAATAGTATACATCGTGAATTGTATTGTATCTTTTTTTGTCATATATATGAGTCATGCAGTTTTTTTCTACAGAAAACCACCTGCAATTCAATTCAGATTCAAGGCCCCTTATCTTCTACATTTTATGGTCCCACCATGTCCAGGTGTTTCCCCTCATGATCTCCCTGTGTTTGTCTCTCTTTGTTGTCTGTGGGCACAATCGCTCCTTCTTGCTCCTGAGCTCTGCTAGCTGGCACACCTGGACCTAATCATCTCATCACACACTGCAGTTTATCTACTCCAGTTCCCCATCCAGTTCCCCCCAGATTCTTTCATCACTTACTGTGGTACTTTATTCTCAGGCCAACTGGATCGGTCTCGCCACCTTCACAAGCTACCCACCCATCTCCCTCACTGTTATTTTCACCACCTCCATCCAGAATTTTCAATAAACCTTTTAACTTTCTCTGCAAGGCTGTGTTCTCCATTTTGGGCTCACTTCTCACAAAAAAGGTACTGCTACAGGGAGGTTATCAGAGACTGGAACTTTAGTATTATCGGCAGACTCACCCATGAATACATCAACCTCCTCCATCACATCACTGGTGTCTAAGGCTCAGTGTGGACACTGCACCCTGACTACAAGCTGTAAAAAAAAAATCTAAGGTAAGACTTGGTTGCTCATTTTACTGAAAGTAGTACAGTCAGAAAATAAAATGACTCCTGGATTAATGATGGCAGCAAAAGGGTGTGCTGTAGTTTAACTTTAAAATGTATTTAATTTAATCCTTTTCTGCTGCTGATTGTTACATACTGGGATCACATAATGTTTTGAAAGTTGATGGCAGAGGGGCACATACAATAAGGGTTTAAAGTAAAAAAAAAAACAGTAAGAGAGTGGACTTAGTCGACTTAGTAGGGAACATAGTTAACATACATTATTGTAATGCTGAGCCATCTACTGTGGCATTCAGCTTTGTTCCTGATCTTCGTCCATTTCGTGACATCACTTTTGCTGTCTGTCAAAAGCCTACATGGGACACAGTCTGTGTGGTTTCTTATCTAAGAGATGTTGCTCTTTGCCACACGATGGAAAAATAAATCATTTCTATCATCTGGTGTGGTGACAAAGTCATCTCACACATACATTGTCCTCACATAACCATATTAATATGACCAAAATAAAACCAGCAAATAACCAAAAGTGTTCTTCTGACTAAAAAGCCTCTTTCAGAAAAAGCTGAATGTGAGACAGCCGATAAGTCAGATTCAGATAAGAAAAACAATTTCTTCAGTCTAAAGATATTTTCAGTAAACAGACAAGCAGACAGACGTGAGATCACTCATTTGTATAAAGTCTGTTCTTCTGTTTGCTGTTTTGTGCCATTAAACAGACCATAATGTACAGTATAATGCAATGTGGGGGATGGCGTAGCCTGCCAGTGCTCCTGGAAATAGTCTTGTTTGTGTACAGTAATTACACTAATGTCTCACATTAGTGTGGTACTTTATTTCAGTTAAAACAAGTAGATGTAGCACTTCCAGGTACATTTAGCACTGCATTCATACTATTCTAATATCGCGGGTAAAGTAACACAAATAAATGCAGTTACATTTTAATCGCTTTTTTTTTTTTAAATGAACAAACTTTAAATTGTTCATCATCAGCAGGGCATCATTTCCATTCCTCATCGTGTTGCACAAAGTGGCCCGATCTGCCCTGTTATGCAGAGGAGACCCTATAGAAGCCAGGTATGGGGGGCCAGGAGGCATCCCCAGTCATCCTGAAGAAGGAGAGCTAATCTTCTCAGACAGTGGGGAACGGCTGCTATCCTGGCCTGTCACAACCACTCTGGGCCCTCACAGCTGAGGACGTCACACTGAAAGCGAGTGCTCTGCAGAGTAGAACAGGACACAGGGGAGTGGAGGAGAGGCAGGGGGTAGAAAGGAGAGGATTTACATGTGTGGCTGCTCTTTTTATGCCACCCAGAGGACTCAGGTGGAGTAGGAGGATTTATGATACCACCTGAGAGGGTAGGAGGCTGCAGTGGGCGTGAAGGATATGAATAGTTTTATTATTCTCTCTTTTATGGGATACACCTTCTGGTCATATGCTCTTATGCCCTTCTCAGTGTACTTTTAGGAGTAATCAATAGCAGCCTTTAAAGCATTTTTTTTCCTTTTAAAAAGAGCTGTTTGCACCCAGTGATTCGACTGACATACACAACACTTTCTTGTCATGGTTCCTTTTTGTCACACTTGGTCCACACCAATTAAACAAACGATCTTATTCAGACATTCAGGTCCCAGCTGAACTCATGGAATTATATTAGTCTAATTTCACAGACCATAAGACTACTGCATATTACAAAGCTGTACTAATCAATATTTCTTTGCATTTGTATATTAACAATGGGAAATGATTGTAATGATAAACCAACAGAGAATTGTTACACTCTAGCATCATTCAGCTCATTGTTTTGGATTTACAGGGCACATTTTTATTATTTTGATTCACTCTTACCAAATTCATTGGGGTTTCAACAGCAGGTAACTGTTTCTGGCAAAAAAAATTGATTAACTGATTAATTTTTAGCCTTGTATCAAACAGATTGGACACACAGTTGAGCACTTAGCTGTGGTGCATATTTCACTTAAAAGTTAGTGAAGAGAAAAACAGAGCTAAAAAGTGAAAGAATACTGAATACTGACTGAATTTGTCAGACAAACACTAATCCAGACACTAACCAGTCTCTGTATCAGGTTGTGTAAGAAGTTGATGAACATATTCATCATATTAACTTTAGTGCTGTGTTTACAGCTTGTTATGACGCCCCCTAGTGGGCAAAATCAAATGTAAGTCCTTAAAAGGATGACAGTTTTTTAACTCGTGTCCTGCAGACCTTATAATTATGTCGGAACAATACAAAGGAAGGAACAGGGTCTTTGACTAAATCTCTTGACTTTTGTAGGGAGCCTCCAATCAGGAACAAAAGATCCGCTGAATCCACGGAAATACAGATAAATACAGTAGGGGAAGCATGGTTCATTTTTGCTCCTCTATTTTTAGTTTTCCTCCAGATGTTCAGATTGATAGCACTCTCAGTTGCATACAGGAAATACACAGTAGGAGCCAACAGCTGGTTAGCCTATCTCAGCATAAAGATAGTTCTGTCCAAGGAGGGCAAGAAGATCTTGTTTGTTTATCCTGTGGAAAAATCAAATCATAAAAATAACCATTTTAATTAAATGAGCCAGAATATGTTGCCAAAACGTACTATAACGTATTATGCAAACCAGGCTAACTGGCTGCTGGCTCCAACAGTTGTATAGATCATCTAATCTACTTCTTGTCAACAACAACACTGTCTGAATGCAAGTTAAAGTGAACTCTGCTGACCGGTGCTAATTGCTAAGTGCAAAAATTGTGTTTTTGCACTTTATGCATTGTGAATCACCATGTATTTGATAGATTTTATTTAAACTGAAATCTAAACAAAAATGCAAGTAATTCACTGTAAATCAGTACATGTCAGATAGGCCTGTAAATGAACTTGAGCTTTGTCTTTGTAAGAGAGTTGTCTCCTGGAGGCTTTATTCTTATTAGACATACAAAGAGAGCATGGCCATGCTCCTGCAGGCATGCAAGGTGCAGTTGCTTTCACAGCTCTGAACAGAATGCAGTAAAAAGCAGAAACTATTGCATGAATAGACTTAAGGGCAGTGGGGGGAGAGTTTTCTTGTCATATGTGAAAGCCCCCTAACACAGCTTACCCCTGACCAGTCACATTTGAAATTCCATCAGTAGTGGTCTTTTCAATATAAAAAAGAAGGAGAGTTAAAAAAAAAAAAAGAGGAGGGGGTTAGAATCAAGAGAGAAAAATAGATCAATATTTAATTTTCTCCCCAGGAGATATGTTCAGGCACTAATCAGCAGCAACTGGAAAAGATGACACCTAGAATAGCAAGCAGAAGAGCTGAGCTCCCCTCCTTCCACCACATCTTTTGCCTCCCGAGGGCAGTCTCTCATTTTGGCTAAGCTGTCTCTCAGACCTCTGTTTCCCGTTTATTCAGTCAAATCCATCTGTCCATCTCTCTCCGTCCTTCCCATTAGCTCTACAGCTTCCTTTCCACCCTCTGCAGAGTGTGAGACTGAGTGCAGAAAGAGTGCTGTCTGCCTCCTCCGTCATCCTCACACTCTCTCCTCATTCATCCACTGCCCTCGCCATCCCACGTCTCCTCACTCCCTTCCCTCTCCTTCCCAAGCTCCTTCGCCCCAATCTCTTCTTTCTCACTTTCAATCTGTTGCTCAATAACTACTTGTCCAGCATGACAGGTCGGCAGAGATTGGTCTTGCGGGAGAAAGCAGAGATTCACTTAACAAAATCACTGTATGTGCAGCAAGTATCATTCACAACAGGGATTCCAGCTGCGCGTGGAATTGGTAATCCCGCATTGTGTGCTCTTTCTTCATTTACTCCTCGCACATGAATCTTGCCTCCTGTACACACACAGGACCCTTGCTGGCGATATGTGGCACTCCGGGATAAAATAAACTATCACACTCTGGCAATATTTCCAGGAGAGGAGAGTTGTAATGCGGCACCGAAGTGATTTCACCAGACTAGTTGTGATCTGATTTGCAAGGCTTTCTCATTTTCATTTAGCAAAGTGGAGCAACCCATCTGTATTTCAAAAGCATTTCAAATTCATGTTCCTTCTCTCACTCAGGGTTTAACAAGACCTCAAGCGCAATGAGCTCGATTTACAACTTGAACAAATTCATACAAATTGGGTCTTATTGCTTCAAATTACTGTTCTGATTTCTGTGCCAGAGATGTAAGCCTGATAGTAATAGAAGCATTGTTTTTAATACACCAGACCAGAGGAGGTACTCAGATCCTTCACCTCACTAAAGCAACGCCACGATGTAAAAATCTTATATTTCAAGGATAAGTCCTTTATTTCATAAGAAAGGTACTTTCAGAAAAATGTACAGTGCATAATATAATTAATGTATCAAATAAGAACTGACTCATTACGCAAAAACATAGTGTAAGTTGTCCATAAAGAATTCTGTCATATAGAATAACTGTGGTCAGTAATGCAGAAAAACACTGGATTCTGTCCTGCTGTGCAAATGGAAATGATATTGCTGTTTGATGACGTCTTGGTGTGGTGTGTGTCTGACCTAGAGGTAGACACACACTAAACGCAGTGAGGCCGCCAGGAACCGCCCACATTCAGCCACCTGTGAGCCGATGAGTCCTGCAGTCCATCTACATGCAGTTTCCTGCCTGTTTCCAGTGTTATTGCTGATGATATAGACCATGTTACTAACTGAACAAGCTGCCATTTTAATTTATTTACAATAAATTTATATCTAATATCGTGTGCGATTGGTAACCACCCCACAGATTTTGACAGCTTCCAGGTCATAGATCATTTATTTAATCTCTGTCTCCGTCACTACCTCCCTATTCCTTGCTGCCAGCCATACCATGTGCTCCTCACTGGGAACTTGCCACCTCTCATAGACAAGGAACGGTAGCCAATTCATCATATTTATATATATACTTCAATCAAGGGCAGCCCTGCCATAGATACCTATGCTGAAGGTTTTGATTTATGATTTCACACACTGATAGCACCATCACCACACCAAACAGACGAGACTTCCAGCATCTCATTACTGAAGAGGAGACTATTGTCATGCAATCTTTACGTTTATGTCATTTCTTTCAGTGCGATACAGTGACAGTCACGGGGAGCAGAGGATTTTCAGTAGAGTAGTAGTAGAGAGAAGATTTCTTCAGCATCGTTCATGTTGTCCTCACATCATAGTTTTTAACAGGAAGCTCAAAGGGGAAAATACAAGCGGCACATGTATGTCACCAAATGGATTGGACAGCTCTGGGGAAAAAGCTGTTTTTCAGTCTGGTAGTTGTTGGTCTTTATGTTTCTGTACCATTTTCCAGAGGGAAGCGGTACAAACAGTCCATTTCCCGGGTGGGTAGGGTCGGCGGCAATATGTCGGGCCTTCTTCTGGATCCGGCCAGCGTATATTGAGTCCAGGTCTGGAAGAGGACTACCCACAATCCCCTGTGCCATTTTCACCACCCGAAAGCTAAGTCTTTTCGGTGTTATGCGGTGCAGCTGCCATCCCACACTGTTGCACTCAGGCAACTTCCTGAGGAAGAAGAGTCTTTGTTGAGCCTTCTTTACCAGGTGAGCTGTGTTCATGGACCAGGTCAGGTCAGATGTGATGTGGATGCCCAGGAACTTGATATTGTTGACACGCTCAACTGCTTCCCCGTGGATGAGGAGAGGAGCGTGCTCTGTCCTCCTGGACCTCCTGTAGTCCACTATGACTACTGACCTTGGTCTTGCTGGTGTTCAGAACAAGGTTGTTGTTTGAGCACCACTGAGTAAGGTGCTGGATCTCCTCTCTGTAGTGGGTCTCATTATTGTCCAATATGAGACTCACTGTGGTGGTGTCGTCTGCAAACTTTACGATGGTGTTTGTGGAGTGGATGGCAGAACAGTCACTGGTGAAGAGAGTGAAGAGGGCTGGGCTGAGCACACAGCCCTGTGGTGTGCCTGTGCTCAGGACCAGTGTAGAGGATGTGTTGTCCCCGATTCTCACCACCTGAGGCCTGTTGGTGAGGAGGTCACTGATCCAATAGCACAGCGATGAAGGCAGTCTCCCAGGTTGTGGAGCTTCAGTATCAGCTCACAAATAGCATCCTCACATAGGTGTTAGGAAGCTGCAGGATGAGGTCAGGACTGTGTTAAGTGCAATGGAGACTGCAACCTCTGTCGAATGTATATTTCTCGCTAGAAATATCATCAAAATACATTTTTACGTCCAAATTATCTTGAAATAATGCATTTTCCACTGAGAATTAAAGGAATGGCCACCATGTTTTTATTTTGATAAGTCCGCTGCAAGCAGTCACGTGACCTGTCGGTAGGTCAATAGAAAAGAACAGGATAAAAAAACGTGAACATTTTACAATTTTCAGGCTCTAATTGTGAGACTGATACATTTTGTACTGTGGACAAACGTAGCTATTTCACATTTTGATATGAGACTGGGTTGTGCAGGACTAGAGGCTGATGCAGTTCTTCCAGCCAGGGGAAGGTGAACACTCTCTCTGCTGCCAGGTGTGTGATCAGGGTGTCGGGGATCGTGGCTAACCAGCTGATCACTGCGCTTATAGTTCGTTATTGTCTTGATGCCTCTCAACATACTATGTGGGTTATTGTTTCAAGCTTGTCACCTGACCTGTAGGCAGTGTCACAAGCTTTGAGTAGGGGCTTCACTGTGCTGTCCAGCCATGCCATGTTTTTGATTTGGGAAAACCTTGATGGTCTTTGTGGGTAGAACAGCATCAGTACAGAATTTTAGGTAAGGACAGAACTGATGACGTGTATCCATCCAGATCTGTGTCCTCCTTGAACACTTCCCAGTCAGTGCACTCAAAGCAGTCCTGTAATGCTGAAGACGCCTCCTTCAGTCCAAACCTGTACAGTTCTGGTGGTTGGTCTTGTCCTGCAGATCAGAGGTTTATAGGCAGGGATCAGAGTTCACAGAGATGTGGTCCGACATGCCCAGGGGTGGAGCAGCCTTGTATGCTCCAGGGATGTTACAGTAAACTTGATCCAAGGTATTGTTGTCTCTCGTTGGGAAAGTTTATGTAACGATGGAATTTGGGGAAAACTGCCTTTAACTCAACATGGTTAAAGTCTCCGGCCATGGCCTCCTGGATTGTTGTTCATCTGCAGACTGATCATGCAGTACAGCTCCTCTAGTGCTAATTTAGCATTAGCTCGTGGTGGTATGTAGATGGCTACAATCAGGATAGAACAGAGCTCTCTAGCCGTCTTAAATGGTCTGCGTTTCACTGCCAGATATTCCAGATCAGGAGAACAGTTCCGATGATGTTCGTGGCTGTACACCAGGCGTTATGAATGTACAGAGCCAAACCTCCACCTCTGTGTTTCTCTGAGGCTGCAGTCCTGTCCGCCCGGAGAAGAGAGCGCCCCGCTAGCTCCACTGCCACGTCTGGGATGTTGTTATCCAGCCAGGTCTCGGTAACGATCGCCACACAGCTGTCGAATCTTTCCAGAGACGATCCTCAGCTTCATCTCGTCCATTTTGTTGACGAGTGACCTGGCGTTGTGAGGAAGAGACTGGGAAGAGCCGGTCTGTACGGGTTAGCTTGTAGCCTAGCATGCAGGCCGCCCCTTGTTTATGACGCCTCCCCTGTGAAAGCCTCGGCGGTCCACCGAATCTCTGGTGGTATAAAATCCAGCCTTGGAAAAGCCCGCAGGTGCGCACTCTCCCCATTCTCCAACAGCTTGGCCCTACTGTACTCAGCTGCTGCTGCAGGAGACTGTAAAATAACTAAAAACATAACTAAAAACATAAATAAAAATAAACAAAGCTGGGCGCACCAAGCCGCTGCATGTCTACGCGCCACCATGGCATGGCAAGCTAAGCTAGGCCAAGCTATACCATGCCTCTTAACACAGAGCTAAAAATCCATCTGAGTGCACATGTAATGTTTCTACTCCAGACTAATGGATGGCAGGTTCAGCTCTCTGGAGCCGATATTAACTGCTTGATACCAGTAGCTTTTTAAATCTGTAATGATGTATTATATTTCATAATCTAATCATGTGTGCTTCATATTATGTCCAAATCTGGAGCGTAACTAAGGCTGTGAATTTTCACTCTACGATAAGCTGTAGCAGAAGCTTAAAAATAAAAAAATCAAAAGTCAAGAAGAATAGAAGTTCCCTGAGTTATGCTTAGTTATAAAGTAAAACATAAGCACAATCCCAGATACTTTTGTTTTACATTCCACCAATATGGTATACTATAGTGTTTTTGATATATTAAACTTTAAATCCAAGCCGTCCTGCAATATCTCTGTGCTCGGTTTCCTCAGTGCAGTAAATGAGTGAATGAGATAAGAGGTTTGAAGGTAAGAGGACCTTATCAAGTGGACGGAAAGGTTGCTCAAGGTTGATCTGTTGCAGGCAATTCAGACAGCTAGCTAATCAAGCTGTCCTGCAGGAGCGTACACATACTCATGCTCACACACACACACGCATACACATATCCAGAGCAAAACAGAAACCCAAGAGACAAAATTACCATACCAGACTTCCCTTTCAATATTTCACTTTACAGTGTACTTCTTCTTACACTCAGATGGCCATCTGTAGCTTGTTGATGGGCGCGGTACTGGCCTCAGATGGAGGGAGAGTATCTATATGTATGATTGTGTGGATGGAGGTATCTTCTGTCTACACAAAGTCTCTGGGGGGAGACGAGGGAGGCAAAGAGACGGAGAGAGAGGCAGGAAACCTTTGGCCCCAATGGGAAGTCCCAATACAGCTGCTGCCTGCCTGCCTGCCTCCTTCTCTCTGACTCTCTGCATGCACTGTCAACCTGTCTGCCCACACACACACACACACACACACAGCCAGTCCTTCCAGAAAAAGTTTTTTTGTGATTGTTGCGGGCAAAAATCCTTGAATATGCAGCACGTTTTCTTAAGAAATGTGATGGAATATGCAGGATATTTATGCAATTTTATGCAATGAAATTGCAGGAATTTGCAAAAATTGCTTGCAGGAACTTGCAAAAACTGCGGTTTGATGAATAAGAAAAAAAAAACTGTGATTCCCCCAACACTCTGTTCTCACTAGACTACTACCTTAATGTAAAGAGTCATTTCTAATGACTTCCTATGATAAGCAAGCATACTACATCACAGAAAGTGCTGGAATAATTAAGTTCTCATCTTGTTTTATTTCAGACCTTAATAAACTACATGGCTCAAACTTACAAAACGTTAATGAGTCAAACAAGTTCCGTAGCTTTACAAAAAGAATTATTTATTATTATTATTATTATTATTATTATTATTATTATTATTATTATTATTATTATTATTATGTATTATTATTATTGTTTTGTTGGCAAATGAGAATGATGTGCTGACGTCATCATGTCTTCTTCGCGGGGTTTGCAGCTTTCCGATGACGTCACTTCATAACGTTCCCAAGGCAACAGGAGGAAAATGGCTGCTCTTGTGTGACGTAAACGCAACATTTTTCAACTTTCTGTGAAGATATATGTGACTTTTTTGCAACGAAAATGCAGGGATTATGAAATCCATGCAAGCCCCGCATATTTCGCGCATTTTGCGCGGAAATCGGCGATTTATGCGGCGAAAGTGCGGCGTCTTTGAAAAAATGTGGCCCCCGCATAAATGTGCGGACTTTTGGCTGATTATGCGTTGAATTATGCGATCACATAATCGCGTTTTTCTGGAGGGACTGCACAGCGATGAAAACAGACAACCGCCTTTGCACTGCAGTGAGTGTGTGTGGTAGTGATAGAGGGAAGTGCAGTCACAACTCAGAAATAGTCGATTTCATACTTAAACCCTCTGGTCGGCCCATGAGACAGAAGGTGACTGATTGCAAACACACGCAGGCACACACCTTCTTCCCTAGTGGGAGACAACGTGTTTAATTAATGCTGACACCCTACTCATAGCAGGAAACCCTGTGCGCTGGTTTGTGCAGGTCTATATCTCTGTGTGCGACAGTAGGAGCCCATAAGTCGCTACGGCTACACTATGCAGAGTATAAGTGGCCATTAAATATTATGCAAAGCTCATTCCCACACATACTGAAGCCAATCTCCCTCTCAATGTCACCTACAAAGTCTTAAGAAGCCCTCAATTAACTTATTAGCAATTCTGCAGAGCTTAACATGGGCACTAATGAAGGGAAGTATGGAAAGGAAATTAACTTAATGGCAGGAAATAGGAATCTGGGGCACTGGATTGCATTGCAGTGCTCGCTCTCATTTCCAATGGGGTCACAAGTTATAAGTTGATATCTTTTGAAATGTTTACTGGCATATTTCAGGCTAAAGCAATAAGACTTGCACTGTATTGGACGTCAGTGTGGGTGAATTCACTTGTAGAGGCGCAACGCTGTGCTGTCTCAGTATCTTATGGAAAAGTGAAAAGTCAACCCCTGTTTAATTTTATTTATTTGTCTCCCATATGCGTTTTTTTCCCACTGCCCATCAGATCCCTCTCATCTTTTCCTTTAACATTTGTTGAGTCACAGATGAGCAGGATATATGTTACTATAAGATATATTACACCAAGACATGCAATAATGATATACATATGACATAGACATATCAAAGAAATGTTTTACAATATATATTTAATAAGTGTATACTGTATATTTAACTGATTTACTGACAACTTGGCAGCTGCAGAAACAGCTGTGAACACAACACTGACACCTTATCACCTTTACAACTGATATAACGTGTAAAGACATGCATATTTACATCCATTTAATCGAAGAACTGCTCTTGAAGAACTGTTTATCCATGCAGCTCTTTTTCTGGCATCAGCCATCCATGCAAAAAGTGCAATATTATAATTTAAAGATTCAAAGAATACTTGTCATATAATACGATCATGTTTCCAGGTCTTCCATTATTCTATATGGGCATGATAATCTTTTGATGACCAATGGTCTTCTTCAGATGTTGGTCTATTTGTAGGGTTTTTTTTTTTTTTTGCACAAATTATTCTCATCTAGCAACTTCAAAAATAAGCCACAGGTCTCAAAAACAATGAATTATCCTTTACGTAATCATACTATCCCATTTTTCTCTCCCGCTCATTCCTGCCCTCTCTCCTTTACTCTTTGTCGTCTCCTCCTGCATTTATTTCCTCCTCCCTCTAAGTTCTTTGTCAGCTCCTCTTTTCTATCTCTTTTCCTGGGCCCTCCCTCTCTCCATCCATTCCTCCTGTCTTCCCTCACAACTTGTTCCCCTTCTCTCCTTCATCCCCTCCCTCTCTCCCTGCAGGCAGTAACCATCTTGCACAAAGTGACACGATGGTTGTAATTGGCTGCCCTCTGCCACAAATCAGATCACAGCTGGCGCTGGGAGTGCTCTGGCGATTACCCATAACCCCCACCCCACAGATCAGGGGCTAACTCCAGAGAGAGTGGAAGACAGACAAGAGGGAAAGGGTTAGAGACTAATTTTGTTGATCTACTGTGGTTTTTCCTCTCGTCAGCCCCCATCTGCAACCATTTCAACACAGCAATAGTGGTCATCCATTGATTGAAGGTGTAACAAACAACTGCTCATTCTTAAGTGGCTCCTTTTCAGATTAGCACCAGGCTGATCAGATGGAGCATTGAGAGGGCAAATGATGACCTATTCTGTTTTTAAAACATCAGCTGTCAGTTACCTTTCTCCTCCCTTTTCTCTTTTCTCTCTTTTTCTCATTCCCTCTCCCATCGCCTTTTTTTTTCTGTAAAAAGAAAAGAAGCTGATGAGATCTTTGGGCCTGTGAGCAATTGACTTGAGATTGCATGGGCTTCTCAAACACTCCATCGACCCTCCATTTCTCAGCGAGGGGTCACGCTTGATGTGGTCCTTTATAAGCTCAAATTAGGCCTCTGTGTCTCCAAGAAGCGAACATCCATCTCCTTATTCATTTGTCCTTCTTGTCCCATTTATTTACTTAGTTGGCTTGGCAGTGGGCTGTTTGGACAGAGAGCATTGGTTGCCCCAGGCAGGGACACAAATAACGTCTTATGCACATTAGTTACAAATCACCAATGCGAGGTGAAGGTCAGAAAACAGGAAATAGGTGAGGTTACGGGAGGATGTGAAATGCAGTCAGCAGGAGCAAAGACAACACTGCAATATTATGGCCCTTTTCCACTAGTACCTACTATCGGCTCGACTCGGCTCGACCGGACTCGACTCGACTCAGTTTCGGTCGTTTTCCATTATTAGAGTACCACCTCAGCGTGGCAGTGGGGTCGCCATGGCAACGCGGCTGACGAAACTCCAGCGACGCCATTTGTTATGCGACACAAACACTTGAAAACGACTATGGAGCAACGGAGGCCACCAGACAAAGAAATGTCTGCACCTCGTCGTTGCTTCCGCTGGGCTGATTTTTGTGCAGCCATCTCTGATCGTGTTCGTTGTTGTTATTATGCGTTTTAAAAATGGCGCGGTTGACTCTTACGAACGAGTCGCTTTCTCCCGACGCATCTAGTGACGTCAGGCCCTGGCCAATCAGTGGGTGGCCTGCCGTCCTGCCGACGTCACATTTTCGGCTCGACTCAGCTCGCTTGGAACCCCGGCCGAGTAGGTACTATGAAAGTACCTGGTACCAGGTACTAAAACGTAATGGAAACGCATATAAACCGAGTCGAGTCGAGTCGAGTCGAGTCGAGCTGAGTAGGTACTAATGGAAAAGGGGCATTACTGTACAAAGTGTATCTATTAACCCAATAACTATCTATATTTGCATATACTTTACATTTTGCTGATCTTTAGTAGAAGTAGAAGTACTAGTAGCAAAATGTACTTAAAGTATCATCAGTAAAACTTTTTAGATGGCTGAGTGTAATATTATCATTGGACTATTATCACCGCTTTGTAAGCAACATTTTAATGCTGGTAGAGGTGGAGCTAATTTGAACTACTTTATACTGCTGTATGTTTTCATCTACTGTTTCGTACAGTGCATCATATTAGTGAACTCTGTAGAGTCCTGGGCTTGGACTGTAAAGAACCTGAGTGTGAAACTGGATGACCAGCTTTTCTTAACTGCCCGTTTCCTGCAGATTCATCTTCCACAACATAAGGAGGATACTTCCTTTCTTCACCCAGGAGGTGGTGAAGGTTCTGATCCAGGCTCTGCATGTGCCATCCAACCTCGTAGTTAGTTGAACCTGGGTGCATAAGACATGCGAGAGACAAGCCCTCATGTGTCCGTAAGGCGCAAATAGACACTCCAGAACTGAAGAAGCCTCTCAAGTGAGAGGTGAAACATTTTCAAGAGACTCAAGCAAGTCCAGCTAACTTTCTTCTAACTATAAGAAACATCTCAGGTCATGCAAACAATATAGTTACCTTGATTAAAAATAAACAGATCAAGGTTATGAAATTGATTAAATATGCACTACATTTTCCTTCAACACTAACCAAGTTCTCCCACAGTGCAATGCTCCTCCACACCCTGAGCTGGGTTCCAGTAGCTGCTTGAATCATAATCAGGATAATGGTACAAGCCCACCATGCTGCAAATGGCTGGTGTATGGTTTAACCATGTCCTAGAAGTAGGATGGGCCATACTACATCGAGGTACACTTTGCCATTGCCTACATTAACATCAATACTGCCACAACCCTCAAACAGATCAGTGTTCCCAAATAAGAGGTCATGGATGAATAGAGAGACAAAGCATACAACACCACTTTCAGATCAGGTAGCATGCCGACCTGCCATTCTTCCAGAGCTAACCTAAAGAGGGGCATCAACAGCGCCCAAGTACAATCACAAGTAAAGGATTGAGGAGCACCTCAACAACACAACTCCACAACGCATGTGTCAAGGCATCCAGGCCATCACGGACTACAAACCCACCAACACCAACCCCTCCAACCAACGACATCCTTCCCTGATGAGCTAAACAGCTTTTATGCACATTTTGACAGGGACAACAAGGAGGTGGCCATCAAGGCTGTGATCCCTGCTGACCACAAGCCCCTCACACCCTCCCCACTAGCATGTGTTAATTAATGCGTGAAACACTGCTGGCCTTATGGTATCCTCAGACGCCTGCTCAGGACCTGTGCTGGGCAGCCGACTCAGGTCCAAACTGACATCTTCAAGCTGTCACTGGCCCAAGCAGCTGTCCCCATGTGCTCCAAAACCACCTCTATCACGCCGGTGTCAAAACACACAGACCCCCAACCATATCACAGACAGAGGTTGAACATGTCACTAGTCAGTTCTGGGAGTCCACATCTCTGAGGTACTCTCTTGTAACCTCAATACTTGTCACACTGGTCAAGACGGCCATGCAGCATTGTCGGGGATACTTGTTTTTTTGCATCGCGCTCCTCTGGGAGGTGCTACAGGACTCTTTGTTCCAGGACCAGCAGGCTCAGAAACAGCTTTTTTTCTCTCTGCACTTCTGAACACTGCACCACAGTCACAGTATATGAATCTACAGTGAATACACAGTATTCATATCATACCCCCAGCTGTTTAGCTAACCTTTTGCACTTTTCACCTACACATACTCTATACTTAACTAATACTAAACTACATTTCAGTGTCTCAGGTCTTGCACTTATAAATTACCTCAAGACTGTACTTTTCACAGTGCCTGGATGCAAGTGGACATAATTACGTACCACCATGCAACAGCACAGATAGTCCAGAAGACAAACAACAAATGGACATTGTATTAAAAGATACCATGTTCTTTATTTTTTTATTGTACTCATTCAAACAGAGCAACTGCAGCTGGACTGTCCTTACAAACTCCATACAAAGTATATAGTCTGTGACTTAAACATCAGAAACCCTCAAATAATTGAGTTATTTCTGCCACATGGTGTTATCCATCTGGGACTCCATAATTAGGAAACTCTACTGACGCGCCACATCTAAAGGATTTTGCTCAAATTCAAATCGTACATATATGGTGCAGTATTTATTGTTTCCTTTGTTTTTGGCCGAGGGGAATAAAGCACAGATATTTAATCAATGACTTGCCATTGCCCATTTCCACAGCTGATTCACGACTTAATTATTGGATCATTAACACACCATATCAATTTAAAGATTGATGGCCATGAAAAGCAGTGGACCCAGAGGCGCTGAGAGATCAGGCTAAAGAAACAGTGTTAAACATGAGCAATTTGGTAGATAGCAGAGGATTTCTTGTAAATGGTGGTTTAAGGTGCCTTTTGGTTTATCTGCATCTATATAGCGAAACAGATGGTAGTGATCAGGGGGACATCTCTACTACAAAGATAGATGTTTTCTATCTGGTTTATGTGCGGAAAAGTTACTGAGAGCAGGTTGTGCATTTTTCATTGTCAGGCAACACATCAAATAGCACACACACACACACATGCACACACACACACACACAAAAACACTAACAAGTTTCCTCACAGCAACCAACAATGACATGTTTAACCCTCACCCCTTCGGTCAACACAATAGCATCTCTGCTGCAGACGTTTCACTGTTTCTTCCCCATAGAGCCCCGCCTTTACTTGTAGGATGCAAAATGTCACCTGGCTGATTTCACCCTTTGCCTCGTGTCCCTTTCAACGCAGCAGGAGGGATCAGGCTGAGCACTGAAAAGCGAAGAGGTGTACAAGTGTTCCAGGCGTTTTTTTTCCTACGAGCAGCAATTTCGCTTGTGGTCAGAGTACAGTCATCTCCGGAGGCCTGGTCTGTGTTTTCTCCCTCAGCTTTGGTTCCCTTAACAGTCTCTATTTGAATTTGGAGGGAGCAAAAGAGAGGTGGAGGGAGTGCCTGCTAAGGGCTGATGGGAGCAGATGGAGAGTACAGGGGTTACTGTCAGAGAGAGAGCCTCTCTCCTCTGCTTATCTCAAACTCACTCTCCGTCTGATCACGAATCATAGCCCTGACTCAACTCGAGCAAAAAAAGAAGAAAGCCGGAGCCCCCTCAGCTATCTTCATTGCTTATACCATATTTCTCTCTTTCTCCTCTCTGTCTCTCTCCCTTGCTTTCCAACCATGCGACTCGGGGCGGCGTGCTGGCCTTTAAAAAGGCAAACTTGTAATCTGATAATTAACAATCTGCTAAATTTCTCAAAAGGAAAACAGTCATGAGAAATGTCTGCCTCATGCCTGTGAGTAGGATGACCTTTTGCGAGGCTGGAATGGCAGACGAGGCGAGGCGACTCACTTAGAAGCATTTAATTAGCTCTGCTCACGGCTGTGTAAAAGCGCTGCCAATGGACAGAGGAAGGAGGACGAGATGGAGGAGAAGGGAGGAGGAGGAGGAGAAGGAAAGATAATCGGGGAGCGATGGAGGCATGGGGAAGGAAAAACACTAGTTCCAGCTGTCTTATCGTACTATATTTGTCCATCTTTATGCAACAGTAACATCTACTACAGCAGTGAGTGTGGAGTGACGGTGGAAGAGGAGTGGAGGGGAGTAGGATGGAGAAAGAAATCAGTAATGACTAGCCTTTTTGGGCTCTGCGATATTTCCTCTTTCTCTCGTTGTTGTTGTTATTGTCGACTCCACAGGGAGTTGACTGTCGTAGCCTCAAGCGTCTGAGTTCATGAAGTGTGCCTTTATAGTGTGACTCAAAAAAGGAGAATCAGGACTCTCACCACCAAGCACTTTAATTCTGTCCTTCTTCTGTTTTTGTTCTTGCTCTTTTTCGCCGTGCCACACACTAACCTCAGCGGCAGTATAAGAACATATCAGCCCTTTGGCATATTCAGTGGCTTCCCCTTGTATGTCAGCGCTCATCTGCTGTAAATAGAACAAAGCTTGTAAAGCAGTAAGAAATGCTTTGGAGACACGCTCTCTTCGTTTTCAGGAGGCTCCTCCGCTGTTCTTACATTCTCAACATGAGTATCAACCAATGAGCCCCATGTCTCTATTGTGTTCCTTATATTTCCTTATGTATCTTATTGAGTATTTACTCTGTAATGATACAGTTCCCCCAACTGCGATCATTTAACTTTTTTGCTTCACTGCTTTATTGCTCCATGGCACGATATGGAAATGCATTCCTTAAATCAAACAGAGCACACTGCCATAACATCAAACGCAAACTGACACTTCACTTTGATTTATTGGCGGAGAAAGGGAATAATATATTTCAGAAAATCCATAAACAAAACAGCCAGAGGAAACTGATGGAAGTCAATTTAACAAAGTCAATAAGGGATCATTATTCCACCTCATTTCAAGCACACATAGACAAACAGTGAGTGAGATATTAGCATTGCGACTCCGAAAAGCAGACAGAGCTAATGCACTTAGAGGGTTAATCACTGCATTTGTATGCAAATATGTATTTAAGTGTGTCTGCCCTTATGGGAGGGTTTAATGAAGGAACTGGGCCCAGGCAGTAGGTGACATTCAGCGCCTGTGTAACCTCAGCGGATAGCTTCCCTGACGCTATTTGTGAATGTTAATTGCTTTTCAGCCGCCGCCTCCCCACTCTCCACCTGTCCCTCAGTCCTGAGCAACATGGGACTATCCCTGTCCTTTATGCCAAAGCTGTTGTTTGAAAGAGAGACAATCCCCCCAGGAATAAGGTTTGTTGTGTCGGAGCATTGCACCAAATCTGATGCCTGCATGATAAAAGTGTGCCAGCGCTGAAGAATAATAATAATAAAAAAGTTAGAAGCTTCAATTATCGGATATCTGACCTCTTTGCTGTCTGGCTGTGTACCTGTTGGAAAGGATGGAGTGAAATCCTTTCGCCAGCATGTGTGGAGAAAAAGCGGCGTAAGATTTGCATATCCAATTGAACAGAAAGCTCATCTGTCCAAATATGATTTTGTGTGAGAGGACACGGCGTAAGACTGTTTAGACCAGCCTCTGTATATTAATTTTTCCAAATCTTCCCGTCCACAAGTGCACACAAGAAGAGAGAGGAGAGGAGGTGAGATGAGGAGAAGGAGAGGGAAGATAGAGATCTTTCCATTTCTGACAGGGAGCTTTGAATTGAGGTAATCCACAGAACTGTGAAAATTAAAACCTCATCTGTTTGAAAAAAATGCAAATAGACCTTTTGATTTAGCTGCAGAAGGAAATTTGCCCAAATCAAAAGATTAGTACCAATACTTATGGATTATGTTTCACTTTTATGCTCAGTCTACTCACTCCCACTCCTTTTTTTCTTACTGTTCCTCCCTCTCTTTCTCCCTCTCTCTCTCTCTCTCTCTCGCTTCATCCAGATTTCCGTCAGTGTATTAAGATCTCACTGTTTCACAGAGAGGTGGAGAAGAAAGGGGAAATGGATACAGACAGAGAGAGAACGAGAATTTGATACACTGTGAAATCCACCTGTGATCTAAATTTGGCCCATAACGCTGTATCAGGTACAATCCATAAGTTATTTTCTCAGCCTATTAGCGGGATTCACATTGGCAAATGAAATATTCAACTTGTTAAATCAGGATTCAACATCTTCCGTCTTGTTGCTGCAAAGTAAAGGCCAAATCAGCACCTGTATTTGTCAGAGTATTTGCTCATAAGTAAACAGTGCATCTGTTCTGAATTTATGCCGGCTTGTGATGAAAGTGACACTAAACATTTATGAACGCCATGAATCTGTGTTGAAACACTGACCATTTAGTCCAGAGTAGTGTTTAATGGGCTTCGTTAAGTGGACAACATTGTTAAGTCTGTTTCATGGCTATCACCTGCTACAGCTAACAACCCCTCTCTCTCTTTTTTCTTTTTTTTTTTGTTTTGTTGCTTGCAGCCTCCCTCTCAGCTAGCGATTTTCAAGCAAAAGCCATATAAATGCTAACAAAGGCCCATTGATTTTACTCTGTTTGTGTGTGTGTGTGTGTGTGTGTGGTCGTATCTGGCACATCAATCTCATTAACATGGGAAGCTTGGGGTGAAGGCCTCAGCTCGGAACAAATGAAAGACGTAAATTCAGAATGTCTCGCGCACAAAATAATGCAGTGTGTTGAACAGTGGCGTCCGCAGCCTGCAATTATTCGACCACATAAGAACAATAAACCTAAACAGTAGTAAACAGAGAAGAGGAGGGGCGGGGTGATAGAGGACAATTTATCTCCTCTAACGCACCAAGGTTAACAACATAGAGATGTGTGTGTTTGTTTAAAAAAAAAAGGACGCTGTAAGTTGTCACCATGGCGTGCTGACATTAGAGAGAAAGGGCACAGGGATCACAGGGATCAGTGTGTGTATATGGCGATATGAAAAAGTGTCCTGACAACAAGCCTTTCACACGTTATTGAGCCCAGAGAAGCATGTGGCTGTAGTGGGTTGTCAGGTAAGATACTGCTCACAACAAAGGAAGGTTAGATGAGGGGACATAGTGTGTGGAAACAGTCCCTGTAATGCTCGTAAATGATGCACCACAAAGTCACACAACAACCATCCCTATGCAGCTACAAAGTTGCTACAAATGATGACATTTTTAGACACTGTTTTTTGAAAGGAAAGGACACCTTATTGTCAGGGGTTTGTAAATCCTGTCAGAAAGTTGCACAAGAAAATTCATGATACTTTATGAAATAGGTGTTAGTTTCTTGGTGGTGTAGAGAAGTGGCTCTGCAGTGGCTGCTGTTGGACAGTTGTATTGGCAAAGCTTCTCAGCCAGCAGAGGGGGCTTATGTAAAACTGGATTGTGCAAACATGGCTAATATAGCTTACTCCATTTTGGAATCTGGTCCTCTACTTCCAAAAAAGCTCCATCAGGACAGTTCAGGATCAGTAAATGACACAAATTAATGTTGAACCTCTGTGAGAAGGTGCACTGGTCGCAGCAATTCCATTAAAAATGAATTTATTTCTGTAAGAAATTCTGCTGATATATGCTGCCGTGATCAAACCTAAACCTGAATTCAAATTCATTTCTCGTTTGTCACACTGTGCAAAGTGGGTCTAATAAAGTCTTTGTCATAATCTGCATTTTTGCACTGTCAGATGAAAGCCAGTTGCATCACAGTGCTACAGTCTAAACAGAAAAAGGCAGAAACATGTCATCAACTTGCGTCATCGGTATGTGCTGCTGCTATGTTTTTGTTTGTTTGTCACCATGTGTCGTAGCAACAGTCACAGTGTGGGATTTCTGACACTGCTGGCATTTTTATTGAAGGAGCAATAGGGTGGATAAATAATGGTCCAATCCAGATGCTAATGTGTTATTTATTCTCAGTATTTGCTTTCAAAATCAAACAGGTTGGGTCGTAAAATCTGAATCTGGAGCTGGCAACTGGCCTCATTGCCATCCTTTCCGTCCTTCCCCTCCCCCCTCTCTTCCCGCTGAATGTGGAGGACGAACGCGTCACGGCGCTCATAAGCCTTTTTAATCAGCGTGAGAGATTGCCCACATATCTGTTAACTCTGTCACTAATGGCTATTCTTCCTCATTAGGGAATGCTATCGCTCCTCTCCCTCTACAACATGCAGGCGTGATCAATTCCTCTATCATTTAGGACCAGATCAATCTCGCAGCCCCTCTTCCTTTTTAAACTTCAATATCTTCCCCTTCCATCATGATGCATTACAGCATCTAATTAGTCACGTAGCCTGGGGAGTGGAACTGGAGCAGTGGGACCAGGTCTGTACATTCAAGGTGGGCTCCAGTGGTATAGATCTTCTTTATTAAAGAAGCAAATCCCTTATACCCACAGAAAGTACAAAGGGCAGATAGTGTAATATCCTTGGATATTGACAGTTGGTGAGGTTCAGTATTTCAACAGTTACTTTGCGGCAGTGTGTTGTATTGTAAAACATTGCACTCTGGTCCTTCGTTCCCTCAGTGCGTCTCATATTAGCGCTTCAGGTGTATTTTATATGTATATGCCAGCCTTTGCAAACCCCAGAAAAAAAAACCATACATTTTGTGCTTGCAAGCACAGTTTGATGCACTGCCATAATATCTGCAGCACCTGTCAAAACGTGTTTTGTAGCTGCATTGCATTTTGGTCTATTGAGGTTACTATGAGTAACTTCTGCTTCAACTCTGCAAAAAAGGTCGCCATCTTGACTTGTCACTTGTCGGAACATAACAAATGTGGCGAGATTATTTTTCCTGTCTCCGAAAGCAAACGAATATGCCTCTCAAGTCAAATTTTGGGTGCAAACATCTGTTTTGCTTCAATATATTGGCACTCATTGTACTGGAAACAAATGGAATAATTTTTTCCAACTGGCATGTAGCAAATAAACCTCTCAAAAAACTAAATTGGTGAGGGATAGGCATAGCTGCTATGTTGACATTATTGCAGTTTAAAGGTGAGTGTTTCCTTTAAGAGTCAGATAAAGTCTTAGCCTTTGGATGGAAGTGAATGAAAGTATGAATGGGCGTGCTTTCAGCGAGGGCTTTTGGGAACCATTGTTTCCTCAGCATTTAGCTCTGTTATAAGGTCAATACGGCTATGAAAGCTTTAGAGACACATAACACACTTATAAAACCTGAGTGTAAAGTCTTGCCTTGCAGCGTAACAACAAAGCAAAGACTCAAAGTGCTGTATGGTAGAAAGCCGCTGTAAGCATGAACAAAGCGTGCCAAGAATAAAAAGATATACAGAAGGTTGTTGCTTTGTTTTTTTCTCAAGAGGTGTTGCCAGTTCCGTGAATGATAATTAGACGCACTGTTTTGATGACGGTTTAATCAAGCAGCCGTGATAGTAACTTTCCTCCGTGCAGAATCTGTTAACTGGCAGCACAAGGTTAAAAAACAGTACACACTTTAAGTTGTGAAATACTCAGGGCACATCACTTTGAAATGTTACACCTGAATAAGGGTGGATTTAATTATTAGGATTTAATTATTATGTGTATTTCATTGCTTATGCACAACTTTGCTGAACTAAGATGTTAGCTTCTAATAGATTAACAGAAAGCTTTTTTCCTTCTTTTTTTGTAATAAGGCTGTCTGTTAGCTTAGCCTGCCTCGCTCTGCTCCCTAACCTTCGGCTGCAGAGAAATTGTAGGTACCAAAAGCTGTTGTTAGCTCTTTCCGCCATGCCCCTGTCCATCCCACTGTAGAGAGGGAGGTGAAGAAAGAGGACAGGGAGGTATTATTTATTAATAGTCAGTCTCCCCAAAGCTCTGTAAAACATCCTGTTGAGCTCCCCGAGGTGAGTGCTCGGCTTCAAAGCAATTAAAACCGAGGCTACGAGAGTGGGAAGACAGCAAAAGGAAACTGGAAAGAGAAGGAGAAAGAGGAAAGAGGCACGGTCAGCCACAAGGCCGGTGCGTTTAGCTGGCTGAACAGTAAAATACTGTTCATTCAGCTTTTATGCCTGGGAGGACAGGGGCCCTGAGCGGAATCAACTCTCCATGTCAGGGATCCCTTGTCTGAGTTTAAAGCCCCAGTGAGCCTTGGGACAGGCAAAACCCTCTCTGGGGGATTTTATAAGCAGAAAAAGTGAATGTAGTGATCCTCTCCCTTTCTGTCCCTCTGAGTCATGTTAAGAAGTTGCGGAGGAAGGGTAAAAAAAAAAAAAAAAAGAAACGTGAAGTCTTCTCAATGTCTCGTCTATTTTTTCTGTCAAAAACCATTCATACGTTGGAAAGCATTTAAGTGGTTTGGAGGTTCGAATCAGCCTTTAGGTGTCAATGCAAGGTTAGGTAAGAGATTACTCTGTGGTATGTTTGCCCTATGATAGACTGGTAACCACTGCGGGGTGTTTACCTGCCCACCGCTGGATGCTGGGATACCCTCCAGCCCCCAACAGACTCTTGTGAAAACAGATGGGTATCAAACAACATGGGGGTCAAATCGCCCAAGGCATGCAACGGGTAGGAACATCTTGATATATCTCCACCTTCCAAAGCATCACTCTGAGATGCAGAAACAGTCGCAAGGTTTCTCACCCTGTATCCGAAGCCACTCATAAACCACAAACCTCATAAACTAGCATGAAGTAAGGCTGTGCCTATATCCATCAGTAAGTGCTGTTAGGCATCATAAAGGCAGCTTAAGCACTCTTTAATAAATCTAGGTTTTACATGCCTCTCAGGCATTTTCTCATAAAAACCTGAAAGGTTTTGGCGAGTCATTCTCTCTTATGGTCTTGTAAAATTTTAGCATCCTCCTCTGACCACAATGACAATATGAACATCTTTAGCAGAGGCTTTTGTGCTTCCAGAAGCCCTTAGAAGCCTCCAGAAGCCTCGTATAATTGCCCTCAGACAATGCTCTATCATGGTGTACCCTGTTGGCCCTCCATTTTCTTCTTATTTCTCTTTCCATTCCTCTCTTGTCACTTGCCATCTATGATTATATTTGTCATGAGCTTGATTTGATCAGAGAGGAAAAACTAGAGAACGAGGGGATCTGTGAATAACTTATGAGTGCTCCCTCCTTGAAATTGAGGAATTATGATACGTATATTAGTTCCACTGCTTTGCTATTCTGTGCCCATCGTCAAGGTGGGTTATGCAACTGAATAGGCTGAGACAAAGTAACTATTTTGGGCAGAAAGGCTGTGTGTTTTTCCTCAGAGGCATGAAGGAAGAGACGCCTTGTCTCCAGGACAAAAAAGACAATAAAAAGACAAAAAAAAAAAAGAGCCAAAGTGTGGAAGCACTGGCAAATACCTTTGCATGGGAGGTAGTGAAGAAGACGATTATTTACAATGACAAGTAGTGACTGGAGGAGACACATCCATCAATCCATTTTCTGTTTATTTGGGTCCAGGTCTAGATGGCAGTAGGGTAGCCCGAAAAGTTCCTCTTCACATCATTCAGCTCTTCCTGGGGGATCCCAAAGGGTTCCCAAGCCAGACAGAATACGTAACCTCTCAAGTGTGCTCTGAGTCTGCACCATGTCCACCCTCCCCACTGGATGTGCCCGACCATACTTCCACAGGAGGCAACTGATCATTTGACTGAACCACCTCAACTTGCAGCACCTTTATTCTGAGCTCCTTCCAGACATCCCTGAGGGTCGGCTGAGACGCCCCGTGCAGGAAGCTCATATTGACCTCTTGATTCCACAGTCTCATTCTTTCTGTCACCCGTGATCTATAAGCACTGTCCTAGACTGCAACCTTGAAAAAGGCATTTACACCAAGACAGCCCGAGCTACGTCCCCATCACATCCACCACTGTCCCCTGGCCTCTACAGATATTTCAACTACCTCACTGACCTTTGCTGGAGAGATGGGTGATGTTTCCCCCAAGATCTTCATTTTAGCCTCATCCTCAGAGTGTGTGTCTGTGTGTGTGTGTGTGTGTTAGTTGGGTTAGGAGTTCCTCAAAGCGCTCCACATGGGTATATTCTCAATCAAGGTCAGCAGTTTTTGTCCCTTGCTGATAACAGCCTGGTTACCGCCCACATCCAGAGTTGTCTGACGGTTTGCCAAAAAAGACGTCTCCATGGCACGCAGCACACTTTATCTACATTCAAGTTACTGCTTTCAGGACCACATACGCTGGATTCATGGCACCTAGGGACTTCCTTAGGCTATCCAAGCCCAAAAGGCCACCCTTTGATGGTTTTCTTCACTGGCAGTTTTTTGGGTTTTGACCATCAGGTACAGAGCTGAGCTTCTGGCTATAGTTCTGAATAGCTGTGGTGGCCAGAAGGTATCATAATTTTCAGAGATAATTTCACTATGCATCATTTAGCAACTAAGTCTCACATCTTATAATCCATTATTCCATTTGGTTTCTGCTGGGTTTGATTTAATTAACTTGTACTGACCACAAGTGTGGGCAGTTTTTTTTTACCAGCTGACCTGATATATTTACATATTTGGATCTCAAATGTTGGAGCTTGACTAGTAAAGGCCCACTATGAATCATTTAAGACTGGAATTGAATAATCTGAACCACATCTTTGCCTAATGAGTACCAAAGGGATAGTCAAGAGATGGTCAGAACCACTTTAAAATGATTCACTTGCCATTTGCCTTTCGTCAAATCTAGGATTTTGCATATCTTGGGCAAAGCTCTCCGATATCGGTATCATTTAAAATGACAGCGGCACTTTCAGATCTTTATGGTATCGTTTTTGGTGTTTTTTGTAAATGTCCATTTTTATTTAAATGTGCAGTGAACTCAAAATGTACCAAGGGGAGTGAATACTGAAAACACCTTAATGTCCTCCAGCCACCAACTGTTTAACCTCCGCCACACGCATAAGCAACTGCAGCATAAGCCACATTGAACAAATGAATGAATGAAGGACATGTAGCCACAGAAGGCAAAAAAAAAACAAAAATCAAAGAATTATTGAGGCACTCTGGACTAAAAGCACACTATTCGCTGCATTCAGTAATGAAATATAACTCACCTTTCAGAGAAATGATAGCCTGTATTTAGAGAAAGCTCTGTATTGTAGCCATTTAAGCGTGGATACTTTTATAGCCTGTCTGTGCTTTCATGAATCCCTCAAAGAAGGGATGGCGTATGCACTGAAGCACTGTTTTCTTAGAAAAGGGGAAATGTAATGAAAAGTAAAGTGACTACAAAGTAAGCACAGTGATTCGGTTATTGTCTCTCTTTTTCTTTTGGGGAACTCCTGACAACAGCAGCAACCTGGAGGTTGAAGGCTACATAGATAAGTCTGAAGTTCATAAGATACTATCTGTGGGTCCATCAGTCAAAACACACTTGCCGGGCTGCTGAGGTTTACTTCACTCCCTCCTCTCCTCTCCTCCCCCCCAGATACCTTCCACTGTCCGCTTCAGGAATATTAAATATTTGAGCCGGCCCTGCTGCAGATGCGATGCCATTGATTTTGTGTCAATCCCACAGGCCGCAGTAACTTGATTTGGTATCAGTGATGGCTAAATGAGACTTCTCCAAGCAGGAGCATAGAGAACGGAAGAAGAGGTGAAGGGGAGACGTTTAGAGAAGTACAGCACAGAACACTGGTTATTGTCTCCTCTTCTTTTCAACGCAGGGAGCCCTTCAAAAGCCTTGGAGTATTCAACCTGCAGTATTAAACCTGATGACAGACGTGCTTCTTCCATTTTTTAACATTGCGCAGTAGAGCTAACAGGTCTGAGCCACATCCCTCTGGGTTTCTTTGGCGCAAGTTACATTTTCTTAAAGCAATGTTCATCATAACTGATTCTGCTCTAATGAGGATTGTATCCCCCTACAGTGCTGAGTGCCTCAATGGAGTCAGCAGTGAGCTTAATGCAATTAAGGCCGCAGCCGCCTCGCAGAGCCACTTTGACTTTGTGAGAGACTGTTTGCACAGCTGCTTCTTTAACTCTGCTTAGCTGGCTTTGTCCACATTTGAGTGCACGAGGCTCTCTCACTGGACTCTGTTTGACTTGTTTTACTTGCCATCAACTTGACTTGTTTGACTTTAAAGATTACTGTGAATCGAAGGTGTCTGTTGATGCAGATTTAAAGCAATTAGGAAAAGTATTTTCTTTCTCTAAGTAAAGTCTGGACAAAGAAACCGACAATCTCAGCACAAGCGAGAGTCTCCATGCAGAGTGTTGTAGGCGCAGTGATATTGGAGGGTCTTCCTCAGTTTGACTGTGTGTGAGTGTGTGGGTGGAAGAGAGGAGAAAAACAAGCATGAAGCAACATTTCATTTGGTTTACACCGTGCGTTTGGTTGTGCATATGCAAAGGTTTGATTTTATGGGAAGTAACATATAAACAACTGAGAAATGTAGTGCTGTTATCTGAATTGTGATGCTGCATTGTGATTCACCATAAACCCTGACAGAGGCTCTGTTTTTTGCCACATGAGTGGCAGTGTTCCCACCTTCCTGGCTGGAATCCTCTGTGGGCCACGTTCGCTCCATCCAATGGCTCAACATTGCCACCAAGTGGTGAATTCCTGCCATGTCCCCCCCACTTGGGCACAAGGTTAACAGCTCCAGATGCTTGCAGTCAGTGCACCGCAAGGGGACGGCATTGCAGATGCAGGTGTCATGGCGGGTTCACAAAGATGAGCAGACGTCAAATCATCGCAGAGCTTGGCGGCGGTCCCAGTTTTTGATGAGCAGACATCAAATCAATAATCTGTTCATTAGTCTTACAAGAGGAAATTTAAGAGTGATGTGCTGCTCAAACAAATCAATATTGCATGTAGTTACTTACTGTGCCAAGTCCGTTTCTCCATCCATGATAACCTTTAATGCATATCTATAGCTGCTAAAATGCCTACCTGCCAATACGTCTGGCATAAATAGCTCTCTCTATGGCCTATCAGGGGGCTGTGCATTGCCATCTCTGCCTAATTGCTCAGGACTATAGACCTGTACCATCTGTTGAGGGGGCAAATGACATCTTTGCCTGAATGTCTTAACCATCAGGCCTCATATCTTTCCCTTCCTTGCAATCAAGGTCACAGTGTGAAAGTGCTAACAATGAGTGAGGTTATTTCCCTCCTGACTCCATTACTATGTAATTAGCTGCGGTGCTATTCAGTTTCCCTCATTTCAGAATTTTCAGATCGATATCACGCAGGCTCCCCGTTAAATGGCTGTGCTGCTAGGAGGGCTTTTCTATGGCTGAATGGGAGGTATCAATCACTTAGGGCTAAAAGAGACGTTCGATGTTGTAGTAGCCGATGACCACACACACTTCAGACGTGCAGGCACAATCTGCAGGCTTTGAAGGAAAAGTGTCAGCGGAGAGATATGGGGCGTGTGACATTTCAAAAGGGATATTACATCACAGCGTCAGATTTACGACATGGCTCCCAGTTCTTTTTGTGTATCGACCATTATTGCGGAAAAGACACAAATGTCAACATTTCAAAACTGAATGGATTGTTTGCAGGGTCACTGCCTGGCCATTGCTTCAAGGCCCTGATCATCTCTGTGTGGAGTCTGTGTACTCTTCCTTTGCGTCTCCTTCTCTTGGCCATCAATGTGATTTTCTTTGTCTATTTATCAATGATGGGCCCAGTATTTCCTGGCTAGAACAGGCTGCAGGAAATTAATGAATCATTGTTGCATAATAATGCAGTTAACTCTGCGTTAATTCACTGCTTCTACAGTATGTATGTACCGAGGTCAATGGGCCAAGTTATGAACACATCACCTCTGCAGTTCATCAGCCCATTGTGAGCTGACACAGCCCCACAGGAGAGCATTTAGCAGTATCATAGCACTGGATGAAATATGAGCAGACTCAAAGGTTGGACATAGAGGGATCAATGTCCTTCCATTGAACCGAACATACAGAGTGGGAGCCAGGCAATCAGAGGCCCAGACTGACTTCATCTCTGAGAGTAATTAGATGTGGCATCGACTGCAACGACCATTCGGGGCAGGTTATTAATGTCTGTTACAGACAGTCAGAGGACATCGGATCATGGTCACATGAAGGATGGCAGAAGTGTGTAATGGCAGTTAAAGAATCGATTTCAACATCTGGGCTGAGACTGGATTGTTTGGGAGCGGGCGTGGTTAGAGGCTTCGTTGTGAAGCAATTGTTGTGAAATGGTCTTAGTTTGGAAATGATGAAAAAGTAGTTGAATCAATAAGTTACAATGTGCTGTGGGCTAGTCCAGTAGTATTCTACTAGCTGCCTCAGTGTGGTCTGCCTTTGTCTTATGTTTTAACTGAACTATTTTGGATTGTGCTTTCATTGCAGGGGAAGATTCTAGCTATAAAACAATTACAGTACTATTGTAAATTTAGCCCACTCCCTAAAATATCATCTCTAAGATTAGCAAAGCTTTCCAATTCTTCAAGTTAAAATATGAAAATTACCTAAATTGCTATCAGCTTTCACCTGGAATTATCAGTACTAACAGTGATGTGTGGGCTATCTGAAGTAAAACACACTGTATTTTTAGATCAAAGCAGCTGCATAAAGATGGAAATATCCTCTTCTCAAGTAAAAATGGATGAATATCTACCTTTGATTCATACCGACAAAAATGAAAACATGGCCACTGACTGAACTACCATTTCAGAAAGACAAGACAAAACTTGTTTTTGTTCAGTATCATTCTTATTAGTCACAGAAATTCTCGATCAGAACACATATTAGAGTGATGCCTGCTGCATTTGATACTGGGGAATCGTGCGGGGAAGCATGACAGTCTGAAAAGATTCATTCACAGAATGACAACAAACATCCTTCGTCAGGCAGGGAGTGACACAGAAGGACCGGCAGCTATTTGGCTATTTATACAGAAAAATAAATACCAGCAATGTGAGGAGTCTCATTCAATGACAAACCAGCAGTTAACAATATGGCACTCAAAGTCTGAATTCATCTCTCCACAGGCACAATGCAAAGGAAACATTTCCTCTGTCTGCAAGACTTCATGTTTCCTAAATAAATGATATCTTGGCGTGCAACATTAAAATATAAAAAATCCCCAGCAACAAAGGCGTGTGGCCAGAGAATAGAGGCATGGAGGGAGAAGCATGCAGAATAAAAAGAGCAAAATACAACTTGCATCAAAACAGATTCTCAGGGAAATAATATTTATACACTGCTGTCAAATGAAAAGCCTCATTACTCCAGTTTTGGTATTTTTCTTTTGATTATCTTATTTTCACTG
Organism: Scortum barcoo; assembly: GCA_023238725.1. Classification (NCBI taxonomy): domain Eukaryota; kingdom Metazoa; phylum Chordata; class Actinopteri; order Centrarchiformes; family Terapontidae; genus Scortum; species Scortum barcoo. The sequence goes on along the minus strand of CM041532.1, from coordinate 21,488,944 downwards.
ACAGTCTCAGGACCCCACATCTCATTCGGAAACTGATCAGCAGGAAGTTAACAATTTTGCCTCCTTTCTCCTCTGTCAACATATTTATTGGGAAAGACGAGCTCTTCATCTGACAGCAGCATTTGACTGCTACATTCACAGTACTGCAAGAGGATAGATCACCTATCAGTGCACAGATACAAGACAGTACTGTATACTGAAAACAACACAACAGTAAGTGCTATAGGACAGTTACTGATATTCAGGTAAAGATGACAAAAATATAACAATGTTCAAAGTCCATTCCGATTATAACTGTCCACACAGTCATTTCAGCCGTTTGTTTTGCTGGCAAAATAGTTGCTTTTGTCACTGGGCCCAACAAATCAACACTGTTTTGTCTGACATTAAAATTGGTCCTATTATTGGTCCATTGAAATGTATTTCAGAACAAGATGATGAACAATAAAGATCAGAGCTTCTCAGATAAAGAGGACAGTAGCTTAGTCCGGGTGGCTGGTTTACATTCTTGGCAATAACAGCACCTCTTTTATGTTTTAAAGAAAAAAAAGTAGGTGGCCACTCCAATTTGCAAGTGCGCTCAGATTATAAACTCCACTGACTTTAACATTCCACCGAGAAAATACAATTTTGTGGATTCTTTTTTTAATATATAGTAAATTTTACAGTAACACTCTTGGTCGACATCGAATCAAAATGCAGACATTTTACACAGAAACAATACAAAGACATTCCATTCACATTGGTCGTCACATTCATGTGAGTTAGCTGGAGTGGAGTTGCTGTTTCAGTATGTGTCCACTGCGTGGCAGCATGTAAGTATCCTGGCTTGTGTTCAGTGCATTTTCTCCTCGGTGTCGAGAGCTGTAAAACTGACATACTGTAGCACATTCTGTGTCTGGCTCCCGACAGTCGCTGTTTTGGCTTCTTGCACACCAACCGTAGGAGGGATTCTAAAATAGAGAGCTGGAGACTGTCACTGGCCTGTTCATCAAACTCACACTTCAGCTCAAAGCTCCTGCAAGGATTGTGAAACAGTGACTGTGATACATGCAGCAGTTTAAAAGGTGTAAAAACTGGAGGAAAATACCTACATGAAGACACATCAGTATTGTGATAAAAGTGTATAATGCTGCGCCCATTGAAAATCTGGATCACCAATTGGGCAAAGCAGGCAACAGACCTGGGACCCCAACCCCATCAGTCACTATGTGTCAATTAGTTTAAGGTAACATGACTACATATTAATTACAATACCAACCAAAATAATAAAGGGCCTTAAGGTGGCGATTATTATCTTACAGAGGCTGTGTCAAAATCTTGTCGAATAGTTTCAGTTGATACTCTCTGATACATATTCCTAAAAGAATTTGTGTTTCATCAAATCTTTTACAAACCAATGGCTACATTTTTGCTGCGCAGCCCAAATAGATGGATCTGTCTGTGGTCTCTTGGATTCCTAAGCCTGTTCAGTTGGTCATTTGCTAAGTTATGCGTTGGCAAACGGCCAACGCATAACTTAGCAAATTGGTGGTTCTCAACATGGAGGTCGGGACCCCCTGATGACGAGGCAACGAAAGAACAATCCTCAGATAAAATAAAAATTAGGTTTCATTTTTCCTTTTATGTCCTTTCACTGCTTTTCTCCTGTAAAATGCTGATTAGTTTTACCTCTGCAGCCCTGTATAAAAAAGATTTGTAATTCAAATCCAACACTGATTGAGCGGCTCATACGAACCCTGTGATGAGAGGCTGTGATTCGGCATCGCTGTTTTAACGGGCCACAAGCCAAAGAGGCTGACAGGTCATACTGCACTTTATCGATCTCTGTATTTGGATTGTCCGAATAGAGTTCGTTTGTTTGATTTTGAGGGAATAGGTCAACATTAAGAGTTAGATAAGAAGGTTTACACCACTTTTGTATCTGTCGGTTCATTTGTAGCTAGCCAGCGGTCAGTTACATTAACATGAAGGCGGGTAACAGTTAGCCTGGTTGGTTATGTCCATCTACTCCTTTGGTCAGCAATCAAACAGCAGATGTTCAACAAACGTGGCTATTTATTCAGCTATATATCTGCTGCACCTGCTCTCTACAGGCTGCATGACATATTGCTGTGAATATTAACGACACACAATGCACAAATTCTTTTCACACTACTTTCACCCTGTTGCTGTCATCTGTATAACACCTATTAACGGAGGCTATAATTGAGCAGATTGCGTCACAAACACAGGTTATGCAGCGTTCTGATTGTGGGAGGTAGCCATAGTAAAAGCGTATAACCTACAGCTACATGTTTCATGCTTTTAAAACTGTTCTTGCCGATGGTATATGAAGAACTTCGCTTGAGTCAAGAGTCAAGTTTCAGGACACCAGGAGTCATTCTGGGTAAAATTAGCTAATTATGAAACTCAAGTAAAAGTCGAGTAGAAACACCAAAGATAAGTAGGCAAACAAAAAATCTCAAACAATAATAGGTGTGATGTCATGAACAGTGTGAGAATAAATGCGAGGAAGCGAAGTAAACATCTCTCTCTCACCTGGTTATAGGTGGACATCAAACACTCCTTCCTCCACCGTCTCTATATCCTCTTCAGCAATTACTGATGGAAACGGAAAAAAAAGTGAGGGTAGGGAAATGAAGAATAGATTGATCAACAAAATGAAAAGAGCCAGGCAGGGCGCCACTTTTGCTAATGTCTGATGAAAACACTGTATCTATGAGTCACGGACCTCGCTGCGATGGGCCAATCACATTTCCATTGCAAATTACATTCTATTGTTTGAGAATATCTCCCGAATGTCGGGGCTCCATATGCTTGGAAGGAGACAAAAGCACCCTTCAAAAAGTGGAGGTGCTACCGCGGTGACATGATGCGCTAAAAATGTGTTAAGCTTTACTATTCTGAGAGGATGACTGCTTTTAAGAAAATTGTGTTTTTCTTGCCAGTGTTTTTGCACTTTTAGGAATGTGAGGGTGTTTTTCATGAGCATGTTAATGTATTGTGTCTTTCATAAAATCAAGAAAGCTAACGTATATATAACGTAAGTATTTTATGCTGCATAATGTCACATGGAAAAGACAGAAGCTTCACACCTAAAATACAATTAACCAGTCTTTAAGTTTGGGTGTAAGCTGTAAATCCTGAAGATTTTAATGTATTTGTCTTTCGCAGCACCTATGGTGATAATGGCTAATTGCAAGTTTGTTTTTGAACCTCACTTCCCAAGTTTCATCATCTGTACTCAATAATCTTTCCTTTGTTTGTTAGACTACAGAAACCATTTACTCACAACTCTAAAAGAGACGAGAAAAAACAGGATGCTGATGCTGCTTCACACACAGGTGAGTTAAAGAGTCAGCCCTAAAAGCCTTGTTAAAAGCTGTGCTGCCGACACACCAGGTCATAATACTGTAAATACTATAGGCTCAACTACTGTGTTGAATCGTTCGGTGATCGATAGTGACAATTATTTAAATGATAAATCTTCAAGATTAAATCTTTCAATTCTGATTCTAAATGTACCAACAAACAAAACATACCTGCATGTTTATTTTGTATATAAGTAAATATACATAAAAAGTACATCAGACAAGTACAACAGACAAATTTGTTGATTGTTCACCATTTTCAAATAACTTTGTAATCAAAACCTTAAAATGGCTTGAGATCAACTTTCCACATCACAACGTGTAAGTTCAGTGCTGGACAGTATTTGGCAACCAAATGAACAGACGGGCAGAACAATAAGCATAACACAGCAGTAAGGGATGTTAAAGGGTTTTTTTTGTTAGTCTAGATAATAAATTCATTTCAGCTATAGCTCTGCTTTTCAATAGATTTAAAGTGGCTTCATTTTTGAAAGCATTTCAACCAAATGACCCGTCAGACTGTCTCACATGCTGCTGGGTCAGGGTTTAACTACCAAAGCACCCCTCACCTGTGTTCTGCAGACTGGGTGGGGTGTTGGCAGGTGGTGGGAAGCTGTAGGATCTGGCCTGGAGGGCGGGCGGCGTCTCGTGGCTGATGCTCTTGGTCCTCTTCCGGCACTCGACAGCCAGGCGGCTCCGGCAGGCCTTGTGGCAGTTGACCCCGCAGGCTGCCGGCGGAGCGTTCGCGTGGAGGGGGGAGGGCCGGGGAGGCAGGGAGAGGGTGACGGGAGAGGAGAAGAGGACGGGGGGTCCGGAGGAGAGGGAGGGAGAGTCGCCGAGAGAGCAGGCGAGACGGGAAGAAAGGAGGCGAAGGCCAGGAGCGAGGGGAGGATGGGGGGCGGAGGGGAGAGAGAGGGTCAGACGGGGGGACGGGCGCAAACAGAAACATCTGGGCGAGCGGAAGAGCTATCGGTAACAGGAGAGAGCTCTGACATGCCATGCAGACACACGAGCACTGGCACGCACACAGAGTGAGGCCGACCGTGCCCGACAACAACTCTGTCAACCAAGGGGAGTCTGAGAGGAGGGGGGGCCATCGAGCAAGGCGTGACAAAATGTGAGAGTCAAAGAACATAAGCACTCACACAATAGTTATGTCAGTTTCTAAAATGTAATCTCTCCTCGACACTGCATATTTTCCTCAGCTTGGCTTAAAAATAGCTTGACATTTTGGGGAATATACTTACTTGTTTTCCAGCTGAGAGTGAGACAAAAAGATCAATACCACTCTCACAGCTGTCCACTAAGTTTGCAGCTACAGCAGAGCAGCTGGTTAGCTTAACATAAAGACTGGAAACGAGGAGGGGACGGCTATTCCGGGCACCGTGCAGCCATCTTATATTTACTGGACAAATGTGACGGTGGTATCGATCGTCCCATCTCGCTGTCAGCAAGGCGGTGAACGAGGACTTTGCCAAAAATGCCGAGCTACTCCTTCAGACAGAGCGGGCCAAAGACGGGAGGATGTCAAGACTTGTTGCTGTGACACACGTCGCATTGTATTGATATGAAAGTTTTCATTCCGTACTTTCACTGTGACGACACACTCATTCTGAGATACTGAGGTGTGTCAAGTCCTTATATCTAAAATCTACTGCCGCAAAACACACATCCTGCCACACACACACACACACACACATAGATTCAGAGTTCTCAACTCACTCCGCTCCTGGACTACGGAGGGTGATTCATTTCAATTATGTCCCTGCCGCTCTCTCTACCTCCCTGACTACGAGCTAACAATGGTGAATGGGGATGAATGGCTGTGGGGCTCTCTCATTGACTTCCCCTGGTCTCATTAATGCACTGGAACAAGCCAGACCACTCACACACTGCCTGTCTGACTCCAGAGGAGAGAGTGAAGTGTGAGTGTGGTGTGTGTGTGTTCACTCTCTCTTCTTACCTCCCGAGCATTTTTCACTCCTTTTGTCTCAACTGCAGCAATCATGGAGGCATGTTTGTCTTTTAATGACTGAATTACCTCAAAGCATCAGAGAAGAAAAATAAATAAAGAGGATTAAGAGACTACACTTGATCAAAGTAGAACGTGTCTTGGTAATTCGGGGTGCTGTGAACACTGGTACTCGTAAACAGACCGCAAGACCTCAAAGGCCCCAAGGAGCATTAATTACTCTAGTTGCTATGCAACTCAAATGTTTGATGATAACTTGCAAGCTATTTAATAAGCGTTAGTTAGCCAACCTGAGATTAACCTGAATGAATGAGGAAGCAGCTAATGACGAGGATAAGAACAAACAAAAGAGAGTTGGCCATTGAAATGCTTGTTTTTCAAGAAAAGAAGGGAAAGGATGTGAAAACTTTACACCCTCTGATGCACAAGGGCTCTGTCTACATACATGTAAGCTCTGTTTCTTAGATTATTATTGCAATGGCATGATAATTAACTTCTTCCAAAAATGAGAAACCAGTGGTTGTACAGGAAAAAAAAATGAACAAAATGTGCAGGGACACACACACACAGACAGCCAAGGGCTGTAAACAGCGATGGGAACTCATTTGTTGAACACTTAAAAAAGAAATTAAATCTTGCCCGTAAAATTAAATATGCCCACTCCAACTTCTCCCATTCATGAGTCTGAGCTGTAATCAGTTCTTTAGACACTCCAGCAGATGGAAACTTGCATGATTTGCATTTCAGATTTGGCATCATTTGCAAGTCTTTGCTTGACATCTGGATGGAAACATATGTAGTGTAGAAGTTATTTAGCGCTCTGACCGTCTGCAGATTATCACTACTTAATTTTTAGCATCAGCAGACACCACCAGCAGGACATAAATGGAGGGAAAAGAAGCAAACAGAGTGTGGGGTCTTTGAAGCTAATGGCCATGAGGATAAGAGGAAATAGGGGGTGGAGTGATGCCTGGGTGTACTGTATGTACATTTGTGAAATGAACCAGCTTCTTCAAACACTGGTCCACTGGGAGCCTTGAAAGGACAAATAATTGTGCATTGTGTGTACCGTCTCAGCTGATGGAGCTTATCCAGCTGTTAGAGAACAGAGTTGTGTGTGTGGACATTCATTAAAAGAGTCTGATATATTTGCCATGGTTTCTGTGTTGATGACATTTACTCAGCACTTCAACTCTGTCGATCTTTATCTACAGAGAGAGAGGGTATGTGTGTGTGTATGTGTGTGCGTGTGATGGCTGGGAATCGATGGTGTCAAATAGAATAGTTAATTCTTTGAAGGCTCTACCCTTTTGGGTGGAACACACACATCTGTGCAGCAGACGTCTAAATGAATCACTCTCTTACCTTTACACTTGTAGCCTTGCTTGTAGAAGCCCCATATCTACAACAAGACAGAGAGAAATAAAAGGAGGTGAGTTTTTTCATTTCCATTCAGGCAAGGTGGTCGTTACAATCATCTGGAAAATGCAGCAGTTACAGCTGATGGGAGATAAAAGGAAGGAACTGTGTGGCCAGAATTTCCTACTGAACAAATACAAGACCTTTGTTAGCACAAAAATCCTAATAATTTGCTGTATGCAAACTTTGTAAATGATACTCAAGAATCTGGTGGAAAATATTTTATAAACTTATCTGTTGGTAACAAAGTTGCAGAGAATTATAAATGTAAATATTTCATATTTTCTCAGTATAATTTATTGTTAGAAAAACAAGCTGAGATGAGTGTTTTTAAAGGGGTAAAAATTAGGAATCACTGCATTTAAAGATTTATATATGTTATCATATCTGTCATAACGGATCTGCCAGTGTCAGTGACGTTTTTCAGTGCATTTAATTTGTGACTTTCTACCCTATCTAGCTTGTTTGATTATTTTCAGACACACCATATTATCAAAGCCAAAGACTCGACGGTTGGTGATATATCTTGTGAAACGTGGGTTAGTGATTTGAAGAGATTAAATGGAAGCTCACGTTCACTTATCATAAAACCAACTTTCTGAGATGATGTGGTTGATATATCGTATTGCGTATCTATACTGTAACTGTAAGACCAAATAACCTGACACTGTTATTTATCAGCTAATTCAGTTAGGTTTCAAGCCTCTAATCTGTGGCAAAGAGTGAGGCGAAATGAATGGAAACCAATAACTGCCTGATAGGTAGGCAATTAATCTAAAAACATGTGCTTTGGAAGATGGCTCGCAGTAAAGTATACCCAATTAGCAGTTAATGGGCTAAAACATGTTAAAACACCCATATAGCTCAAATCTTTATATCCCCCATTGATGCCGAGGCACCAAACGAAGGCTGGAAAAAAAAGGAAAAAGCAAATGAAGAAAGGGCCACAATGGAACAGAGCGAGATGCAGGGTGAGAGCAAGATAGAGGGAAAGAAGAGAGAGGAGGTTGACAGGACAGAGGGGGCGGAGGGGGCCCGAGATCAAGCGGGACGCAGGGAGCGCACAGACAGTGGGGGAACAATGACATGAAAGAGGCGAGCTGGAGATCACACACCGCACTGGCACATCTGAGGAGGCACAAAATATCCTGACCTCTGCACACACACACACACACACACACACAAGGCTACATGCATGCATGCAAACACATACACTCATAGATGCACCTATACACACCAACAAACACAGACACACACACACAGTGGGAAACGGTGAGCGCAGCCAGAGGCTCTACAACAAAGAGAAGTCAGTTACGAGCAGAACATCTAAACACAACTATCATCACAGCTCTGCCTACACTGACTGACCTTTACTGCCTCTGTAGACTGAAAAACACAATGCAATACAAACAAGAGCTGGAAACACATTGACTTGCTGTGTTTCTTTGAAGGTTTAGTGTAAGCTTTTTAGAAAACTGAACTATTAATGCAGAAACTGGGTGCTACTTTTACTGCCTTAAGTTACATATTAAATATCAATTTGAATCTGCAAGTTGTGTCTCATCGAGCATTAAACTTGAGCTGACGTTAGCAGTTAATGTATTTACAATTAATTCTTCCAAGAAGCATGTATTCTATTACTTTTAATGCAAGGAAACTGATGTTTCCTTGCACTAACAGGGAATTTCAAACAAAGGAAAATACTTCCAATTGTGTTGAAAGTCTTTGTTTTTTTTGTTTTTTCTCCAGGAAACAGCTAATGCGGTGCTGTTACGGCAAATGCCTTCTATCTTTTCCTACCAGACTTTAAGAGTGACAGCCTTCACATGCCATTCTGTTCCTGCTTTACTAAATGGTTTGACACTGCAGCAAATGCAGACAGATAAACAGACAGTGCTTTTATTACGCGCCAGGCAAAGGCTCCCCCTGCCCTTTCATGTTGACATTTTTGCATGTTCATCTGCAGGAAAAAGGCTTCCTTTCAGGCCTGTTGGTGTATTGTAAGTAAATACAAGGGTCAGTTGAACCTAGCATTACAAAAAAGGGGTTGAGACTAGTCAGGTGCTAGTCAGGTTTTGTCCAAAGTTCAATCAAGTCTGCCTACTAGCACATGTAAACCTGACTAAACACATTATATCTTGTCGAGTTTTGTCATCGCCATGATACACTCAGTTTTCGGTACCAGGGGTGGGTTTTTTGGACAGAGCCGGGCTTTCTGTTTGTGCCTGCCACCAGCCTTTATTGCTAAGGTAACTCCTGACTGCAGCTTCAAAACTACTGGATATGAGAGTCTCATCCAGCTCTTGGCAAGAAACCAAATGAGCATGTTTCTCCAAAACAATTCCTTTAACTTCTGCAATGTGACATTGCACAGAGACATTGCCATAAAGCCACTGCAGCCCTCTCCCCTTTCAACCATTCCTCATTGCATGCATGGTGCAAACAGGACAGCACAGAGTCAGTGTGCTAAGTGAGGACTTTGTGTGAGCACGTTGCTGACATGCTGCCGACTTGAAAAACAGCCTGTGTCATCATCTATAGGAAATGATTACCTCAATGTGTTGTGCAGTTCTGCATCTGATTTTTAATGCGGTTAGTCTCATACAGTCTCATGCAAGTGTCTTCAAATGGTTTCAACATCACTGGAAGAAAACTGCTGCAAAGAGGGCAGCAAAATTCCACCCTGTTTAGCCGGAGTTACAAAGTTACAGAGGCTGGAAGCAGATTTGTTTTAGCACACCGCTCTCTTCTGCCAAAATCTGCCACCCGGCAGGATAAGGTCACCAAAACACGTCCATGGGAGTTTTGTTTGCAAGTGCTGGTTCACAGTTTGCGCCAAATACATAAAAGAAAGCTTTTCACAGTTTGGACCTAGCAAGTTAATCCGTGTGAGCTCTGAAATAAATGTGCCTAATTTATTATACAACAATATGCTTAATAAGACTGTGATAAGACATTTCCCCCATCATAAGCATTTTCAAATACTTAAGTCAGGTTGAGTTTTTGTTGCAGTGTAAGAACAGTTCAGCAGAGGGAGAGAAAAAACAATAGATTTTTGCCGACTGTTTTTCTGATCTATGAAGCTCAACTGTCAAAAGCCCCAAGAGACTTGTGCATCACTCTGTGCAGTGTCTTATATAAAAGTGCTCTGAGCCTCCAGCTAAAAAATCTGCTGTACTCTCCTGAGAGGTGCAAAAAAAAAAAAGCTCATATCTGTGTCGAGTCGTCTCGCTTTTGTGCATTTAGCGAAACTCATCTGCGTGCAATTAATTAGGCTGGCTGCGGGCAAAACGGCACAAGATGAAGATCGGCACGAGACGCCGGGGGTGAGTGAACTCTGCAGTGTTTACGGGAGGCCCGGCTTGGCTTGCACGGTGTGTTTGGAGGCGAGCGCTGAAAAATGGGCTGGGGGAAAATATTGTTTTTGTACGGGAGCCAAGACAAAAGCACAGAGCACACCCGGAGAGGAAGGGACTCGTGTATCTACCTCTGTCACACGCTCGCGCACACACATTCAAAGGAAGAAGCACGCTGCCAGAGTCCTTATCTTTCCCTGCGCTCCACTTCGAGTTTCCCCTCGTGATGGTTTGAAAATGCCACAGCCTCCCCCGGAGAGAGTGTGTGTGTGTGTGTGTGTGTGTGCTTTGCCTGTTGTCTAAATGTGCGCTCCGCTAAGTGTTAATAAAAAGTCTATACAAATAATCTATGCCGTACTTCTCTTTTGAGCACCGCCACCTCTCTCCAGCTTCTCTTCATATGCAGCGCACAGAAATGAATGGGGTGTCATGTCAGTGCCTGCAGTTCAATGTTAGGGCTCTGTTCCTGTTCTCATTACAGCTGAGTGCTGAGTCACTGTCTGTGTCTAAATAACGGAGGGATTCTTGGGGGACTTTGGGGAATGTTAAGGGCCAGAGGACACACACATACACACACACACACAACACACACAGAGATGTAACACCGCCACAGAGGAGGGTTATCATCTCTGCCTTCCTCCCACATTTCTCAGAGTGCAACTTCAGCAGTGTGTGGCTGCCGCTCAGAGTAATTGGCGCTCCTGAGAGATGGGGCAATCACATGCTGCCGGCGACCGCCCCGTGGCAATTAATGAAGCGCAGATAGCCTGTAAGGGTACATGGCTGCAAAGCGCGGTTGACCTGTGACCTTTTAAAACAACCAATGACACGTGCCATCGATTGGCGCAGTGGAGAAACCAATGCAATTACAAACCCAAAACCAAACAAAGCAAAGATCAATATTTGTTTTGAATCTTTACGGGAGCCTGGAGGGTTCATGAATCACACAGCTGACTGACATTGTGGTTATAGTTACCTTTAACAGTGTTGCATGAATATAGTTTTATGTCATTTTCAGACCGACTGTGGTTATAAGTGCGATAATACACAAACCAAGGTGAACAGTGAACAGTGTTTGCATGGGAGTGGAGGGTGTTTACTCACAAAGCCGGCGCAGTGCTCGCAGAATGTGGGCTTGACGTAGGTGGCCTCGGTGAAAGTGTGGATGAAGCCCATCTTGCAGTTGAGCAGAGAGCTGGCTTTCATAAAGTAGTCTATCATCTCGTCTCTGCTGATCTTCCCGTCCCTGCGAAAGGAAGCAAAACAGAGATGAGCTCCACGCAGGCAGACGAAGGTCAGTCTGCGAGTCGGTTCAGCCTGTAAAAAAAAACACAGAGAGCGGCTCAGACTCAGCGGATAAATCTGCAAGTGCTCACTGGTTCTTGTCCAGTTCTCCGAACTTGCTGAGGTAAGGGAAGTTGTTCCTGATTGCTTCAAATTCCTCCCTGGAGATGTGGCCGTCCCCGTCAGTGTCGAAGTTCTTGAAGACCGACTGTGAACATGAGGGTTGTGATGGTTAGTTTCAGTGGGAATTCTGCAACAGAGTTTACTTTCATTTCACTTCACTGCTTGGAAAACTCTAAGAGATGATCTCACTCACTTAAAAAGATAATACAGATGACGTTATTTCATTCCAAGTACAACATTTGCATCTATAAATAAAAAAATGTATTCAATGAATTTGAAGAGTAAAGTCTACATATTCTGTATTCATACACCGCATATCACCTTGTAATTCAGTTTTTCTTCTTCATCTTCCTTTTTATGTCTTCTGCTAGTTGTTCTATTCTATTGCTTATTTTATTTTTTTAGTACATTAGTGTCATAGTACATTTTCTGTGCAATCCTGTATTGTCAAATGAGTAATGCTGAACATTGTTTTATGCCCCTGCCTAAAGACAAAAGGTCCCAACAGTCCTTAGTGTCACACAGTACAAATAAAGTTAGCATGTTTTTGAACAATCCACAAGCAACCCATTCATTTCTAAAAATTCTTTGTTAATGTTAATTTTCTATCCATGTAATTATGATCGCCTGGCCTTTGCAGCACTTGTTGTCTGTTTCCTTTGTATATTTTGACTGCTTTACACCACAGCACCAAGGCAAATTCATTGTATGAGAAAACCTACTTGGCAACAAACCCATTCTGATTCTGAATCTATTTTTTTATATGAAACTGTAAAGCTTCTGCTGTCATCATATGTACAAACAATACAAAGGTGTAAGTATAGGGGGCCTCTCTGGCAGGGGTTAGGACACGGCATGTAACTGCACCAGTCATGCTTCAATTCCATCCACTAACCCATCTTTCTCTGCTCATGGAATTTCTGCCTCTACACTATCCACTGTCCAATTAAATAAATCAATAAATCATCTCAAACAAAGATGTCACATTGGATCCCACAGGTTACAACTGGCATGGGGAGAAGGAAAACCTGAAAAAAAACCTGAAAAAACTTGCCTCCACCATCTTCTCTATGTGCTTCTTGATGATGGTTGGGTCAGCGCTGGGCTTCACCGACACAGCCCAGTCATCAATCATGGTGGGCTTCGGGTCAGGCGCTGGGGCAGGGCTGGAGTTTTGCTGCAACCAATGAGAAAATCAAGAGAGACAGAGAGATTGATATCAACCCACGGAGGCAGAGGACGTCATCTCACCAAGAAAAGAAAAGAAAGAAAGAAAAGAAAAAAAGAAAAGAAAAGAAAAGAAAAGGACAGTTGCTTTACAAGGTTTGCTCGCAGTACCAGAGAGACAAGGGACAAAGGTGTCCAATACGAGTTTGTGACACCTCTCAAACGGTGCATTGAAAAACAGGATCATCCATCATATCGAGACAGGAGCAGAGAGTTGCCAAATATCGCTTATTTGAGAACAGGCCTGTACAAGAGTATGATTGAGTGTGCTGCTCACCGCTGGCTTACGAGGTTCTCTCTGCAGAGACATCTGGTAGATCTCCTCCTCTGTGTGGTACTGGTCCAGAGACACCTGCACAGCACAGGACGCAGGAAGTCAGGGCGAGCACCTCGTCTCAAATGACTTAGTCCATACTCGACATTTCCGTGGGTTTAGATAACACCGTATCTATGATCAACTGGTGGATTACCAATTATCAGCCATATATTTTGTGCATTTTACACATAGTCATCAGTGATTCCACTAACCCAGCCCTTGGGAAACTAACAACATCAACAAAACAACACTGTGAAGGTGAGAGGGGTGTGTGTTGTACCTGATATCATACCTAAACAGTGATGTCACAGTGTACAGATAGAGGTACACTTCTACATAACTACGACATTGACGAGAAACACTGACGGCTGTACAATGTGTCTCTCAAAGCTTGTAAATAAACCTTTGAGATTAGATTAATTTGTTATGTTAGTGTATAAAGGTCCATGCTCAAATACAACAAGTGTTTTTTTTGTAAAGTATTCATGAAGAGAGTTTCCGGAACTGTTGTAGATTGCATTCAATTTGCATTCCCAGCACTTATCTCCACCAAAAAAATAAATATAGTCCGGCACTGATTTCAAGAGAAAGCAGCCTTTAGGCAAATATCAGTGAAATACACACAAACTGGCCAAATAATGCCGTTGTGCACCATCACTGGAGCCGCAGACAACTATTTTTTTTTCTCTTCTCAGTTTGCTCACTTAACATCTGACAACGTTGTTAGTGTCATTTTTCAATTCTGTGTGTGCGCCACAAGTGAAATTCCACTCACACAGATTGTATTGGAGTGGAAGCAGACGTTTCAGAAGACGTTATTTTCAACAAAGTCCAGATGCTGCTAGATGTTGGTGAGAAAATATATTTATTCTAATTTAGGAGAATATGCCCTTTAAGAATGAAGCTCAGAATCTGTGTCTGCACCAAGTATTAAACCTGGACAGAAGCTGGTATTGCTGTAAAATGAAAAAAAAAAATCACTTTCAGCTGAAATTACCATGAAAACTGTCTGGTACTGTATATTGGCTTAAAGGTTTATGGAAAACATAGTAATGACACAAGAAAAGCAATATTGACGCCTCAGATACAATTGAATAAAGGTTATTGGCGGTATCCGCCTCCATTTGTTGAACATGCCGCAGACCCACGAGGAAGTGAGTCTTCCAGTTTCCACACCTCTATATATTCTAGGCATTTAACACAGAGGCCTCCCCACACACAGCCCTGTTCATTATAGTGATTGCTAAGTTAGAGCCATCTCTTGCTCTCGCACAGCCACTATGGCAACAGGTAAGAGAGCAGCATCTATTTTTTGCCAACATATTAAAGCCAACTGCCGCATGTAATCATCCACCGCATCCATTATTGGCCTCACATTATTTCCCTCAGAGCTATTCTCTTAACGTAATTGTGTTTCCTGGGTTTTATTGAGTTGAAGTGGTAAGTGCGGAAGGAAAAATGGCTCTTTTCTTCTTGTTTGGCCTTCTGATTTAGTGGAGCTTACAGTGTTTCAGGGAAAAGGTAAACTGTAAATTGTTCTCCAAAATCAAGATGATATGATCTCTTTGAGTTGAAGGGCTAATAAATGTAGAGGAGGAGGGGGATTGAAACAGTATTTAAACTTATGTGCTGTGCTTATTTTAGACCTCCACACAGGCACGGCTTTGTTGACTTATTTATTGACTTTCTCTCCGTCTCCTCGCTGTGAGCCAAGCAGGACATAAGCTAGATCAGCCCCAGTAAGCAGTGGCATAAGATAATTGGGTATTGACTATGTTCAGCAAACTTCCCCCGGTGGTGCCACTCAGCTCCAAAACCTGTCAAGTTGTTTTCTTTCATTTTCGCAAGAAAAAAGAAAAAAAAAGTGGTGGTGGTGGTGGGGTGGGGTGGGGGCGCTGCAATCTCACACAAACACCTGCAGCCAGATTGAGTGATTGATCTCTCGGGATTGTTTAAATTCAGAAAGCTCCCCCTATCGAATTCGGGAAACTCTTATCTGCATCTGCCAAAACATACTGTGACACATGCACACACACGCGGGGGGTTTAGGGTGAAGTGCTAAAACACCACCTCAGCCTTCATGCTGAAGTGCAGGCAGCACCAAAGCTGAGATCAGTCTCGCTCAGTTTAACAGCTCACACTAAATATAAGACGCAGAATTCTGCCACATAAAATGTTGATAATTCAACGCCGACTTCCTGGCAGTGGAGAGAGAGTTTTTGTCAGCAAAGATGGAACAACACAATTCGAAACTTATGAGTATATGTCTGTATCGTGTACAGTCAATGTGCCCCTGAGAACGTTATCATATTATTCATTTATTACAGTAAGACTGAGAGCAAGGCTGCAACAAATACTGATGAACTCAATAGCTTCAATTAAAAACACATATTTAACTATTATCTGTCTCAAGCGTTTTAAAAAGTGATTTTATCTGAACTGCTTAAAAAACAAGAGAGGATTTTATGTCCTTACTATGATCCGACTAAATGATATTTTGCCAGCAGAATCACATTTTCTTACAGGAACCTTTGTCTCAGTAGAATACATTTGTTGTGCCAAATACTTTTATAGCAAAGTGCTTCACAGCTAAGAGAGGCAAGGAAACGCAGAACGAATCAGTACACTGCTGTGCTCTCACAGTATAGTAACGTGATTTCTTAAATAAAAAGGCAAAAGATTGAGATTTAAAAGGAGATAGTCGATTCTGCCGAGATCCTCTTTTGAGTCATTTCGAGGCCAAAACACTGACAGCAAAAGCTCTTTAGTCTTTAATCCAAATACAGAAACAGACGTGAGGTTTCAGCGCGGGTTAACAATTTAGAGTTCACCCAAGTTCAATGAAACGATGCAGAAACAGGGGTCTTGGTCCTGGATAGAAGCAGCATTATATATGGACAATGGAATTTGGCGACCGGACAACAGTGTTACAGCAGACAGCCAAAGATGTAGGAGCAAGTGCTTTGTTTAATCCTTTGTATATCAATGGATGGTAGTGTTAATGTAATGTGTGCCATCAATTATTTTTGTTTCATTTCAGTGAAAGGGTACTACGCTTAGGTTTGTGCCTTTTAATTTCTCCTTAACAAAGATGCTGCATTACAAACAGGATGTGTAGGGTTCTAAGAGGCAAGAGGTACCCCCTTAAAATGTGTTTACAAATGTGTAAATGTTCTTATTGTTAAGTTAGGTAATCTGATCTCAATAATTATCAATATTACTACACACAAACACAATTTGTGTTTGCCTGCCGGCCTATGAAAATGTTCCTACTGGCACAATTACTGATACAGTTTGAGTGAAACTCTGTCCTACCCTGACCTCTTCCATTAGTTATATAAATAAAACAGGAAATTATTTATCTTAGTTCTTTTATATATTGCTTGTCATGTTCAGTGTAATCAGCGTCTCCAGCAGTCGTGTTATTTATCTCTGAGAGCCGATAGCCGCGCTGGCTGTTCTCAACACTTCAGACCACATCTGCTGAAGACGACAGAGCGCCGTGAGCTCGAAGGTTGATGCGTTGAATACTTTGATCGCAAAACAGTTTCATCTCTGGCTTTCGTCTCTGCACAGATTTCGCCCCAGCTGGCCACCGCATGGGCTGTCTGTCTGTCCACAAGCCGGTCGAATCCCAGCAGGGCAAAGTCTGTGCATCAAACAGGCTGCCTATTACTGGACACAAAGTCTTTGTCCCCCTTTCCTCCTACTGCACTGCTGTCTGAGTGCTTAATGAGGGCCTTTGAGTTATGCTGCACTTCGTGGTGAATAACAAACTCGCAGCACCTGATTCAAGACTTGATTTTACAGAGCGGAAGCAGCTTGTCGCAGACACATCTTTAATTCAGGACATTCATCTTGGGTGCTGCAGGTATGTATTGTGTCCGGACCCTTTGCACTCACCGTCAGCAGGTTGACCAGGTCGGTGTTGGCATCGATGTTGGGCGGCGTGTTCTGGATTTGCGCCAGCTCCTGGAGGATGGTGTACAGCTGCTGGGTCTTTGTCAGGTTCACTCGTGTTTTGTCTTTGTCTGCCCAGTCCGGCAGCGCCACGTGCACAGCTATGAGGTCTTTGAGGTGCACCCCAAGAATGGGGAACCGAAAGCCCGAGCACTCGGCGAAGCGCTTGCGGTACTGACTGTAGTTCCCACACGATGTCACCAGCTCAATGAGGTTGTTGAAAACCTGCATGGTGAGCAAACGCAGGTAATGTGAGGGCAGGATAGATAAAATGGAAGGGGTTGAGACGAGAGCTGACAGGGAACCAACAGAGTCTCAAGAGAGTTTAGTTTAAAAAAAAAAACATTCTGCAAAACTTTGCTCCAGATGGACTTACATAACTGTCGAGACACTGTAACTCCCCCAACTGTTGCATGCAACTTTCCAGTTATGGCTCAAATTCATGGTTCTAAAAAGCCACTGTGTAGGAGTAATGGGCACGGATAGGGAGCTTGGCAGCTCACACAGAGGAGATGCGGATTACTGAATCAACATTTAATATCACTTGTTGGCCGAGTGCACTGACAGGCAGTGAACATTGAATTCATCTGGCACTGTTTGGCTGTGGATAGTAGGGAGAAAAAAAAAAGATCACTAATGGTCAAGGCGACAGCAGCGGCCACTTTACCTTGTTGGTCTCGGCGCTGATGTGGGCCTGCGTGTCTTTGAGGCGGGAGATGGAGCTGTTGCTGAGGCCGCCCACCACCGCCATGAGCGTGTTGAAGTTCTGCAACTGCAGCAGCTTCTGTCAACGAAAAAAAGTAAGGACACTTTAGGGGGCAAGGGAGACAGCGGAGGAATGTGTGGGCCACTGCCAAAAAAGGATTTTAAGGAGAGAAGAGAGAAGGTGGTGCAGGTCAGAAAAGATTTACAGTACAAGGAGGCAGAAAGATGTAGGAGAGAAAAATGAAAGACAACGCTGGAGACTTTCATAGTGTTGGACGACCCACACGCACAACCACACCTGTGCCTAATGGGAGTACGCCGGGATATTACTGAGTGCTCTAACCTGTCTGTGTTAAACTTCAGCTAACACTTTGTGAATGGCACTCTGCAGGGCTCCGAGCTGCCCTTCAGCCTGCGCGGCGTCTCGCTGAAAATCAATGAGGTCGCAGCTGTGTGGGAGGGCCGCCAGAGGGGATCATTTGATTCAGCTCAAACACCCTTTGGAATCAATTGGCAGAGCGGTGTGTGGAGGGGCCGCCCGGCATCTGAATTGTCGGCTCGGCTGAACCTGAACCTGAACGTCGGCGAGGTCCTGGGAAAGGAGTCGTCGTCGGCATGCCAGGGCTTTCCATTAGGTGTTGGATAAATGCTGTGTGTATGATACGGCTGGGGAACAGAGCCTGCCCCGCTTGTCGACCTATTGTTATCACGCAGCCAATCGGTGATGGGGTGCATTTATCAAAGTCAGAAGGCGCGCACACATACATGCAGAACATATTGTGAAGTGGACCGGAACGGAGCTCTTCAATGAGCATGAAAAGGACATTTTCCTTTTTTTTTTTTTTTTCATTTTTTTCATTTCAAATTATAACACAAGTCAGTGCAGTCAAGAAAAGGACTAATGAGCATGAGTCATTTGTAATGCGCTCCCAACAGGAAGCTGAAATGGGACACAACCAGCGCGCCCTGAGGGAAAGCTTTTGGAAATGTCAAGTATGTCGAGGCTACCTTCTGTGCTGCCTCTGAATACATCTGAAATCAGCTTGAACATAATTTCTGTCCCTGCATGCGCTCGCACTGGGTTACATTTCTGAATACCAAAGTTTCAGAGGGATCTCCTGCAGGGATGGCGTGTCTCTGATGTATGTGCTCAAATGCTCTCCTCTTCTGTGTGAGTGAATGACACAGTGTGACACGGCTTCTGGATGCTCCTTTCAATGTGGGAAACACTGATTATCGTTATGCGGACGCACTTCAAATCAAGTGAAGGCAGTTTACATCCAGAAGGGGAAAAAAGCAATTAAAGCAACATATCTGATATTCACAATGCCTATTGTGTTGTACAAATAAAGGACTCAACCAGTGTAATAATAATGAAGAGTATAGTAGTGAATATGAGCATGTGATGCATTGATTCAATTATTTCCTTGTGGGCATTTTCAAACAGTAACAAAACTCTGAGCTAACTGCTAACAGCAAGGCTAACATGCTGATGTTTAGCAGGTGTATTATCTAACATGTTCATCATCTTACTTTAGCCTGTTAACACATCTAATTAACATTAAAGTAAAAAAATACAGTTTAGGATTACATGGGAACATTATTATTATGACCTGATTATTAAGGCGCTGGATGAAAAGTCATGGAAATTTGTCTTTAAAAAGCCACATGTCAAAATGAATGAGTACAAATCCGTTATGTAATCCAAAGGGCATTACTTTAGGAGATAAAGCAAAGATTGACAGATTATGAGTTGTGAAATGATGTATGAATATTGAATGTTAATTATATCAGTCCTTTAACACTCGGTGCCCTGTTTTAAGTTTTCAAGATGAATGACCAAAGTTCTTTTCTTCACCATCTGCCCTGCACCTCTGTGTGTACATTATCTATCAAAATAATCAGAAAGGTTCACAAAAGGCACAGATAACTCTGGGCAATGACAGTGGTGATATTTGGAAAGGACGACAAAGAACGGGGATCTGGAGGGAGGAGACCAGGAGGAAATCATTCTCAAGCCTCCTGCAGCTGATCTGTCATAGTTGCTCATCCCACACGTCAATGCCGGTCAGAATCAGCATCTGTCTTCACCGCGACATTGTCAAAGCATCACAAAAAACTGGAAACACTCCAAGTGTTCAGGAGCTCCCCCCGACAAGAGCCCCGCTGAGGTGTTGGAGTGCCGGTGTATTAAGACAGAGGGAGGTGGTGAGACCTGCTAAATAAATGATGAGTGACAGAAGTCTGTTCAGCAGGTGAAGAGAGGGATAGATGGAAAATGGGCATGGGATTGAAAACAATCCAGGAGCGGAACCGCAGTAAGTAATGAGAATGCATTCACACAGCAGCGCAGGCTATTAGGACTTTTTCTGCTCTTTGTGTGGTCGGCTGAAGCTCCCTCACACAGAGGAGAACTGTCACATCGAGGGAAGATTTCAGCCCACCTGGCAGACCGAAGCAAATGGTAACACCAGACTGAAATGATACCAATTATAGTGAAGCCCAGGACGCTATTTAAAGGGATGTTTCTGCAGTGAAAGGATGACAGTCTCCAGACATAAGGGCGGAGAACCAGATAAGGCAGGAAGCTGGTAGTTTTTCTGGGTATTGATGGGGAGAGACCAAATTAAATTGAGATTAGGATTATAACCATCTTGACCTGTAAGATGGCTGTGGATACATGGATAGATGGGCAGAGAGATGACAATTTAATTTTCATTCAGACTTACTTTCAGCTGTATTAGATGAGGTTTTTATTTACATACACAGGGGGAAATCTTTGCAACAGGCCAAAGTTTACCAGGCTGATGTGCAGAGGACAACTGTCCCCCAAAGATAGCATGGATCTCAATAACCACAGGATGGACTGCCAGACTTTGTACATACACTATAAGGACAAAAGTATTCGGACGCCTGACCATTATACCAACAGGGACTGTAATGACATTGTATTCAAATGTATATATTCTTCTTGTAAGGTCACAAGATTTTGGGGTGTTTTTGTGGGAATTTGTGCCCATTCACTCTGTAGAGCATTTATGAGTTCAGGCACTGATGTTGGACAGGTGTGGCCAAATATTTTTGTCCATATAGTGTATATTCAGAGGACACATCCTACTGATTTTGGTGATCCGCCATTGGGTTGGATAGCCATTAAATTTGGTACACATGTAGCATGGTGGCATTCAACACACTAAACTGGCATGATGAGCCTGGTGAACTTTACATGTGTGTTTGCTATGAGCGTGTTAGCATGTTAATCTTGTCATCCCATCCTTTATTCTTCGCTGATATGTTATATTCAGCTGGGGGAGTCATGCCACCTGCAGACTTGATGACACTCTATCTTAATTTTGTGTCATACTCTCTGCAGCAAATGGCTCGTTCTCTTTTGGGAATTATTATTTTACTATCTAACTGTAAAAGTCTTGTATGTCAAATTGAGCTGATTTTCCATTCTTTCAAATATACTGAGGTGTCACATCCTCTGTTGTTTGAGACAATTTTACAAGCCTCATAAAAGCCTTTGGGTAATGCTAAAAATGCATCATCACCTGGCTAAAACAGGGCTCTCTCTCAAATACTGAAATGGTTTCCCCCTGACAGCAGCATTATCTTAAAGAGCTCTCAGTAGGCATGCTAATACCTCTAAAGCCTTTTTAAATTAAATTCCCCTTTCCTCACAATTTGTGCTACCTAATGGGAAATGGTGTGTCTTGTGTGTGTGTGCGTGCGCGCAAGTTATCAAGACTCCATTGTGACTTTTCCCCTCCTTTTCACATCTCTTGGTTTAATCTTTTATTCATCTTTTTACAACTTTCTCTCCTCTTTCTCAGCGGCTCCAGGCAGTCATCCTCTATCAGTGTGCCTCTACACGCACCAAGAACCCCGCCGCTGCCTCTTAAAAACCTCTGCAGTAAACAGCCTTAATGGGCCCCGGCAGGGAGACAGACAGACAGACAGACAGACCTGTGCCACTCTGATGAAGTGGGAGATGACGGCGGCTCTCTGGGGGGCGGTGGGCTTGCTGAGCACCATGAGCTGAATCCACTGGGAGACGCTGTTGAAGAGGGTGATGAAGCGCTCCAGAATGGGGTTATCCACCGTGCAGCCGTGCATCACAAAGCTGTGGTAGTCCTGAAACTGAGAAGCGATGGCATGAATTTAGTTTCATTTATTGAAATGGAATTAAAACATACTTACACCCCAGTATTTTTGTGAATTCTGACAATTATACCCTCAGAAATGTTGCTGCTCTTCTTTCACCATGACAGTCATGTCTCCAGCAAAAGGTGATGGGTTTTACTTGTGTATTTTGGTCAGCTTGCAGACCTTAGAGTGGAATTAGACAAGCACTTAGCATATATTAAATCTTTAATTAATGAGACAGGCACTCCATCAGGTTCACACATCAGGTTCAGCGTGGTCACCACAAGGGAGACTCTGCAGCCATGTTCTGTGTTCTGTGGTACAAATGGGTGCTGTGGACCTTGAAATACATGGACATTTACCAGGAAGGGGAGGTAAATATACGGCACATTCTGGGAAATATGCTTATTTGTTTTCCCGTCAAGACGTACATGAGAGTGCTGTACCACTCTCATGTCTGTAGGGTGAATATATAACTGGAAGCAGTAGCTGGTCAGCTTTTCTTAGCATAAATACTGGAAACAGGGGAAAACAGCAAGCCTGGCTCTTTCCAAAGGGAACAAAATGCGTCATCCAGACACTTGAACTTTCACTAATTAACACCTTATATTTTGTTTGTTTAATCTGTACAGAAACCAGATTATAAACAACAATTTGCTGTGTTAAAGAGGGTCATGTCCCTTACTGTTTCATGGCTCTGTCCAAATGATTTTTTACCTTGAGAATAAGAGTTTCCCAAATCATTGGACCATTCCTTAAAGGCAGCACTGTGGATATAAAACAGCCAACTAGATGATTAAGCCAATGTTTTGAGATATATAGGGGAAAAAAACAGATTTCTTTTCACCTCATCTAAATGCAGAAAAATCTATCATTACTCTATTACTTGGACCTGTAGGCTACACGCTCTATTTTTCTATTTATTATGCCAGAATCTTTTTTCGAAGAGAAACAAAGACAAAGCCAAGACAAATCACTACCACAGCCCCCATCTTGCCACCAACAACATCACACTTGAATAAATTATCTAAAAAAACCTTCCATTTAAATCAGCCCAAACCCAGTCATTGCCTTTGCTTCCCAAAATAATGCGCAAAGAGCAAAATGTTTCCAGACAACAAATATAATTACTGCCAGTAAAAGTCGACTTTAACCACTATTGCTTAGCAACTACAATGAGCCTGCAGCATGTGACACTACTCGAGAATTCAAAGAATTCGCACATTGAACACACAGCTGCAACAGCGCCCTCCCCGACTGAGGTCACACTGACCAGGATCTTGCAGAAGGACTTGTACTCCAGGTAGGTCAGGTGTTCGGCCAGTTCACAGGAGTCGAGGTGGTCAAAGAGCAGGGACATTTTCCTCTTTTTGGACACTGATGGGACACGCTGGGTCACCTGCCGCTTCCACTGATAGGACGGCCTGAGAGAGACGAGAGAGCATATTAAACACTTCTGGAATTTTTTTTTTCTTTAGCAGATTTTCCTCAGGTTTATCGAAGCTGAATCACAAAGGAAAAATAGCATTGCATAGTTTTGACAATACTGGGATACCAGCAACTATTGAGGCAAACTACAACTTTCTTATAAATACTGAGCATTTCTAAAAAATTTGCACATTTTCAGCTGCAAGTAAGTCACATATCTGCTCCACAAAGCCCGCTCTTTATGAAAAACTGAAGGGAAGTTGAGGTCACACAGAAATGGCTTTTATGGGAAATGGAGAGGTCACTGACCCCACATAGCACAGCTCAGCATTGTCGAAGGAAAAGGCAATAAAAGGCCACAGCGACATAAACACCCACGGACAGAGACGTTCATTCACGCTGTCAACAACGCACACACACACTTTCAGCAACCAATTCACTCACACACTCTCGAGCACACCACTTGTCAAACCAATGACTCACACACTCTCGAGGTCAATGAGCGACTCTGCCTCTCGTTGCCCTCGGTGGTCAGGAGGTCTTTAAAGTCTTTGATCTGCTCCGCCAGCTCTGGGTTCAGATTGAACTCCGCTGGAAACTCGGAGATCCAGTACCTGGAGGGCAGAACAAAGGGATGGAAAGGGGGAAAGATGATGAGAAAAAAGGGAGACAGATGGGCTTGTTTACATCTACACATTAATCTGACCGCAGCCAACACTAAATTTAACACAGTTCTTCATTTAATTGGTTTCCTTGATAATAAAAAACAACTTTTCACCAAGTAATACAGCTTCTTTATAACATGCAGTTACTCTGGGTGCCAACTGGAAACTGACAAACTCATAAATTAAGTACATGCGATCAAAGATCAGACGGGTGGAGCACAGGAGGGGGTAAAAAAATAAACAGCGGTTTATTACTTGACAAGGTGGCATATTCTTGTTCGGCACTCGGCAGTGCAGCCCTCCTCTTGAGATCTAATCTCAAAGTCAAGGTGCAACTTTTCAGCAAATTTTGGCAAAATTCAAACAGCGTTTCACTTTTCCAATTATGACAAGCTTCTTTAACATCTCATTAAGAAGATAACAAATCTAGGACAAAAAAAGAGAGACAGCAGAGTGGAAACTGCTCTCTGTCACTTCATGCTTTGACTACACTGTTTGGTCAGCAGCATGTAAAAAGGCAGAGGAACAACAAGGAACATAATACATCTCCGAATCAGCAGGAAGCAAGGATGAAGGATACTTGAGCACCAGCTTCTTTGCCATGTCGGTCGAAGGGATGTACCACGGTTGCATCATGAGAAACATGCGCACCAAGGAAGCATCCTTCAAAGTGCCCTTCTCATCTGTAGCAAGAAAACGGGATGTCACTTATCATCAGGAATATATACCATGTGCCAATATGCACAGCACCATACATTTCTACAGAGAACATTTTTCTAAATTCAAAAAAATACATAAAATACATAAAATATAACATGATAATTAACTTCATTTGATTTTACTGACTCACTTTAGACTAAAACTAATTATCTATGTCAGAGAAATACTGTTCAAATGACGAACCGAAGGCTTGGATGCAGGCCTCCACCAGCTCGTCCACTGTGGCCGACTGCTCCGATAATATGGACTCCATCGTTCCTTTCCTCCCGTTCTTGTTTTTTTCTGTGTTTTTCTCTCTCCGGTTTTGACTCGCGTGCCTCTCACTGAAAACACACACAAATAAGAAAAAATCAAAGAGAGCCAAAAAAAAGGCAGTATTTATGAAGCAAAGAGAGAGAAAATTAAATTCACAATGGCCTTTGCTTGTGTGTTTGGAACGGTTGTGAGGCATTTTGCTTCACGCCGCAGCAAATGAGACTGACTGTTTGCACTACATTTAGAGCCAGCTAATTCTACCGACTTACCTGTCTGTTAGCGCTTTCCCCTGCCGATATGATGGTTTCATTTGACCTCACAAATTCAAGGTGTCACTCTGCAAAATCTACACTAAAGGGGCCCAGTTGTTTAATAGGTCCAGCTTTCACCTGAGAGTTTAAATGTTGTACTTGTATGATATGACTTTTAAGAATATAAGTTATGACTTATCAGCATATATCTCAGTCTTCAGTGCTAACTCTGTGTACATCTCGATACTACAGAAACATTTTGTTTATTAAAATATGATGCTTTGCTTGCATTTATTAATGTGGCCTCTGATGCATAATGAGTATTTTTACTTTTGATAAGCACAATTTGCCAGTAAAGCTTACTTGCTTTTACTCTACAAAGAATCAGACTTTTATTTGTAATTTGGTATTTTTACACTGTGGCAATGCAATTTGTCCAATGATGTCTGTATTGTTTTATCTTATCTTTAGTATTTAGACAGTTCAGCCTGTGTTGGCCTCCATGCAGCTTGTCAAAAAAAAAAAAAAAAACAGAAAGAAAAAACAGGAAACCACAATTTATTATCTGTCCTTGACAATGCAGTCAGTGGTATAGAACACAATTACCATGGTAAGAGTTAAAAGCATATCAGCAAATATTTGGACAAGCAAAGCATTTGGACAAGCGTGACAACTGTTTGTCCTATCACACATTTGTTGCAGAAATTAGATGTGAAAGTAATCAATGATGATTAGCGATAAGCGAGGAACCACAAACCAAAAACCACAGCTTAATGACTTTCATATCATATACACGCACCCCTACACACAATGCACATGCAAGAGTGGTTTAAGAGTAAGAGTAGCCTGAGGGATTGCAGTTTTTGGCTTTAATCCTCGGTGCATTTATTGTGTCTGAGGAGGTAAAATATCTAATCCTATCTTCTATATAGGTTACAGTTTGATCTTGTGGTAAAAATCCAGTGGATATTTCGGTTCGGGGATGATAAATGTTAAGGCAACGGTGTGAGGTCACAAAATCCACAACTACATACCCCGCTGCTGCATCCGCTAATGGCTGCTCAGTGTTGTGGTTCTGTGGCGTGAGTGTGAGAAGGGTGTGATGAGTATGTGTATGTATCTATTGTGCCTGACACAATGAAGCCTTCCACTGCGCTGTTTCTGCTGCATCGCGGTGGGCATGGACACACTCAATTACAGGCTGTCTCAGCCACACACACACACACACACACACACACACACACACACACACACACACACACATTTCTGCAGGGATGGAGGGAAAAGAAAAGAGAGAGAGAGGGGAGTATAACCCCTTAAGCTTCGGGGATCATCACACAGCGAGTGTGAGTGGACATCACTGTGTTGATCAGAGTGAAACGGCGAGCTTCCAATCTGTACTTTAATGAAGGACGACAGTCTGATCGTGGAGAGATAAAGGGGAAGCAGACTGCCGGACCACAGTCGAAATCAAATGCCGTTACAGAAGATAGACATGAAGGTTCATCTGGAGGTTCACCACAGGAAATAAGTCTGAGCTAGAGAGCTGTGCAGTACGTCTGAAACTTCAAAAGACACTCAGCTCAGAAAAAGCAGCGGTACGCACTTCTTAGTTTAGATTCACTGAGAACAGACACAGCTGCTCACATCTTCGCGTCTCATGAATACAACAGGAAGGAGAGTGGCCACACAACAAGAGCTGTTATTAATGATAGTGATCTAGATCTGAGCTGAAATAGATTTCTGTGTGACAAAATGGGCATCAGTTTCACTTGCATTTTTTCCCCAACAGCCTGGCCTCAAGAGCCAAACGAGGATGTAAAACTATCTCCTCCACAGACGCAAGGATCTCCTGTATCCATTCCTCAGAGGTCGCAGCGCCGAACAAGAAAAAAAAAAAACAAGAAAGAAAGGCAGAAGGGGGGATCTGAGTGCCACCCGTGTGAAGGCTGAGCCCCTTTATAACTGAGTCTAGCTTGGCACTGCGGCACAGGCTGTGCCTGTCTTGATGATGATACCATCTTGCCATCCAGTTGAATGCGCCATTCATCATGCCGCTGACAGCAGCTCTTTGTCGCGACCCAAAGAACAATTCTCTCTGCGCTTTCAGGAGAATTAAAAGGCCGATTTGTCCCCCCCATAGACACAAACACACACACACCTCCCTCCTCTTGCAATTATTTAAGTATTTTCCTCACAGTCCGAAACCTGATGCTGTTTCCATAGCTGTGAAGCGATAGATTGATTATAAGGTAGCGCACACTGTGAGAGCTTTGGTGTCATCCTTGGTTGCCTAGTGACGGCGATCCAGGAACATCGATCAGGCAGATTAAGGGCGGGTTGGGGCGCAGCAGGGATAAAGGGAGGTTGACGGGCGCCTGGTCAATCCTGGCCATGGAGAACCTGCAGAGTGCCGCTGGTTTAGTGGGCACTGAAAATGTCACATCCTCCTGCTCCGCTCCTGCTCATTCTCACTATTATAGCCACAAAACGACACAAGAAGTGTTCGCCACCGTGTAATACCTGTAACACAAGCTTACCCTGCTTCCTTGTAAAGAGTCACAGAGGTTTTAAACCACTGTCTACTGCTTCTTTTAATGGAAATACTTACTGAATGTAGCTGAACGTAGGGCTGAAAACTATTACTATCATATGAATTGATCCGATTTTTTTTTCAGATTAACTGATTTAGGATTGCAACTAACAATTACTTAAATTGTCAGTTAATCTGATGTGTATTTTATAGATCTATTGTTTGCTGTATAAAATATGAGAAAATGGCAAAAAAGGTTGCCTAATAGCAGTCCAAATAGCAGTCCAATACAACAAAGATGCTTAATTTACTGTCACAAATGGCAAACAAATGCAGCACGTTTTCCCATTTGAGAGGCTGGAACCAGCAGATTTGTGGCACTTGTGCAATATTTACAATATTTTGATTCTCAAAATTGTTGTCAATTCATTTTGAGTCAGCACAAATGATGGTGATTGCTCTCTGCTTGATTACATGTTGTAAACAGGCTGAGTAATAGGTTTAATGTTTATCAAAAGCACAGTCATTGCTAACATCTACAAGCACTACCAGAGCATCGTATTCAAATACACTTTGAATTTAATACATGATCTGCAGTTCTTAAATACTTGTGTAGAGTGATTCTTTTTTTTGTAAACTTTGTTTATTAGATTTTGTCCAGAAATTGTACAGTCATACAAGTTATTCACAATGTGAAAACATAAAACATACTGTACAATCCTTTAGAAAACAACAAATCCCCCCACAAACAACCTCCAGCCACTCGTGTTACGACATATACACACATACTGTAAAACAGAATATAGTTCACTCTATGTAATGCCCAAAGTACAACATATGAAGACATAATTGAGTAAATAAGAACAAAAATAAATAAATAAATACATAAAGGAGACAGAATTAAAATTAGAAAAATCAGAGGATCCCCGTAATGACATTCAAATTTTCTCAAGTTTGAGACAATAAAGAGTATCCCTGAGCCAGTGTATATAAGAAGGAGGCTGTGGTGACTTCCACTTAAGTAAAATGACCCTCCTGGCCAGAATAGTCATAAAGGCTAAAGAAAGTCTGAAATGAGAGAATCCACCCGGCTGAAGAAGGAACTAGTTAAGAGAATTGGGATGCACTGGAAAAGATAAAGAAAACGGGGAACAATATTCATTTTTACACAATTAATGCGGGCCACCAAAGACAATTTAAGTAAAGACCATCGCTCACAATCTTCCTTAACTTTTGATAAAAGTGGAGAAAAGTTAGCTTTAAATAAACCTTCTAATTTATGTGTAACCTTAATTCCCAGGTATGTAAAGCTGGTGTCAGCTATTTTAAAAGAAAATGTACACAAGGGGAAGGCCCTAGCAGCCAGATTATTAGGAAACAACTCACTTTTACCCAAATTTAACTTATACCCAGAGATCCGGACAAAATCTGAAAGTAGACGCAAAGCAGCGGGAACAGAAGTGTGAAGATTTGAAAGATAGTCGTCAGCATAAAGTGAAACTTTGGCAACCAGACCATGACGCCATATGCCCACAATAAATGGATTAGAACGAAGAGCAATCGCAAGAGGCTCGATGGCCAATGCAAATAAGAGGGGACTTAGCGGGCACCCTTACCTTGTTGAGCGATATAGAGAAAAGTAATTTGACCGTGTATTGTTGGTCCTTACTGAAGCTTGTGGGTTAGAATAAAGCAACTTGATCCAGGGTAAGAAGGCGTCCCCAAGGCCAAATTTTTTGACCGCGTAGAACAGATATGACCATTCCACACGGTCAAAAGCCTTTTCCACATCCAGTGAAATTACAGCTTCCTGGGTACTATTAGATAAATTATTATAGATGATGTTAAAAAGCTGCGCCTAATGTTAGAAAAAGAGTGTCTGTTCTGAATAAACCCGGTCTGATCCGGGTCCACCACCGTGGGCATAACAGTCTCAAGACGCAAAGCCAGGACTTTGGATAATAGTTTGAAATCGACATTCAAAAGACTTATAGGGCGATATGAGGAGCAAGAAAGAGGATCTTTATCCTTCTTCAGCAGAAGAGAGATTATAGCCTGATTCAGGGTTTGGGGAAGAGCTCCGAGAGCAAAAGCCTCATTATACACATCCAATAATAACGGCAGCGAGTTGTTCCCAGAATTTCTTGTAAAACTTAGAGGGACAGCCGTCAGGTCCTGGACACTTCCCATACTGAAGAGACCGCATAGCTGCACTGAGCTCTGGTAACGTGATAGGTTTCCCTAGGTCGTTAGCACTTTCTGGACTAACAATAGGCACATTAAGATTGGCAAAAAAACCATCGAAGTCAGCATCTGTTGACACAGATTCAGATGAATATAATGACCTATAGAAAGTCTCGAAGGCAAGATTTATCTGAGATGAATCTGTCGTTACCCCTGTGACTGTCTGGATCTGGGAAATTTGACGTGAAGCAGCTACCTGACGAATTTGGTGTGCAAGGAGTTTGTTAGCCTTATCACCTTGCTCAAAAAATTGCGCCCCAGACTACAACATAAGTTCAGTTGTATGATGGGTCATAAGTACATAAAATTCTGCTTGCAATGAAAGGCGTTCTTTATATAGATTTGGGGAAGCAGTGGCTGCGTACATGCTGTCTAGTTGTGAAATTTGTTGCCTCAAATTAAGCAGTTTCCGTTGCCTTAATTTGTGTAAAGTGATTCTATAGTGTTTCTGATCCAATGGGTAAATCAAAATGATTTTGCCATTGTGGCACGTACAGTCGTGAAAAAATTAGGACACCCCATTAAATAGTCAACGCTTTATTAAAAAATGTTCACATAACAATGTCCAATCTTGTTTTTATTTATTTCTGGAAAAGAAAGTGATTTAATTGAAACTAAACAACATAAATTAACATATTTTCACTCATCAAACAAAAGATATGAAGAAAAATGCGTATTTTAATGGAGGAAAAAATTAGGACACCCTACCCCCTAATAACTAGTGTTACCCCCTTTGGCTGAAATAACTTCAGTGAGATGCTTCTTGTAGCCATATACCAGTCTCTGACATCGATCTGAGGAAAGTTTGCCCCACTCCTCAATGCAGAATTCTTTCAGCTGTGAGATGTTTGAGGGGTTTCTTGCATGCACAGCCCGTTTCAAGTCACCCCACAGCATCTCAATGGGATTAAGATCCGGGCTTTGACTGGGCCATTCCAGGACTCTCCACTTCTTAGTTTTCAGCCAGTCCTTGGTGGATTTACTGGTATGTTTTGGGTCATTGTCATGTTGTCATGTTGCAGTGTCCAGTTCCGCTTCAGCTTTAATTTTTTTACAGATGGTTTCACATGTTCTTCAAGCACCCTCTGATACACAGTAGAATTCATGGTGGATTCAATGATGGTGAGCTGGCCAGGTCCTGCTGCAGCAAAGCATCCCCAAACCATGACACTTCCACCTCCATGCTTCACAGTTGGTATGAGGTTCTTTCCCTGGAATGCTGTATTTGGTTTATGCCAAACATGTCTTCTGTTCTGGTGTCCAAATAATTCAACTTTAGACTCATCTGTCCAAAGAACATTATTCCAGAAGACCTGGTCTTTGTCTATGTTCTCTCTGGCAAACTTCAGTCTGGCCTTAATGTTCTTTTTAGAGAGCAAAGGTTTCCTCCTTGCCTTGCACACCTCCCATGAAAGTCAAACTTGTGTAGTCTCTTTCTGATAGTAGAGTCATGCACTTTCACATTGACAGTAGCGAGAGCCTGCTGTAAGGTCCCGTGATGATATTTTAGGATTTTTGATGACTTCTTTTAGCATCTTGCCGTCTTTTCTGGGGGTGAACTTGCTTGGATGGCCAGACCTGGGCATGGTGGCAGTTGTTTTGAATGTCCTCCACTTGTAAACAATTTTCCGGGTGGTGGAATGGCTGCTGTCAAATTCTTTTGATATCTTCTTTAAATCCCTTACCAGACTCATAAGCAGCCACAATCTTTTTTTTTTTCTGAGGGCCTCAGACAGCTCTTTGGATCTCACCATGGTGCTCACTCTCACTTCAACAGACAGGGGCACACTTCAAACTAAATGTCTGAGGTTTAAATAGGGCAGGGCAAGCCTCCTTCAAAATGCTGGGTAACGATGTTCTGATCATGTGCACCTGATCTGATACACCTGTGTGTGATTATAGCCATTTTAAGTGGGAAAATATGTGGGGGGTGTCCTAATTTTTTCCTCCATTAAAATATGCATGGTTGTTCATTTATTTTGTTATTTGTTAAAATATGTTAATTAAATCCCTTTCTTTTCCAGAAATAAATAAAAACAAGATTAGGACATTGTTATGTGAACATTTTTTAATAAAGCATTTTTTCACATGACTGTATACTCATTTTGTGTGTACATGTCATTTTCATGTCTAAGTCACATCAGACTATCCTCCGTAAACCTTTATAGAACGCCAATATAATGGAGGGAAACAGGCTGTATAAATCTTTTCATGTCTTAAAACTGTCACTAGCACTGATTAAAGAAAAGCACTGACAAACACAGAGATCATGATATCCATCCCACTATTGATATTCCCATAATGGGCTTGTTCGCATGCTAGTAAATGCCCTGACCTAATGCACAGTCTCCATACAGCCATTGGTTTACTTCTCTTCTCTCCCTGATGGTATTTGTGCGAAACAAGTTTGATTGATGTTTTCATTGATACCGGTCATGTGCCAGTAGATGCGGATGCATTTTTCACACTGATTAGCTACAGGCACCGCGGTGGTCGTGCTCTGGGGATGGCGATTTTGGTTGGTTGGTCAGTCAAAGTGATGGACTGACTGTGGTCTTTAGGATAAATCTAATGACTGCCAATGGTGGCCCTCGAGGACAAATTAGGGAATCGCTGCAATTCAGTGTGTACTGTCATCTAGAGCCATCATCAGGTTAAATACTTTTTTTTTTGTCCAAAACCCTACAGAATGACACCCTCAACCTCAGCTATACTTTGTTAATGCTTTGTTAGTGCTAAATGTTAGTATGCTAACATGCTAAAAGAAGACAGTGAACATTGTAAACATATTACCTGCAAACATGTGCATGTTACCATTGTCACTGTGTGTTAGCATGGTAGCGTTTATAGCTCAGAGCTCTGCTGGGCCGAGTACGATCTTATCTTATTAACAATATATCACGGATTATGGTCAAACAAGCTGCATTACATTAGCATGGAAAAATACGAGAGCATGGCTTCTAGGCAATCATGTCATATTGGCGTTCATATTGATTTTTACTTTCATTAGCATTTTACATTATTAACACATTATTAATTATATAAACTAAAAAAGTGTAGTTATTGAGGTTTGGTTTTATGCATCATACAATACAATGATTAATTAATAGAGAACCTGATTGCCCTGAACATCCACTTGATTATATTAAATGTGATTTTGCATACTGCACATTTAGTATGTCGTGGCATACACCACACCTTTACTACTAAAATAAGGATATGATGCTTTGGTGACCTCTTTCTCACACCATCAGTATATAGCTGCTGCTTGCGTTTCTAAAAACAAAGACCACATTTCCAATAAACCTTTTTGCTTTTTGACACGCTTTTTTTTTTTTAACTAAGGCAGAACAGAGGGGGCATAGTGTGGTAGTGAGTCTTTATTTGCAGTTGTTACTCCATTTCCCATTTTTCCACGGGTTTCACTTTACCGGTAAGTATACCAGTGCCAAGAGTGACTTTTCCATCCTTACATTATGTGCCATAAATAGAAGCTCTCAAACCTTCAGCTTTAGGTTTCCTTTATTCCATATTCCATTATGTCTGTTAAATTAACATGGTAATTTACTGAGTTCAACTTTCACCCCCTTTTCAAAAGTGAGGGCCAGCTGAGCTTTATCTCATGCTTCTGTCCTTGAGAGACCATGTGGATAGAATTACAAGACTACAAAGGCACATACTAAACATACTTCTTCATATACATTCACACACCACGCTTTTCTCTTGCCCAACATCCCCCAGTTTGTTTCAGGAAGTTGTAACAGGGGTGTCGCATGATGGGACAGATATAGTTCCCCAGAGGGGCCTACAGAGCGGCTGGTGGCAGGGTCTATTTACAGACAGCAGGGTACTGAGAGCAGGAAGGGGAACGTTTCCTTTTCCCTGGACACGCAGAATGCCACATCGGTCGGGGGGCACCGGCTGCAAACTGAGATTAGCAGCTACAGTTGTTCCTCGGGGGGAGAGGAGGAATGGGAGAATGGGAGATAAAGGGAGGGACTTGTAGGCCGGAAGAGAGCCTGCTACCTCGCTTCAGCCCAATCAAGAGGGAAAAAACATCAACAAGGAGGGGATAGTAATGATGGGAAACACAAGAAGAAGAAAATAATGCAACTTGGAAGCAGTTCTGTTACTATACATGGCCAGCAGCACTTTTTCATAATGTTAATCTTTTTAACAGAAAGAAGAAGCGGAAATAAAGATGTTTGCATTTTTACTGTATGTTTTACTACCTTCTCCAAAATGAAAAAAAAAAGTGTGGTGTGTGAGACAGAGATCCCATGTGCTGTTATAATATCTGCCTCCTGCCCCCCAAATCCCCCCAAACCTCCCCCCAATACAATAATGGATGATTGTGTCAGACTTTTTTTTTGCCGCTTTGTTTTGAGGCTTCCTGCTCAAACGTCTGTCCTTTTACCAGATGTGAAAGTTTGCTTCACAACAAATACCGGAAGGGCGTGTTGGTGTGCATGTATGAAATGTGGTTTGTGTGTGTGTATGAGTCCACACTTTTTTTTTTAAAAACCTTGCTAAAAACAATCTCATACACAGTGGGTTTTGAAGTGTAATGAATACTCATTACTGCTCTTTATTCTCACATTTCTCTCCCTCTCTCTGTGAGTTTTTTTTATCATTATTCTGTCAGTTGCCTCCCTGGCATACGCAGAACTTCCTTCTCGAACCCCTCGCTGTGTGATGAGTGAGCCATGAGACCACATGGGGTGTTGTGCAAAACATGATACATCATCTTTCGAAACAGAATATTGGCATTGGTTGCTCGCAGTGAACACCCAGGCCATTCCTGCCAACAGTCTGCTCATTTCAGGGCATGTCACGATCAGGATTCGTTTTCTGCTGCAACGCTGAAGTCAGGAGTCTCACTTCCTGTTGTTGCAGAGAGTTTCATCTCAGGTGAAAAAATTCCCTGTGATGTTCTTTGCAAGCAGAACACATTCACCACATAGAAAAATATGATTTATAGAGAAATTGATGAGTTGCTGGAGGATTTCTACTTCAACAAATGAAAGACATTTTTTTGGAAATAAGATCATTTGCATTCGTGCTGAGAGTTAGATGAGATGATTGATACCATTTTCAGTAAACATGAAGCTGCTGCCAGCAGCGTAAATGAGTTTAGTTTAACAGACTTTCTCACCTTTGACCAGAGTTAGGCTTGTTTCCATCTTACTTCAGTTATTTGAGAAATATGCTCAGATAGCTGTTGAGCAGCTGTCCAAAGGTAAGAAAATTTAATCCTACCAGCACCCATAAAGCTCACCAATCAACATGTCATAGCTTGTCTTTATCAGTAGAGTGTTAAAAAGTAGCTTCATGCAGGAGTGGTATTGATCTCATGTCTCTGCAAGAAAGTCAGTAAGCGTATTTCCTAAAATGTTAAAGTGTAACTTCATTTTCTGATCGTCTCTGTTTGATTAGAGTCATACAATTCAAAAAGCAAGTTTGTTTTTTTTTTTTAAAAAGGGAGGGGGGAAAAGAAAAATCAATAGGCTGCACACTGAGGATTCAAATTATTACATTTTCTTTAAGTTTCAGCTAAAAAATTCAAGTGCCAATGTAACTCCAGTGCCTGAAAGCATCAAAAGTCCACCCATAATTCAAAAACACGGAGGTAAGGCTGTGTGGCTGCAGAGAGACATCCACCCGAGAACAGCCACTGGTTTGGCTCTGAAGCCAAGTGATGCTGAAACCTTTAATTTTCACAAATTCAAGTTTTCTCTCTGTGGCGTGCAGAACAGGCAGCATACTGTACATCTGGAGTCTCATTTGTCTTTTGCAGTGTTTATCCGCTTCATTTCCTCCTGCCTGTGGGAGCTGTGCTCACTGAGCTATGCAGTCTTTCTGAACTAGTTTCATGTTATGTGTGAATGCGAGGCGTTTCGCATTCACGCGGCCAGCCTCTTCATTACCCCCGCAGCCTTTTTGTGTTAGCTCTGGCTAGTTCCTGTTTATGTATTCCTCCCTTAAGCAGCTCACATCCCTGGGCAGACCACAAACCCCACTATTTCCTGTAGTCATAATATAACATTCATTATGTACATTCAAATAAAGAGTGTAAACAGCCTGCGAGCAAACAGAGTATGAAAACAAAGGTAGAGAAATTAATGTGCTTCTTAGCTCGCAGGATATGATGGGCACGCCTAACATCTGTTGCACACAGTGATGCCTATCAACACCAACCTTAATCAATCACAGCGATGCAATCACCACCGCTAATTTACTACCTTTAGTAATCACTACACCAGCTAAGATACAGCAGAGAGTTTCGATCTGCCCACCCGCCGGGCTCATCCAACCCTGAGTTTTACCCTCTGATTTAATCCCATCCACAGCTGGATGTGTAGCTCTTCAGGTCTGACACTTCCCCGTACCAGCTACCTTCCCCTGCAGTGTCTTTCACTCATCTGCCGCCGTCTCTCCCCTCTGCGTTCCAGCCATGCCTTTAAAGGTGAGGAGAGCAAGAGTGCATTGACAGACTGAGATTTTACAGGGTCTGTGCCCTTTCATGGGAGTTTGGAGAGGTGACGGAGGAACACAAAGATCCCAGGAGGGACAGAGAGAGAGCGCAGAGGTTAGCCACGATTTTTCCAGATGAAACCATGGGAATGTTTACTGTTTGCAGCTCTGAAATGACTGTGTAAAGGCTCGTGCACAATCAGGAGTGACCCCGTTCGCATTACGAGACATCAGTGGGTGTAGAGTTAAACCTGACTCCAGCTGTCTGTGCACCATCTTTAAGTGGTCTTTTCTGAGATTTAAATCAGCTTCAGTCAATCAAAAAACACTGCAGTTAGTTAAGAAAATGAAATGTGCTAATTCCGTCGGCCTTTCCGGTGCAGGTATTTCAATTCCCCTGTTGTCACTTTCAAAAGAAAGGCCACGATTCAAAGGAGCACAAACTCCCACGTTTAAAGGATCTTGGTGTGAGTTCAGAACCAGCAGTTAAAGTGAGAAAAGGCTGGCACGAGTAATTAGGTGTGTGGTTCAGGGGCCATGGAGGGATAGACGGGATTAGCTAATGAATAGTGAGAATGGGGAGGCGAGCGGACAGAGACAGAGAGCGCACTGGACCGTGCACGCCAATGATAGCGAGCATCCAGCACACGTCAGGCTGAGCTGATGCTCTCTGTAATTATTGAGTTTTGCTTCCCTCTTCCTCACTATGCCCCTCTGTTCTGCCTTAGTTTTATTCCTTCCTCTCTTCCTCCTCCTCCTGCCCAGATTTGCTGTTGGTCCTTTGGCATAAAGCAGCAGCCCCACACAATAGATCCAATTATGGCTGGCTTTCCTGATAAGAGCCTCTGCGCTGCAGGTTGAGGTGGAGGAGTTGGAAGTGATGCTAAATATCAAGGGTGGCCGCTTCAGAGGCCTGAAGTAATTGCACTGCGGCAGCACAGGAGAGAAAGGAGAAATAGAGATGCAGAGCGTTTTTTTTAATCTCTTCGACGTGATTTTACCTCTGTCCTGGAGGCGCTTTGAATCCTTGAAATCCCTTCTTTCTAAAGTGCAGTATCTTTCAAGTCAAGCACCACTTCACTTGTTGGGTACACGAGATCACAGGGGCCATGGGTTACTTTGAGGTAACTGTAGATGAAAATAAGCCATGGGCCTGATAAAATGGACTTTGGGCTAATTGTTTTATTGATCTGGGCCTTGGTAAAAGATTTGCCCGTGTGGGCAGTGCACATATGAGGGCTGCCTCATTTGCATTCTCTCTGGATCACATGCTGATCTGGATGAACAAGTGCGCACAAAGCGGGCTTGTACAATATTCAAAGCAGGAGCTGTTATTCAGCGACGCGCCACCCGGCCAAGTCGTCCACATTGAAAAACACTGAAGTGACGGAGTGCAAAACCCGCAGCTGTTAAGACTTCCAAATGTCCGGAGAGGCGGCCAGCCCCAGCTTACAAGTCAAATCCCGCAGCTCTGACAGCAAAACATGGCTGGATAAGGCGGGGGCAAAGTCGAAGCAATCAGCAGGCCTGACACTCAAAGATGCCTCCTAATCCCCACTGCTCTCAGGGCTGTTGGGAAGGCAGCGGGGGGGGTCACAGTCACAGCCTGTATGAGAGGACAAGTCATGAGGGGGCTGTGCTGAGGCAGGTCTGACCACTCGCTCCTTTTATTCTGCAGCCACGGCCCCCCTCACAGGGATGTGGCCTTGAGCGTCATCCTCCGCCCATGGGTGTCCTCACCACCACACAGGTGCTTGCCGCCTCTGAGCGGAGCAGCCAGGGAAGTCAATGTCAGTGCAAGATGATGGATCTCAACTATTAGACACCAGAGAGGTGTTGGAGGTACAAGTTCAAACATCTGCCTCCCTCCTCCTCCTCCTCCTAGATGGATCAAGCCATAACTATGCATGTCAACAGACTTTTGTTAACCATCATCCTCCGGCCAAAGCAGACTAAATAAACAGATAAAGACCCCGCCCCTCCCCCAATCTAATTTTAGGCACACACTGATGCCTGTGCATCAGAATGATTGGCCCCTTAATTCCATTAGTACAACTAGTAGATATTTGACAGCTGTAGGACGCTGCCTCTGCAAGTCTGAGAGCAACAGCTGCCAGTACTTTTATCTCTTTGTCTGTCTCTGTCTCTCTTTCTCCTTCAAAGTACAAAGCACATCCATGGCTCTCCGGTGAGTCAACATGAAATTCAGAGGCATGCATTGCTGTGGTTTATGGTGCAAAAAAAAGGCAAGTCAGTGCATAGTCTTAAACGCTGATGTGATACAGCAACAGGCTGCACAGTTGCACTGATGTGTACATCAAGTGAACACAGAGCTAAATGTTTCCACAGAAGCCGCGACAAAGACACTGTGGTGGCTCTCTTCTATAAATATATATAAACCTAAAGAGACACCGCCGTGCGTAAAAAATGCCCAAATGAGCTCAGGTTCAGCCTCAGGTGCATGTTTCTTACCTTTAGAGTTTGAAGGGTCCCATCGCTCTGAGAGAGGAGGCGACAAGTGGCAACAGTTGAGGTGAGGAGCGTTTGCATCACCGGCGAACTCGGAAAAGCTGCGGACTTTTCTGAAGAGAGAGGCGCAGACGATCGAGGCGCACAAGAAGT
Organism: Scortum barcoo; assembly: GCA_023238725.1. NCBI lineage: Eukaryota > Metazoa > Chordata > Actinopteri > Centrarchiformes > Terapontidae > Scortum > Scortum barcoo. The sequence continues at coordinate 21,449,867 of CM041532.1, read as the reverse complement.
CATCAAGGGAGGGAGGAGGTGGTGGGAGACGCACCGGGATCCCGAGTTGCTGCCTGTCCTACTGAGTGGGCTATGCGGGTGTTTTCCCGGCACACTAACCCCGCGGTGCCCCGCAGTACCTCGGAAATCAAAGCGCCTGTCGGGCACGGTGCGCGTCGGTGCGGCGGAGAGTCATCCAACCCTCAGTCATCTGCTCACAGCTGCCAGCCTCCTCCTGCGAATTTGTTCCAGCTGTGTGTGTGTGTGTGTGTGTGTGTGTGAGGGAGTGTATGTGTGTGTGTGTGTGTGTGAGGGAGTGTATGTGTGTGTGTGTGTGTGTGCTGCAGAGCCACAGTCCCGCCTATTGGCAGAGGCGCAGCAGCACACTGGCGGTCCACATGTTGTGTGCGCGCTGCACCATCACACATCGTGACGCGCGGCGGTCTCTGCCGGCTGCTCTGCGGCGTCCGTGGACGATTAAAAGGCAGTGTGGTGGAATGAGGAGTTCATGCGTGCCTTTATTAATGGCTTCACTCATGCGTTCACACTGTTTGGCGCGTACAGGCAGAGTGTACGGCGCGCTGCTGGTTGGGGGTGAGGCTGATCAAAGGGGCTACATATCTTTCTTTTTTTGTTTTGTTTTTGTCATTGTCACACGTTGTACACACTGCACATACCTGTTGCTGCAGGACAGAGCCACGCCCCCTTCAACACGTCACGTGGTGCGTTCAGGTCATGCGCGACTACCTGAGCGATGGTGCTGACAAAGGTCGTTTTGGCACGTCGACCGTAAAGTGGTTTATGTGATCGCCTACAGGAGTGAAACGCTGATTTTTTTACCTCGTTTTACTGACATTTTACAACACATGTGAGTAGTAGAGAGGTCGGATTGAGAATCACATTTTATCTCATCATTAAAAAGTTCCCAGTGGTGTTTACTTTTTTGCAGTCTGAAGTGACTGATACTGTAAAGCTTGGATCTATACAGTTGTTGATTTTCTTTTTTGCTGACTTTGCATTAAATCTTGGGTTTGAATGTGACATGTTGCTCGTCTTTGTAAAAGACAAAATAATGCATGATACATGATATAAATGCATATCAATGCATGAAACATAATAAACAAAGCTCACCCTTTTGTCTCTTGGTTTTCATGAACAACAAAAATGTTATTCTATAAATTAATTCACAATTCAAATATCCACATGTTGAATAAATACAGTACCACCTTACAATTCAATAATGATAAGATGCAGTCTACTAACTGTTCAATAACCCCCTTAGAATGTATTTGGTTAAAAGTGGGTGAAAGTTACAGTCTTCAAACACACTCAGAGATTCTCACAGGGCTGTTCAGTCTGTTTCTTCTTGTCCTGCCGTCTCCAACACAGGGAGTGGGAACTGCGCTATTTCCGACAGCACTTGAAGGCAGCGCCGCGCCGCACTGCCCTACCAGGAAGAAGAGGAGAGACTGGAGACACGGTGGGTGCTGTTTATTACTGGTCCTTTAAATCAGACATTATAGCACCAGAGACAGTGTTGTAAGGTGGCTTGATTTATGTTCATTCCTTTAAAGATGTCGACTTAAACAACCACACCTGTTGATTAGTTTTATATGGTCAAACACACTCTGTCATGACATCAACGACCCATACAGCATCATCATACTTTATGATACTGTGTGTGTTTTCTATGGTCGCTTAACTTGGAAGTTTTCCAAAGACTGAGAAGAAATGTATTCATTTAGGATGGCTTTTACTAATTTTGTACTTAATGTGAATCTGTAAATCTGCAGCAGGATGTCAAACTCGACTCTGATTGAATCCATTGACCACATCTCTTTGGGGTCACTGTCAAATGTTAAAGACAAAACATAACTCCCTTTGACTCTCTTAAAACATCCTTTCATTGGCATAAAAACACATCAGCAAATGTTTTTTAAAAATCCATGAAATGACTGTGTCACACTGAATATGGGCATTAATTAAGTTCATATTAAGTTTAAGAAATAGAAGTGTGATGTCATTTTGAGTCACTTTATTGACTCTTGTTTTGAAACTGACAAACAGACCTGATTGTGCAATCCTTTCTCAACAGTCTCTTTCAACTCTGGTCATTCCGCGGGATTCCCCCTCTTGAATCACTTGAATGTAACACAGGAACAAGGAACAAGGGTGAGGGGGGCAAGAGAGAGAGAGAGAGAGAGAGAGAGAGAGGGGTGGGTGGGTGTGGGGGCTTCTTTTATCCGCAGGCAACAGCTGCAACATCTGTGCGCCAGAATGGAGAGCCAGGAGGTGGGGGCTTTACTGGAGGAGTGCCTTCAAGCAGCAGCAGCAGCTCCACAGTCCACCAAGCTCACTGAGGCAGAGAGGCTGAACTACTGCAGCTGCACAGGTCTGACACAAGGTGGTGCTGTTTGGTGACTTTTCAGTTGGGCATAGGAGAAAGCTGGTGGTGAGGAGGTTTGGTGGTGGAATTATACTCACACATCCTCATATTTGGTTTGTGTTGAGAGTGAGAAAGTGAATTCAGTGTGGAGTTGACATTGAACTTAATGGGATTTTCGGTAACACATTACAACACGTCTCTAACAACGGACAGAACGTTAAAGAAACACAACAAAATTACTATGTTTTGTTTTTTCACATAAATATAAACACTGAAGCAAGTCTACAGCACAGAATCCCTGAAACTACAAAAAGCAAGTCACAAAGTGAATCATGTGTGATGGTGAAGCGCTGTCTTCGCAATTTGCAAATTATGTTGTCAATGGGAGGATGTCGCTGCCTACTGAGAGCAGCACTTGGTTAGATTAGAGCAAAATGTAAAAATAAGTTATTATATATAAGTTATTTCCTTCTGCAGAGTTTAACAACTTTATCAAGTGTTTTTCCAGATTTGGGGTTTAGGCCAGTTCATTTCTTTGCCACATGCTTTGTGTTGGTTTATGATCTTCCACTTCTTTCCTGTAGACTTGCTGTGTGCAGAACTGGCCTCTCTCCTGCAGGAGGCAATGGGAATGAAGTGGCCCTTCGTGCCAGAGAAGTGGCAGTATAAGCAGTCCGTCAGTGTCACCGACAAGACCAACCTCAGTGACCTCATCAGCAAGCACCTGTCTCAGCTGCTGGTGAGACTCGAGCAGCGAAGTCATGGTTTCTTTGTGGTGTCACTGCAATCAATCCAGATGTATTCACTAAATATGTTTTTGTGTTGCCAGGCTGTTCTGAAGGTCTCCATTGTGGCTCAGGAGCCAAACACAGCACTGGCGGTGGTCTTCTTAGTGGACCGCTTCCTCTACTGGGCGGACGAGTCCAACCAGCTGCTGAGGATCACCAAGCTACTCCACAGACGCTACCCTGATGCTCCCGTGGCCCCGCAGCTGGTGATACGACAGGCCAGAGTCTACCTTAACTCTGGTACAGTGGGTGGAGGGGTCAGGGTTGACTGTATGTGACTGGTTATGATACTACATTGCTATTGTTAGTTTCATAGGGAGCCACTGGCACTGAATAAACGTGAGTGGATGAGTAACACATACATATATCATAATAATCGTTTTGAAAAATGGCAGTGATCATAGAGATAAATCATAGAGATATTTGATGTTTGGTGTTGGTATATGTTGGTATAGTTGGATAAATGTAAACATTATAATCATGTTCCCTACAGGCAAACTACAGAAGGCAGAATACATACTGAGCAGTCTCATTAACAATAGCGGGGCCACAGGTAAGTTCCTTGCTATGTAATTTTAATTGCCTTTACAACATAATACATGGTGTGTTGTTTTGTATTTACAAGCTAAATAAAGACTTTGGTTCCTCATACAGGTTGTTGGGTGTACCACTCTGAAAGTGACAGGGCTCTCGTGCGAGCTGTCAGCGTCCAAGTGCGTGGGATGATTTTGCAAAAGCTAGGTAATATCTGTTTTCCTGAATGAAAGAAAATTGTTTTATCCACCAGTACGTTGATGTTATGGCTGTTTTGTGTGCTGTTTCAGGCCTGTGGCTTGAGGCCGCAGAGCTGATCTGGGCATCGCTGGTTGGCTACTATGCACTTCCTCAACCCGATAAAAAGGTGGCAACTTCACCACAACTTCAACAACAACATTATTCATAAAATGTTGATAACATAACAGCAACTTTATGCAATAAATACACCTACCAACTAACACACCATTATAAACCTTTGATCCTCGTGCTTGTGTATTTTACAGGGCATTGGGACATCTCTTGGCATATTGGCCAACATACTGGTGTCCATGAATGATGAGGACTTCCGTGCTTTTAGGACCAATCCTGATATTGATTTGGTAATTACAGCTGATATGGTGTTGTTTTGTGTATTACTGGCCTTTTATAATTTCTTCTTTTGATTGTTTGGAGCAGTCTTTACTTGGGGACAAGAGTCATCGTCTTCTTTCAGCAGCCCAGGCAGCTAAGATGGCGGTGGTCTACAGCCAATACACTTCACTCTATGTGTTGACCAATGTGGTAAGATGCTTTATTAACAGCTATAAAGTTTTTTTCAGAATAATCTGACACTGTGGACCCCCCAACATTAAATACCCAGAAGTAAAAAGTACATACACACAGATCTTCAGGACAAGCTGAGTTTCACCAATTCACCTCCCCAACCCCCTCCCTTTCGTCCCCACAGACAAAATTGAGAACTGACCTTATAATAGGAAGTTTGATGCTCCCATGCGGTCAGTTAGTCAGCTGTGAACTACACTAGCTTATATTTGTCTATATTTACCACTGAAATTATGATGAACTAGCTATCAGATATTCCTGTTTGCTATGTGCACATGAATGTACAGAAATATCCTCTAAAGAGGTATAAATCTTACTTAGTTCAGTTATTCCTCTGCCTTTCTCTGACCTCTTTTTCTTTAGGCAACTCAAGGGACCTGTTTGTTATCGTACAGTTTCTCAGTGGAGTGCCCTGCCTTGGAAAGGCAGTCTTTCCTCTTGCAGGCAAGAGAGGCATTTGCAATCGGCCTGCTCACCAAAGCAGAGGATGAGCTGGTCACAAGCAAGCAGGAGCTCCATACCTTCCTGAAGGCTGCCTATTCCCTCACTGTCACACACAAATGGCTCGGTGCTCCTCAGGAGGTTGTGGCACAGGCAACTCAAGCGTGCCAGAGAGCTTTAGCAAATTTCTATGATTACTGCCACGCAGATACCCAAGACAAAGACACCATCTGTGCCGAAATCATGCATCTGGTCGCCCAAGTCAAGCGTCTGTTGCGAGTGGAGCCTTTCCTTAATTCAGACAAGGGGTCTTTTGTTCCCGACAGCTATAGAGAGATCAAAGACGCATCAGTAAATTTCACTCTGGAAGGATTCGCCAAGGTGATGCAGAGATTCCAGAAGTACCATGCGTCACTTTGTGAGACAACCAACACAAATTGCAAGGGGACTAAAGATGAGGTAGACGGGGCAAGGCTATGTATAACTGCCCTGGGGACAACCATTGGTACACTCAACACAGAATGTACCACAGAGGCCTGCAAAGTGTCAAAAGATACACCCAAAGCCAAGGAACCACAACAGAGAGGTTCTAATTCATGTGCTGTGTATCCTCCTCAAAAGTCTGACCTGTGCACCACTGTTGGAAGCACAGATAACCTTGGTTCTTCATGGCAGAACTTTTCTTTGAGTGGTTCAGGGTCTCCAAGGCCCAGCAACAGCAGCTATAAAGGAAGTATTGCTGTTGCTTGTGGAACAAATGTGAGCAGGCAGAGCTGTATAACCACTGAGGCTGATGAATATCCATCAAACCACATGCTACAGTTCACTGATAAAAACAAGAAGCGAAACTCGCAAGGTTGTACCTCTGGTTTTACTTCCCATACTGTCCCAAGATCTAAAATACCTTCCACTTCCTCCAGTGTGAGTAGTGGTTCAGATAAGTTTGAATTGATACAAGCAGAAATAGAGACACAAGACACTGAGGAAGATTGGATGACCGATGTTGCCGGTGTTGAAAAATCATCAGTAACTGAAGGAGCAGCACAGTCCTTATCCCAGCTAACTTTCAGGACATCCTCCAGCTCTCTCAGCGACAGTTTCAGTTCCCAGTCGTCATGGGAGAAAATTTCAGCTGACCTGAACTCCCCCGCAGACAATAAATCTCAATCAAGTATCCTGTCCAAAGCAGGAACAAGCCAACGCAGCAAGTCACCAAAGTCTGATGGGAGCTTCTTCCTCATGGAAACGCTCGATTGTGAAACCCATGATTCAGTGCACAAGCCCACGTATGTAAACCACACATCTGGAAGGGAATGCAGAGCCTCATCCGAGCCAAGGCCTCTGGAGAGCTTTAATGCTGACCCAAATATGGACACCAAAATTGACTCAGTATCTGTTAAAGATGCGACCAAGAACTCCTTGGCAACCCCACGCCCAAACCTCTCCCCGCTTGTCCCAGAACAGTGTGCCTCCACTGAAGCCTCCACAGAGAGTTCATTTGAGATGCTGGAGGAGAATCAAAGCGGACACCAACCCAGTGAAGTCATAGCTACAGAGAAAGCGAATGTCCCTCAGAGGGAGAACCCCTTGTGCTACTGCTGCCTGAAGCACAGAACTGTAGATGGTGCTGTCCCTGAGAGACAGTACTTGTTGTCGCAGCTAGATTACCAAGCCCTGCTGGCTGGAGTCTGCCATGAGTGTCTGCTGAAGAGATTGCACAGTGACAAGAAACAGTTCAAACTCAAGGAACACAGAGCTGCCTACAGTAAGTTTGAAGTCCCACTGTTGTGTTGAAATCAGTCTTCATCATCACTGTGCGCTTTTAGTCGTTTTAGACGTTAGCAGTGGGGCTCTACGGATGGCAATGCCAGTCTGTCAGTCCACCACTTTGGTCCAGACTGAAATATCTCAGTACAACTATTGCATGGATTCCCATGGGTTGTAATGAGTGAATTGTAATGACTTTGGTTTTCCATCAGGCAAAGTGAATTTCAAGGTCAGGAAACCCCCAAGTGCTAATTATCAAATGTCAGCATGCTATCACACTAAAATGAGATTGTGACCAAGGTAAACATTATATCTGCAAGGTCATCATGAGTATGTTTGCTCAAAGGGACCTAATGGAAGCTTCACTTAGCAGCTTGTATGTCTGTCGAATGAGTTTTGTTGTACTTCAGTCTCAGTGTTTTCTGGACTGAGCAGATAGGCCTTTGCATCAAAACAAACAGTGAGCATTTTAAAGTATTGACTGTGACTGTCTGCTTATCCCTGAATGTCCTCTCTCTCAGGTGCTCTGCATTTAAAGTTCTCCAAAGCCACAGGATTGTGGACAGCCAGGGAGACCTGCGTTTACATTGGGGAGCCAATGGGCGCGCAGGGCAAGCAGCGAACAGCAATCTGGGTACAGTTTTTACACCAGGAGGAAAGGTTAAGCAGGTACGCAATGTGGCAAATCATTCAAGGCACAACCTGAACATAATGATTTTAAGTCTCACTCACATCTGCGTGTTTAATGTCCTTAGTTATGTGGGGAAGGATTACTTAAAGCCAAAGGAGATCCAGTTCCACCTGAAAGACGTGGAGAGACAGATGACAGCCCAGTACTATGTGACTGAGTTCAACAAGAGTCTTTACGACAAGGAGGTCATGGCTCAGATCTTCTTCATTCCATCTGAAGCACTGTTGGTGAGGCAAAATGACAGAATGAATGCGCCAAGTGGAAAAATAACACATAAAGGTTCACTTCATTCAGGGGAAGTAGAGATAGCAGATGTTGCATTAAAATTCAAATGACTTCATTCATAAAAAAAAAAAACACTTCAGTGCATGCATACATATTGATAACTTCAGAGACGACAGAGTGCAGGACAGCCTGCAGCAGCTTTGAAGCAGTTTCAGTTGAAATTCAAATGTAACACCTCAGTTCACCCTCCAGTTGTCACTTTACATATATAAATATACCATTGCCTCATGATAGCAGTGGAAACAACATTCTGTCGGTTATTAGTCTAGAATGTACTGTGAGCTGTTAGATGGGGAAAATGGGAAATTACTATACAAATAATAGTTTTGTAGCGAGTATTCTCTTAATTACCCCTGCTTTTTCCTGAGCTTGTATTTTAGATTACATCTCCCGTTTTGGGAAATGTTTCTTCTGAAATGAAATACCACATAAGACTTGTGTTTACGTGCTTGCATTGATGGGTATTTTGTGTTGTGCCAAAACACTTACCATTATGTTTTAATACCACATTTAATTGCCTACAATGACATGATTAAACCAGTGGATTATTACAGAAGAAAATGACATCACACAAATACGAACATGACCGTATTTTTTGCCGACATGTGAGTTAGTTGAGACAGGCTTTAAACATTCCCTAATTTCCCTCCGGTTTTCTGACCTTGTTGATAGATTTTGAACGGTCTTGAGATTGTGGGTTGTGTAACAGTGGAGCCCTACATGCTCGGAGACTTTGTCAAACTCACCAACAACACTTGGAAGAAGGAGAAGCGTTTCAAAGCGACAGAATATGGCCTCGCCTTTGGACACTTTACCTACCTGTTCTCTGACTGCCAGGAGGTTGTTGTAGATCTGCAAGGTTTGTGTGTCACTGATCACTGAAAGAATTCATGCTGTAGTTTATATACAGCATATACATCTATACATATGAATTTCTTTTTAGCTGCTTCCTCTTTTTTTCACAGGGTGGGTGACAGCCAATGGCAAAGGGCTGATCTACCTCACTGACCCTCAGATTCACTCCACCAAGACACCCAAAGGCCCCTCCAACTTTGCTGACAGAGGCCTCAGGTACTTCTTGGAAGAGCAACATGGACCAAAGTGCAATGGAGTTTGCCAGCTGCTCAAACTACCTCCTGTGGTCAGACAGCCACATATTCTGCCTCAAAGCCTTTGAGATGCTGCAGATGGCGAATGTTTGTACATGAGCATTTGTATTCCCAAATTTCTGAAATGCACAGGTTTATTTATTAAGCCGTATAGGTTTATATATTTAATTTATTCGAAGTTACAGTCAAAGCACCGTCTTTTTCATAGTGTTTACAGCTGGTATACATTATGTATTTTCAGCTATTCTGGTAACCTTAGACACGTGTAGCACATCTTAAGTCAACATAGCAGTAGAATTTTTGCATGTTGTAATAGTAATGGAAGTGAGGGGTGTGAAGTTTTTTTAAATCTGCATTTTCTTTTCAACCTGATCAACTTCTTCTGTACTTTACTGAAGGGGTGCAGAGTTGACAAAAGGGAAGTGGATGTGGGTGATACAGAGACTCTGAAAGAAAAGATAAAATCACAATCAAAAGTCTAAATATTGGTGGTGGTGTTAAATATTCAAACCGTAGATTTGAATGTCATTTAAGTGATCAGTGTATCTGCTGTTATGTAGGTGATTATTTCAGTCAGAATCAGACTTTCAGATGATCAAAATTCTAAAATTATAAATGGAAAAGAACGAATCAGTTTTACTAAAAAAACATCATAAGATTGATCAATTGCAAAAAGCCAAATTGCTTTTCAGTTTTCCTTCCGCTGAAAGAAATAATAAAATACTTTTGTGCTGTCTTCTTTTGGAAATGTTTTGGTTCTTTGTCACTGTTTCTTTGCTAATGACTGGATTGCTGTCTAACTGGACTGACAGTGCAGGAATCACCTGACACTATGACCAGGGTACCTTTGAGTCTTCATGAAACTTCATTAAAAGTTTCCATAATTTGCCATTGGGGATCTTTTACTTCATTGCTCCCATTAACTTCCTCATTTCAGTGTCGTTCTGCTTTTTTCCCATCAAACCTTTCACAATGTTGTAAAATTGCACCAGAACAGAGAAGCATGCCCAAATTAATGCTTAACGTTTTAATTGCAGATGATAACTAAGATTAAATCTTATTGTCCCCTTGTTATAAATACAGTCTGCATCACCTCATCTTTTATCATGTGATTCAACTGTAACACTGGAAAGTTCAAGGTACACCATTTACAGATTTGTGTGATATCAAAGTCTAAATATTGAAAAAAAAATCTAGATATAGTGAAAAGATGTTACTGTAAATATACGAAGTAATGCGGATGTTAAATAAAACAATAGAGACAACCAATCAGGTGAGATGATTTGTTTGGCAGTCAGGTGCTCTAATGGCTGCAGACACACCCCTCTACATCATATGACAGTGATGTCACTCGTATGATTAGCGCATGGGAGCCTGTCTGCTCAGTCAAAATCCAGTTCTGGGTTTATTAGCCTCCATCCTCCTCTGTGAACACAAACAGCATTCTTTACCCCTGACCCACTGTGCACAGACCTGGCACACGTCACTGTGTACAAACACTTGTGTGAAAAAGTGAGCTTTTCTTAACAGAATTTCACTGAGGTGTAGTGTATTTTTGCATTTTGTGGTTAGTGAAGTGTATCATCCTATTTAAGGTAAATATGTTTTTATTTTGGTTGACATACTTGTATAGATGTTATATTCATTTACGATTACTCACACAATCCTCCCTCTTTAACCTTCCTTACGACACAGAAAGTAGACCAGGTGTCATTTGTCGTCCTGTTATCTTTATGTGAGCCTGATAACAGAAGTCTTGGAGGACTTAACTTTCATGTGACTTCAAAACAAAAACGCAGAAGGAGGACTTTCTCATGGAGCCTCGCCCCTGAGCCTTTATAAGGAAGTGACTCCCTTCTCGAGCGCCAGAGTGTTTTTGGCTGTCTGAGCAGGAGCGTGGGATCAGAAAAGATGAGACTCTTACTGGTGTTAATGTGCAGCCTGATTGTCTGCCTGGCCCAGAAGCCTCACCCATGCAGTAAGTAAGATAACGGAGAGAAGAGTTGTGGTTGGTTTGATTCCAATTTTTTATATTATTTTATACTTTTTTTATGCTGAGCTTGCTAAGCATATTTTTTCAGTGTTGGCTTATATATTGATGTGCTGTTGTGTCAAATGAGTGCTTTTGTTGAATAGTTATAATTTCACACATCTTCTCCCCTAACACAGTGAGTCCTCCTCTTCTGAGCGGAACCCTCACTGTGGTGAGTGTTTACTATTGGAAAGTGTGTTGTATTCATATTATGAGCACAACAGAACACATTTACTTCACATGAAGGAGACATAAACTCACCCACGCCATCTCTCTCCAGTCCACTCAGAATGAAAAGCTGTGGGTCTATGCCAAATACCTGTACGATGGTCTGGGACAACGGACAAGGCTCATGGAGCTGGGCACTTACGAGAACAAGACGTTCAGCTTTGACGCGCTCCTACTCTTTAGAGAGGTGACAAAACCAATGACACAAACATCCCAAATGACATGTTAGAGTGCAGATCTTATTTAATATTTTAAGATTGTTTTTTGTCAGTAGATGCTTTGCTGCAATTATAATCAAAGTTTATACTCAGTTTCTAATATTTGAGGGGGAAAAGTATAAATTCAAATTCGTTAAAAGCTGTGTTCAGCATGGGCTCCTTGCTCAGAAAAAAGGAAGTCAATTAAAAAAGACAACAGAGAAATACAGCGCATAGGAGTAACAGCAACATTAATGGATTATTGAGTAATAATAAGAGTTGACATATACCAAGTGTTGCCAAATCTGAATACCCCAAAACTAGGGGAGGGTATTTATTGTGACCTTGCACATAAATGAACAAAACTAAAACCTTTTAATGAAAGACAGAGTTCACAAAAGCCATATTTATCTGTTTGGGTTTATACAGGTAATAAAAAGACATGTAATATGATAGTTGCAGATGTTAGAGTAATTGCAATATTCAAAATCAACTTGTTTTTGTACAGTGATTTTAAAAAGCATTTAAAAGCCCTGACTTTCACGTGTAAAAGTCAGGCATAAAAAAAAAAGATATTTTGAAATGAGAGAAAATAAGAAATAGTTTCATCCAACAGGCTACCATGTATGAGATCAACAGACATAACCGTACATGCAAGAAGATGCCTCTTAAGGCAGATTTCCATCCGCTGGCAATCCCCAAAGATGCATCTCTGCTGGGCCAGGCAGTTGTGGGCAGCTCATCAGCACCCAGACAGGGACTGCTGGTCAACAGCTGGGTGGGAGAGGTTCCCGACAACGGAGGTTAGAGAGCATGTAATAGTTAGAACTATCTGGACCACAAACCCATGCTAGTTTACTGACACACTGATGTTCACCTCTGACCCCTCAGGAAAGTACGTCAGCACAGTCACCGAGTTCGGATGCATTCCCATCAGCACGATGTACCACACTGACCAGTTCGGATGGATGATTACAAGGTCAGTTTACATTAACACCAGGGCAGAAAGGGAAGTGTAGCAGAACTGTTTGCATCCACCAGTGACCACCATGTTGTTTTTGTTCTTTAGCTTCTTCAACAACATCATTGGGATCTCGGACCCTGGTCTCCTCAACCCTCCAGACTACTGCGTGGAGGCAGAGATGGAGGCTGACGGTGAGGAGGAGCCAGCAGACTTCTTCAGCTTGTTCCGCGACAAGCACTGAGGGCTTCCTCCAATGACGTCTGTAATAAAGCAAGTGGTAAAGATTCACTCCCGCTAGAATCATGTGTAATTCTAATCATCCGGCGTTGAGCGTCTCAGACTAAATTTTGCAGAATTTTACACATTTTCAAATAGCTTTTGATTCCATGTTTTGTTTTTTGGTTTATTTTCTTTCTTTCTTTTTTTTTTTACATATACTGGATTAAATGGAAGTTTAATGTAGGTTTTCATATTGACACTGGATGAAAAACTGTTTAAGGTAAAAAGGGAAAGATCAAATGTAAATTAAAAACGTAATGAAAACAAAACATCTGATTGATTTCATTCAACACCAAATCTTTAGTCAAATGTCCTTAACAACATGGCCCAAATCAACATGACTATACCTTCATTACTGCTAAAAAACAGGCTCTTGTCTGTATATCTTGTATATTTCCTGCCTTACATAGTTCTACCAACATACTGATGTGTGACCTGGTGTCATTTTTCAATCATTATTCATCAATAAAAATATAATAATACCAAACAATGTGTTTCACTTTGTCTGTGTGAAGTGATTATATACAATGTGCAGCACTGTATCTGTATGTCAGTTCAGAAATCAGCTTTTCCGAATTCAGAGAAAACATGTTCAAGTTGATTTTTAACAGTACCAGGTTTGTGATGAGTCTTTCCTCTTTGATACAAATACTTAGTAAACAACTGAACGTAAAGCAAGACACAGCAATGGGCAACACATCATACTTTATGGATATGCTGTTGATCTCCAAGGGCTGCCAAGGACTCAAAAGAAAACCTGGCAGTGGACGCTGACTGGGAGCCTCACCAGCTTGTTTATAAGGAAGTAAGCGCCCTGAAGCGACAGCACACACACACACACACACACACAAAATCTCTGTGTGCGGAGGAGAGTGTATTCATTACCAGCTGACAGCATGAGAGGCTTCATCCTGTTCCTGTGCCTGTCCGTGGGCTGCCTCGCTCAGAGGCCACAGCAATGCAGTGAGTACAGCAGCAGAAATGCTGAGTTCATTTGTGTGTAGTTTCTGTCTGAATTATCCCTCCAACCTCGGCAGTTCGCCTCCTTATAAATACTCATCGCATGCTTTTGCTTTAACTTTTATGAGGAGATATTATGTTGCAAGCTTAGCACAGCTGTGATGCCAACGCTCTATTCATAATAAAACATCATAAAAATTTCATCTTAACAGCATCCCCATCACTGCTGTCTGGAGGCCTCTCTGTGGTAAGTCCTCCACACAAGCCAGCATGCAACTGCGCGAGCCAAATTTCCTGACAATACGTTAAAAAGATTTTATTCATCGCGCTGAATCACTGTTACCCAAAACAAGTCTGATCTGGAGTAATGTCAAAGCATTTCCAGCTACATTAAGAAGACGCTCAGTTACATTCTTTTGTTATTCTCCAAGTTCACCCAAAATGCCAAGCTGACGGCCTATGCCAAGTACAGCTATGACGCACTGGAGGAGCGCATCCGCCTCCGGGAGTTTGGATCTTACAAGAATAAGACCTTCCACCTGGACGTGCTTCTACTCTACAAACAGGTAATTATGATATTGCAAGTGTATCTATATTAAGAGATGTCATGTGAAATACAAATGACCACATAATCACACCCCGTCCTCTAGGGCGTCATGTACAAGATCAACTACAGGAACCAAACGTGTTGCAAGAAGAAGCTGAGCATGGACTTCCACCCACTGGCGATCCCAAAGAGCGCGTCCCTGCTGGGCCAGGCGGTGTTGGGCAGCTCCTCCGGTCCGAGGCAGGGGCTCCTGGTCAACACCTGGACCGGGGAGCTGCAGATGAAGAAGGGAAAAGGTGCAGTATGACAGAGGAACTGCAAAGTCATGTGGTGTACTGCAGCACATGACTCTCTGTGATTCTTCCGCCTAATAACTGTCTGCCCTTCATGAACCTGCCTGTCTGGTTTTGCCGCCTCAGCTCAGCCTTGTGATCCGCTTCTGTCTCTGCAGCGAAGTACATGAGCACCGTCACAGAGTACGGATGCATCCCGGTCAGCAACGTTTTTCACACCGAGCGAAAAGGATGGATGGTGACCAAGTGAGTCCACGCATGTAACGCCACAGACATGGGAAGAATAGGATGTCTCACTGCATTTTCTTTTCGAGAAGCTTTTAAAGTAAACATATAAAATGAAACATGAAAATAACTGTCAGAGATTTCAGTATGTTCATCAGAACTCAGCTGATTTCAGCCTTTCAGCAAAAGTAGAAAATGCCTGAAATTGAGCTATCATCATATTTTCTCCCCTCGCACTCTAAATTCACTGACCCTTCAGTATTTCTGGGTTATTTTTTGTGTTACTGATAACAGCATCTAACCGTTTTTTTGCCCAAATGGTTTAATCACTCGTTTTTATTCACCCTCAGCTTCTTCAACAACGTCATCGGGCTGGTGGACCCTCGACGGTTCATCCCCCCGTCTTTCTGTCAGGATGCCCAGTTGGAGGCAGAGGATGGAGAGGACCAAGTGACCTTTTTCAGCTTGTTTTAAACGGACTATTCTCTGTATTATCACATCATTATGTCACATCAAATTCATGCCATTATTCAGTCAAATCAATCAGTTTGTTGTGGGTGCGTTATTGTTTTATTTGTGTGTATGAACAACAGATTGTGTCAGAAGTGGTTTGTTACAGTGATATGCACTATGGAAGTTCATATGTAGTCTAACGTCTAACAAAAACATACAGTCATGGGGGGGAATGTTACAGCTTTTGATTTTCTTCTATTTTTTTTTTTTTACAATATATTAAAATCTGTCCAATGAGATCTTCTCTCCGTTCATTTATTACACACTCAGGAGTCAAAAGTCCTTATCTCTACCAACTCTTTCATATGTGTTTTTCCTTTTGTTCACTGATTCGCCCATCCTACCCGTACTAGCTGGTGCCAACTACAACAAGAAAAGGCTGCGTCACTCACATTGTTGTGCAACTGTTTTATCAACTGTATTTGCGGAAATGTATTGAGTTTACTGAATTATTAAGTGAGCCCCATGAGAAAAGCAACCATTCTGGAGCTTGTTTCAGCTCAGCACTCGCTGTCCCTGCCCAGAGCCGAGTGACCCAAGTGACTTGAGTGACGTGAAAACCATCTTTAGTGAGTGACTCATACAAACTCGAGTCAGCAAAAAGAGTCAAAGCTTGACTCTAAAATAGGTGACTTACTACCCAGTTTGCCTGTGTAGACAGACACAGACACTGGTCATTAGACCAGAAATATCCCATAGGTATAGGATGCAGTGGACTGGGTAATGAAATCATAATAAGATTGTCATCCTCAATATTCTAAACATTACACATCACACATTATCACAACTTTGGGGGGTGGGGTCCTTGTTTGTTGCCTATGTGTGATGTCTGTCTTTAAAGTATTGACATTTACTATTGTATTCAATAACTACCAAAGTTAGCTGATACCCAGACTTCCTCCCTTAAATAATCGCTATACAGACAACTACTTCTTTGTGTAACTTACATAATCCTTTCTAGTGCTAACTGTAGTTGCAATGCTGACTATTATTCCACCATGTCACTACTAAAGGCAGACCAGTGCTGGGGTTTTGATGGTAATGAGGGACCCTTATCTTATTTTTGGAGCACCTTTTATAACAGTTTTGTTGCATTATTGCATGCAACTTCGCTTGTGTTTTGTGGATTTGCGGGTTATATGTTGCCACGCTCCCGTAGGTTTCTCAATTTGTGCTGTATTTCGCTACTTGCAGCTCTTTTCTTAATGTGACATTAAAGACTATATGAAGAGACACATGAATAACAGTATCTCATTTAGAGAAAGCATGTCCAGAGTATTCCACATCATGGCATGCTGGTTGAGACCTCGCCTGCTGGCCAGTAGATGGCAGTGGATAACAAGGAACGAGAAAGAGTGAAGATGAGAAACAGCCAAATCGTGGCACTTCAAACTCTAAACAGTTTTTAGAGACTGTTTTAGAGACTTTTATACTCGTGTATTTGGCTTAAATGTATAAATGCATACACCACAGGATATACGTTGTTTACGTATTGACTTTGAGTTGATACATATATGGATCAAAAAACAATAAATAACAGATTGATGTGGATTGATTGGGTAAAAAAAATAACACACATTCATTTTTATACAATCATGTTCTATAATTTACTTAATTCACATTATAAAGGTCCAGAGGTAGAAGTTACTGTTATACAACAGGGCGAGGAGTCACTTGGTAGGAGTAGTAACACACTCCCCTGATCTCCCCGACCTCCTGCACCCCGACGTCTGCTCCCATCACGCCCGGCTCCTGTGCCTCAGTCTCCAGCCACAGCAGCCTGGCATCAGGGTCCTCATCTGAGAACTGGAGCAGAGACCCTGAGCTCCTCAGCACCTTCAAACACTGCCTCAGCACCAGACCGGCCTTCATCTTTCCTTCTTTGGACCTCAGCAAGGCGTCCGTGGTGCCCTTGTCAACTATAAGGTCTACGCTGCCAGAGCCGTAGTGCTTGTGCAGCTGCGTGCAGTCCAGCTCCACAAACTCGAGCTGAGAACATGGATTGTGAGCCTGAACAGCCTGAGCTCGGATGTGCTCCCGCATCAGTCGCACGGCCACCGGGGAAATGTCAGCGCACGTGACCCGCACCGGGAGAGGAGAGTGCCTGTAGATGCAGGGCCCTAAGGCGGACGTGCCACAGCCCATATCCAGGACCTGGAGCAGATCGTCTGGGTGGGACCTGCTGGTCCGCAAGAGGGGCATGACGAAGTCTCGGACGGCATCGAAGCCGAAGAACCACTCAAAGTTTTTGAAGGTGGCCATCCCGCTGCTGCTCTCGGTGTAGAAGCGGTCCCAGGTTGCTTTTTTGTCCATGTTTTCGATGAGTTCAGCTGGGAAACAGACAGATGGGAGTATCACAGAAGAGTCAATAAGGAAGTCAGTGTCATCTTGATGGCCCGTTAATCTGACTGCCCATTTATCCAAAGATACTGATGACCCCCACTTTCATACTACAAGAATAGTGTGTATTTTTGAATAATGGGCCATCAGAGAAATGGAAAGTTGTTTTTGCATAATGGGAGGTTGGACAGATAGGCTCTTGGTCAAGTGGGCCATTTTGCACTTTGTCGGACCGTCAGAACAATGTCTAGTCCCGGAATCAACACCTATACAACAATATCAACAAAAACTGAGCTTTACAAACTTCGCGAACGATTTCCTGCAGTTGTATCTAACTGCATTACTTTTAGCTCATTGTGCCAAAAAAAGTAGTAGTTAGTGAGAAGGAACAGAGCAGCACGACGGTCCGGGTCCCAAATGAAGCTCTTTAGTGTCTGTTCAGCTGTCAGTGTCAATGAAGGCAAGCCTACACTGACCTGCACTCACTTCAGCACACTTTAACCAAAGTGAACGCTTAATAAATCAGGCTGAAGGTGTTTATTCAACGTCTTAGTCACACATGAGGTCAAAGCTAGCCGACTGGCTAACTCACTGGAAGCTAACAGTGACAGATAAAAACAAAACACTTCAGTCAGTGTGGCTGCCTGAGATTAGCGGATGTTTCTCGGTTTTAAACATACTTGTAAGAGAGGAGTGATGTCGCACACAGGCTGTAACTGCTCTCTTTCCCGGTAATGTCAGACGCTTTACGAGTAGAGACATTTTTCCTCACAGACTCAACTCCTCTTCACTCTTGTTCAACTACTGAGCTCCCACTCCGTCCACGTTTCTTGATACCAGCGGCGGCTTTGAGTGACGTGAGAAAGCGAGTGAGGAGTTGGCGTCTGCTCTTACAGGCGACGATCTTTGACTAGCGTGTGCCGCAACGACGCGACCGCGCATGCGTGAGCCAAAGTGTAAACAGAGTGCTCACATGTAGCTGTGATCGTGATGGTCATGAGCTCAGGCAGCTGCACCTCTCTGTAACGTGTTTGCTTTGAAATGACACTAGATACACAGAGAAAGAGCTGCATGGTTCAGAGTGATAATCCTCCAGTCTCACCAATCTCTGTTGCTGTGTTAGTTTGATCAATCAGTTGACTATTTTCATAATCAATTAACAGTTAAACATTTAAAAGAGCAAAAACACTAAAGGTCGCTGGTTTCATCTCATCAAATGTTTTTTTGTACAACTGCAATTTTCCATAATTTCTTAAATCACAAATATGTATGTTATTAATTGGTAATGTAATTGATTATTTCTTGTAGCTCTAAATTCAACTTAAAAAAAGAAACAACACAAGTAGTAAGATGTAAATCCCTTTAATAAAACTCAATGAAACGCAGTGTAACAAAGGAAAAGAATCCAACATAAAGCAAGTAGATAACATTTACAACCACAAAAGAAAAAAAAACCTGTACAACTCTAAATGCCTGGAGTCACTTCTATTTTTCCAAAGATTTTTTAATTAACCATTTCGTGATGACTGGAAGGTAAACTTGGGGCGAGAGGGAGAAGGGAGGCATGTAATGTGATTTTATGTTTCTTTTTTCTTTATATTTTTTTCAAATACATGAGTGTAATCTCCTACACAGATGTATGCTTCGTCAACTTGGCTGCTGAAGTTATTCTTTTAATCCACTGCTGCGGCGTACAGCGGGAGGAGGATGATGCGGCGCTGTGGCCGGGAGTGTTATTTGTACAAGATGTCATAATGGCCAGGTCTATAGAGGAGGAAGATGCGTGGGTCGCCGCCTTCAGGGAAGACGTGGTGATTGACTGTTCCACCCTCTCCTCTATCCATGTACTCCACCAGGATGGATACGTTCAGGGCCTGGGCTAAGGCGATGATGTGAATGTGGTCACTTTCTTTAGACATTGGCTCGACCTCCTTGACATAGAAAGAAAAGGATAATAAGCACATTTCAGAGTGAGTTTGTTTTCACAGAAGAACTTAAATGGTCAAACACTGAACATTGTAATCATACATTTTTAATTTCCCCAAGGATGGCTTTTTAAGCAACAAAACACAAAACTCAGTATAGTGCCTTTCGTATAAAGTTGTCCTGTCAAACTCCTGTGCTGCTGAACAGCCATGAGCTTACATGGAGCTGCTGCCTAAAGGCCTACTGAGTGAAGCTGTTGAAGCCAAAATTTTCATTTTCACCACAGATGTTCTATTCAAAGTACTGACCAGTGATTAAAGAGTGCTAGAATATCCTACTGTGCTAAAAGAATTATATTAAATATTAAGTATTATTCAGTAAGAACTCAAACGACTTGTGAAGTAGTGAGACCATAAAGGTTGAAGTTTTAACAATACCCAGGCAGCCTAACCTCTTACGTGAAAAAAGTTGTATTAAAGCACAAAATCTGATAAACTGCTCTATTTTATTTTTTATCTGGGAATTTACCAGATTCCTTTATCCTTGTTTGTCTGGGTGCTTAAGTTGCACTGTGGGTAATGTAGATATCAGGGATTGACAAGGAAGAAAAGTGGATAATAACCAATCTGTTAACGGGACTGTGTGAAATATTGACCTAATATGTTAATTTAAACCAACCCTTCTCTATTAAAAAAGCTTCACCACAGCCTTAAGGGAAAAATGAGACCCAGATTTGTTTCACAGGAACTAGATGTTCATCAAAGGGAGAATAAAAAAATCCACCTGCTGACAGAACTCCTTGACTGAGCGTCCTCCCTCTATGAAGTGCTGAAAGAAGCTATGCTCTCGCTGCAGGTAGCCTGAGGTGAGCAGCCGCAGGTACACGACCACGTAGTCCGACACGTTCTGGTCGTTGAAAGAGCTCAGCAGCTCCTGCACACTCGGCTGTTTCTCACACAACTCGATCAGGTCCATGAACTTGAGAGGGGAAAAAAACATTATTTACACCATTAGGCTGATACGTACGGGCCCGGCTTGCCAGCTTACAATCCGGCTGGCCAGATCCAGTGTGTCTGTCTGCTCCAGCTGACCAAATACATCATGTACTTTGGCAGATGACCATTCACACTTGGCAGAGCAATGAGCACACTGCAGTTTATTCTGATAACATAATTTCAACAGCACCACATATTTAATACAAGACATACTTTATATGTTATTTATGACTAGAAAAAGCCATGAACGAAAGCATAACTTTACAAAAGCAACACAAAAACGCTATGATATATACTTTTAATGTCAATAAACAAAATAATAATCTTACACCGTTTGCTACTTTAGTAATCTTTTCATTCAGGGTTTTCAGTTAGTAACTAACAATTATTTGCAGGAAACTCACAGTATTGTGAAAGTCTTCAATGGTAAACTCAGTGAAGCCTTCGTTCACCAGGTCAAGTTTACTTTTAGATGCAACTGCTTTGAACCTGAAGAGACAAAAACACATGTATTCAATAACCCTGAGAGTAGTACAGTAGCCAGAGTGTTTGTTAGATTTGAAGTATAATAGAAAAGAATGCAGAAACAGGACACAGTCCTGCACTGCACACATATTTTTTCCAGAGCACTTTAATTTTAGGTAAGTATATGTATGATTGTATAGCTAGGTGCAGTTCCTACATGTGACAGATATGTATTGAACTATGGCAATAATCAGATCAAAACAGGCCCCAATGCAGCCACGAGAAGACAAAACTTCCTAAACCAGACTTTTATAGTTTAAGATGGAGTGTGAGTCTAGAAACAGATAGCTACTACAGAAATAACAGTAACCGCTGCAACACTCACTTCTGAAGTTCTTTGCTGTCTTCTAGCAGCGACTCGAGATGTGCGAAGCCAAACGCTCTGTAGAAACAGTTCCCATCTGGTCGTGTCTTACGAATGCGCGAGTATTTTTTGTATAGGTCCTACAACAAAACAAAATAAAAGAATTTTACTGCGCAGCAAAAAAAAAAAAATGCACGAGCGACAGACAGTTTGGTTTTGTGGCTCTGGATAAGACGACGCCCCGGATCACGGAGGAAAAATGCGCCCTGATGTGGGTGCAGTAACCCGAGACCAGGTGGTGCGCTTTGACTGACCTTGATCTTGAGCTGATAAACCGTGTCATCATCAGCGTATTCCCTCTGCAGCACCGACAGGTCCTGTCTTTTCGACACTAAAGGGTTACTGTTCGCTATCTGGACACCCACACAAAAAAAAGTATTAATGCATGCACTGTAAGCAACTTCACCCGTAGGCAACTCTGTGTTCATAATCTTGACAATAGTTACCATTTTGTCCAACAATGCATTTAAACATCATTCAGAACTTCCACTGCAATTTTGGATGTTTTATTTTTACTTTATAAAAATAACTTTCTATCAGGTTATGGTTGTGCAGACAGGTCTAGTTATCTTGAGAGGTCACGGTCAAAGGTACTGATTATTATGAGGCTTTAAATGGCTTGTGCTTGAAATTACTACTTTGCAGTTTTCTGTCAAAGACCTAAAATAAGTCATATAAAAACATATAAACTGTTACATGGATAAAGATGGTGTCGACAGCTGCATTTCAACTGTGTCCACACATCCGCTGACCTCTACGGATGTTTGACTTTGAAATTACTAGAACTAAGAAAAATGTTTGTCATGTTCCTCAGATGCAGAGTAAAGGTACGCCATCTTTATTTATGCTACCTTAGTGTATGAAAACAGCTTGTACTTGCATATTAAAAAAGGTGTTTCTCACCTCCTGCTGAATTCTGTCCTGTTGAGCAATTATGGCCTCATCATACGCGAGGCAGTTCCCTCCTGTAAGAGAACATCAATTAGGCTTCGGGGGTAAAACACTCCAAAGGAGGACCAACAAGCCGCCACGATGGAAGAGCCTGTGCAAGGCCAGTAATGGATGACTCCACGGCAATCATTTAATGAAATATGTGGCACATGGATATAAAAAAACTGCATAGATCAGGGCAAGTGTTTTTTATTAAAAAGAGGAGAGTGGGTCTGGTTAAAAGTTGCATCCTTTAGTGGTGGGGGACCACAATGCTGCAACGTTATAATGCAGCCTGAGCAGAGACACTGTTATAATGTTGGATGGTTGGTGCTGCACATCTATAATGGAGATAATGGCGCAAATGCAGAGTAAGTCTGAGATGATAAAGTGAGGGATTAACCTGCTGTACAGATGTTGTATGCAGCTGTGTGCACTCTGCATGCACAACTAATTAGTTAATATTCAGGCCACACATACCAGCTGATGCCGTCAGTGACACTTTATTAAACTTTACTGTATCGACTCGTGTTTATTTATCTGCCTTTGTGTTTTTAAAAAGCGACGGCTGCTCTGTCCTGGTTGGTGAAGTCGCCGCACTCGCGCAAACTAAAGCAGACTCGCTGTGTGTTCATAATGTCCTCAAATTCAGACAACCACGGAGACGCCTGTGTTTATTTTTTATTGTTCCCCGTTTTCGACACATGTACCTGGCCACACTGAGCAGCTAACGGGGAAACAAGTTAATCCACATCATCAGCAGCAGCAGACACCGGCGGTCAGCTAACCTCGGCTAGCTAGCTCGACCTGAGCGAAAAAACAACAACAAATTTCAGCCGCGACGAAAAGCCTCTTTTTAACCACTAAAAGACAAACCCACAGTCTTTAAAGATAAGCCCTCACTTTCAACACTGTCTTATGTGAAACACTCCAGGACTGTCACCGGCTGCTGTCCTGACAATAACTAAACAAGCAGCTTTCTGTGTTTTTTTCTTTGTGTAGCAGCGGCAGCTAGCCAACGCGAGCCGGGGCCTCGGTCCTCGGTCTCCCCCGCAGCCGCTCGTCGCTGCGTGTCAGCTGCCTTCATGAGGCCGAGACAGCGGCCGACACGCCGGGCGGACACCGGGGAGGGAGACCGAGGGGCGGCTGTGGCTCTCCAGCTGAGAGAGGGGGGCCGGCCGTGCCGCCAGCCGGGTCTGTGTGGTGCCGTGACCGAGTGTCTCACCCTCCATCTCTCCCTGTGTTGATTCCTGCTGCTCCTCCGCCATCTTAGCTGTCGAGATCTGTTTCCTCCTTCTACATGACCTCATTCATTACACACTTCCGGGCGGAGTCAAATATGGCTATGTATCTATCTATATATGTGTGTACCTCTGTATTTATGTATGTATGTATTTGTATATGTACGTATGTTGCAGACCTTTTCTTGTCATGATAAGATGAAAAGGTCGCTATATTCACATTTACATATTGTGATATGTTGACGCAGCTTAAAAAAAACAAACCTAATAGTTGATCTGTGACTCTGCTAAAAACACTGAACCCAGTTTACCTGATACTACAGCTTTATGTACAGTTATTGATAAGACCACATGCATATCCACTAGGAGGATCAGGTGGCTGTTAAAGCCCCAAAGCTCATTGAGGCCCTCAGCACTTCAATCCGGCCCTGCCCAGGCACTTCATATGTTTTAAATTAAACATTTCCACAGAGATCTCAACAGACAATCTCACAGCGAACCAAATTAAGTGTCTGTGGGAATCCCCCATAGTTAGACAATCCAGAAAATAGTCTTTACCAAGAGTTGGCACATACGTTTTGGCATACATTTAGAAAAAGAAAAACGTGCATTTATTTCCACCCATCAACTACAAGCTCATACCCACACGTAGCCCACAAAATACATGAAACATGACGAGGAACACCATTTTCCAGAATCAGTCCAAAACAGTCTTTCAGAGTTCAGTACTGTTGCAGGTCGTTGGCTCATTCAGATCCCTGCACTTTCCAGCAGTACACATCAGGGGGCACTGTCTGGAGCGAATACAACCAAGATTCAAACACAATGACCGTCCATCTGCTGCTCCCACCTGTTGGGTGCCTGAGAGTAATGTGTGGGGCATCGCCTTTGCCGCCAGCATGCTTTCAAATCCACATTTCTCACTCAGTGGGTTTTGATAAAAAGTAGCATAAAAGTGGTATTTACAGAAGGTAATATTACCAGTATACAGTATAATACACGTGTGAGAAACAAAATAATACTTCATATTTGCCATAAAAGCAAAAGTGATATTTTTCTATATTCCCCTTTGGCACATTTTATCCCATATCAGGGCTGTAACATAACCCCACAATACTCAGGACACATGAACAAAAATATAAACAGTCAACAAATACTTTTTTCTAAAATATTATAAATCTGTAACAGCTCGTGTCAAATTCCTCATGGAGAGGCATCCTCCGGTCTTGGATGTTGAGAGTAATACAGCAGACGGGAGAAAGTTTGACAGTACACGTACAATATGAAGGAGATGCTAATTCACTGTGTATTAGTGATGATTTGAATTTAAGAGATTTTGCAGATACTTTTCAAAATAAACTATTTGAATATCTGTACAGACCAACAGGTTGCCAATTTACTACATGTCATGGTTTGGCTGCATTGTCTTTGTCTGATCCAAACTGTGTCTGTGCTTAAGGCAAAGGCACGAGGACAATAAGACAATATGGAGGTATGCATGTTACAGGTGTGGCAAAGGAGGAACAAGCCCATGGTTTGGATCAGATCCCAAAAAACGTGTTGTGTAAGGGAACTTAACACTGGCACAGTTACTGACGCACTGAACGCCACAGAAGGGAACCCCCCCCCCATCCTCACCCCACCCCACAGCACAGAGGTGTCGCAATCTACTTTTCTGATGCACCAGCTTTCCCACAACCTCATCCTCTTCTCCTGCATTTCCCGATTCCCTACTGTACACATCCTCTGTTGCTTTCGAAATCCCTCTTAAAAAAAGTATGTCAGGTGCGTTCACCTGTTTGTTGCAGCCGGTTAGAGCAACAGCTGCTGCGTTGCGAAAGATTACTAAGGAACTATGTGTGAGATTAAACGCCGTAGTAGCTGCACTGGAAATATTGCAACATAGTTTGTAGTTTGAAGGGGAATACACAACACACATTACTAAACATCAGACAGGAATCCAGGAGTGTCCAGCAGATGCCTTGGAGTAGATTTTCCCTTTGGAGACTTTGTTCATTGCAGTCATTGCAGTCGAGGTGCAGATTTTTCATATTTGACCATAAACTGTCTTTCTGGGTCGTGACTGAACCTTGTCGGTGTGCCCGCATCTGAGGCACCTCCAAGACCAGAGCTGGCTGGTCTTGTAGTTTCACATGTGATTTCCCGGTGGCCTGCTAAACTATATGGGCCTTGTGGATGAAGGAGGCGTGTGGACTGATGCTCGGCCGGGGTTTGGGTCTGAGCGTGCCGTTAGTCTGCTGATAGCGCGTGCTGTGAGCCTCGGACACCTGGGAGCTGTTAGTCTCGCTGTCTTGGTCGTCGGGGTGCTCCTGACTGGCGGGACCCCCCAGACCTTCATCCTCCTCGTCATCAGTCACTGGTGGGTAGGTGCTGTTGCTCAGCGGAGGGTGCTGGTGATTCTTGGTGATGCTTCCGGGCCTCGAACCCCCGTCTGTCGGGATGATGACGCTGCCGTTTAGCTGTCTTACAATTTCAGTGGACTGTATCACTGGTAAGGACGAGGGCAGGAGAGGAGGGTGGAAACGAGTCTCTTGCTGCAAAGACACAGAGCAGACATATTTCCTAATTGTGTAATGATCAAGTGAAGTATGCAGTTGGCTAATAACCTGGGTGAGATGCATTCCACTATTTGGTGAAATCAGGCTTTGACATGCCCAGAAGCACACTTACCAGAGACATGGTGCTGTTTCTCACATATGTCTCCACTCTGAGTCGGTTCTCCTCGTCCCTGTCCAGAGGCCTGTCCCGCCCCCGACGCGAGTTGTTGTTCAGGACTGGCCTGCCCAGGTAGTCAAACGCTCCCCCTCCTCCTCCCCGCCCTGAGATGGTAGATCGGCTGTCACGGCAGTGAGCGTGCTCCTGTCAGCACAGGAAAAGACACTCATCAGTGTTCGCCCATAGACTGATAAAATGAATTCATTTATGTGATAGAGCACTGTTTAATACTGTTTAATTTGTATCATACTGACATGACTTAATTTGCAAATGAATGACTTAAAGCATAAGATTTCTAGCTAAGAGTTAGAGGGGAAGACTAATATAAATCTTCTGTTAAGATAAGATAAGATAAAATAAGACACACTTTATTAATCCCACATCGGGGTAATTCACTTGTTACAGCAGAACAATAGTAAAATAAATATGAAACGAAGTATAAAAAACAAAAAATATAGAGGGTAAAAAATACACAAACACACTATAAACATAAATACACCATATACATTCTCCATATATATACAGATTGGTATTGCACTAGATAATGAATTGCACATTATATGAGTAAAGTGATTAGTGATTAAAGTGACAGATGGTGATGATGGTGATTGTAAGCTAAACATTAAGCTACAGTCAGCAGCTGAACATGCAACAATGTGCATTTAATCTACATACAAAACCACAAAAAAGTATCCAAACAATTATAAGATTTCCAATAATAAATATAAAATGAATGTATGCATTTGCTTGGGTTGAAATGGGCTTATCATTTCCTATAATGAATGCTATATCACACATTCTTTTCAGGAAGCTTCAGAAGTCATTAATTAAAGCATTATTTAAGATATTTTTGTTCCCCAAACTCCAAGCTTCACTCCAGGAAGAATAATGATAAATACTAGAGCCACTGGAAACAAGCTCTTAGCAGTGCAGCTAAATGTCTAAAACATTTAAAAGTCCAGTACGTGCTGTGAAAAGACTAAAACAGTGAACTGGAGTAACCTTGTTCACAACACCATGCTTCAGGTCAGCAGTTTAACACCAGGGATGAAATTAAAGGGACAGTTGACATTTTAGGAAACATGCTTCTTTGCCTCCCTCCCGGAGATCTATACCACTCTTGTAAATACGAAGTTACAGGCAGCAGTCACTTGGCTTAGCTTAGAGCAGACACAGGGGGAAGCAGCAAGCTTTTGCTTTTGCTTTACAGCTAACCACGAGTTAAACAGCTGTTTTTTGGCCGGACACAGTAGGATTTTTGTCATCATTCTGAAGCCTTGTGGAAAAGCTCAACATGTCAAATTTCACTTTTGTTTTCGAACACATTGAATAAACAAGATATAACTCATTAATAAGTGAGGTTTAGAGGTACAGTTTAGAGGTCCGAGCCAGGTGTCCACTCTTTATCTTTTCGCTTAAGCAAAAGATGAAGCATGCTATTGCTACCTTTTTATTCAACAGGCATATATTAAGGTGGTGTCAAACACCTCATCTAACTCTCAACAAGAGGACAAATAAGCACATTTCCCAAAATGTAAAACTCATTCTATAAGCACCATGAAGGATCCACGAAGAGGAATAGAGATGTTTTTTTAAAAAGTGATTAAAAAGTGTAATAAGTGCCATGCTTTAGAAACAAAAGGTCCCAAGACAAATGAATATAAAGGTAGCTCTTCAACAATATAATGTGTCATCATTATGATCAGTGTTTGGGATGCACTACATTCAGATTTGAAATGATGATGCTCAGAACTTAGCCGCCCGGCATCTGGACAGTAAAGCCTCAGTCCCCGGCCCCGGCACCGCATGCAGAGTTAAATAGATACGTAGACTGACCCCGAGGGAAGACAGGCTGGTCCTTATTGTTCCCTCCACCCTCAGAGGGATGTTTTCCTCCATCTGCAGTGAAAAGAAACAGAAGGCTGCATTAGATGTGGGGCTGGAGATAAGGAACTTCCTGCCAAAAAAGCTAAACTGTATAAAAAAAAAAATGCGTCTAACATCAAAACACAGTGGGTGAAGCAATGACTGGTGCCAGACAAGATGTTACCACTTGACAACTAGCTGACACTGGTGGTC
The DNA here is from genome assembly GCA_023238725.1 of Scortum barcoo. Lineage (NCBI taxonomy): Eukaryota > Metazoa > Chordata > Actinopteri > Centrarchiformes > Terapontidae > Scortum > Scortum barcoo. The sequence continues at coordinate 21,421,688 of CM041532.1, read as the reverse complement.
ATGGCGCACAGCATTAGGTATTCATCACAGTGAAATCTCTAAATGACAGTCCTTGAATAAGTGATGGTGTCAAACATGTGATAGCATATTCCCACTGATTCTGATCAGCAGTGTCAAAGTCTCGCAGCCCAAACCAGGCCGTGCACACATAGGAGACAACATAAGGCGATGCTGCAGTAGGACAGTGTGTTCGGTGTGATGGGAATATTTTAGTAACAGTACCGGTCCTCTGGTATCTGTGCTGACAGAGTTCATTCTCCTGAAAGAGGCTTGCCTGGAAAGAGTGGTTATTTCCTCCCTGTGAGAAGCAAGAACGAGAGAGAATTAGAGAAAAGGAGAAAGATATCTTTAATGATTGAGGAAATTGAGTTCCACTGTGAATTCTGTGTATTTATTTTTGGGCATTTGAATATCAAATGCAGTTAATTCTGCACATTAGTCATTTTTTATTTAGTTTTCATGCATATTATTTTGCACATCAGGCGAACACAGTCATTTGTTAACTGAATTTGACACTTTCTGCTCCCCCAATTCTGCTTAACACCCTCTGCTGTCGTAAGTGTCGGTTGTAATGTGCTTAATAACCCAGATTTGAGGCATTCTTAGTTATTCTTATTGGCCCAGTCCTCCCTGCGGATATCATTAAAGTTTCATCTTATCTCATCTTAATTAAACATCGCGTTATCTTGGCGTACTTCCTCTCTGTCAGCTCCTGCTCCAGCTTCTTGTTCTTGCGTTTGTGGTGACATGTGACGGCGATGACGATGACGAGCATCAAGATCAGCAGCCCGCCGGCCACGCCCCCCACGATGATCATCAGCATGTTTTCCATCAGCTTCTGCTCCATGGCAGATTCTAGGGAGGGTCAGTAGGGAAGTGGGATTAGATGGATGCATACATGTACTCTGGCAGTGTATATTATCGTGACACGTCTCAGTGTGTGATGTCGACATCGCTGTCGTCTACCTGTCACGCTGATCTCAACCTCCGCCGTCCCCACTCCCACATCATTCCTCGCCACACACTGGTAGGTGCCTCCGTCTGACGAGCTCAGGGGTCGCCCAAAAGCCAGTGTGCCATTGGGGTGAGGGATCACACCCTCCGGCAGCTCTCCACCCATTCTGCAAACAAAACAGAAACACTGCTACATTACAGTGCATTGAGATAAACACTCTTTAAGTGGTGATCTGAGTTCCTCATTTTTTTATGAATGTTGTCAGCATCTTCAGATATTATTATATTATATATTTTTGGACTATGTTTCTGAGAGTGACCATGAGAAACTAGTGATATTAATATTTTCTCAACCCTAGAACACTATGTTTCTGAGAGTGACCATGAGAAACTAGTGATATTAATATTTTCTCAACCCTAGAACACTAACGTTGGGCGTGATTGTGGTCACGAGTCCCCCTATGATACCTTTTTTTGGTTTTATGAGACGTTATATAGGGGAAAATAAGTGCTTCAATTTGCCATGCATTGTTGTACTTAAAGATATTTCGATGAGAAGTATTTTTTATTGGGTATATTATATCTGATAAAATATACCCAACATTAGTGATGGTGTTACTAGATGTTATGTTACTCCCACCTGGGTGCATATGCAGGAAAAAGGCATGTTTTAGCAAAAATGTGGCCACCTCTGCCATAGCGATGCAAATTCTATGTTATACAAATTCTATGTTTACTTTTTTTCACACTTCAATCTCACCATTGGGAGCATCATCTATCTAGCTAGCTGTTTTTGCATCCTGTTTACTGGGTGCTTTACCTAGTCATTATTTTTAAACTTAGAACTGTCACTTCATATGACATATGACTCATATGACATTTTAACACATTTTATTTGAATGATGTTCTGCTTTCTGACAAGATGCAGAGTAAATTGAGACAGTGACAAATGACGTGTTCATCGGAGATATAACCATCCCCCATGGTAAAAAGGAAAAATACCCAGACTCCTGAACTCCTCTCCCCCTAAAAGATTGCACACTGTCCAGTGTAAAGTTGAAGATCGCGTCGGTGGTGCTGTTTTCTTTGTTCTGCCAAATTTCCTATGCTCATGAAAAACATGAAACGCATCTCCATTTGTGCGTCAGTAGATCACTTTAAAAGCTTTTCATAAATCTTTTGTGGGGTAGTTACTTTTGTGTCACACCTCATTATTCGGTGAGAGAGACAGAAGCTAAATCTGCCTCTTTCCTATCTCTTTTTCTCAATTGTATCTTACACTTACATTTCAATAATGCCTTTAATTGTTTGGAGCCAGCGTGTACGGCAGCTCCTGGCAGTGTGACTCACAGAAACAAGTTTTAAAAACTAAGCAACACTGTCCTGGGTGTTGCCTCTGTGTTGTTGTTTTGAGCGCATTTGATTTAATCCATTTGAACAAACTTGACCTTAATGTCTGCCTGTTGCTTTGAACATTATCGACCGTTCACAGAGGCCACATTAAGCCCCATATTTTGCACAGTTATATATTTTTTCAGCAAGCCCCTATCAAGAAAAGGAACTGTCTGTTTTTATATATCAGCGGACACACCTCCACGATAACGATCTCTGACAAATCAACACATTCGGTTTCCTCTCACCTCCCCCTAGGTCGCCCCAGCTTGCACCCGCTAGTTCACCTCTATCTTTACTGGAGCTGCTCATCCCTTTCCCTTTTTCTTTTCACCCCCCCTGCCCTTCTCTCTCTCTCTGCTCTCCCTCCTTCGTGTGAAACTGTCTCATCTGTCTGCTCTCGGCACAAGCTGCAACACGACACTGTGACACCAGCTATTACTTCACCTGCTGCCTTTTATTGACAGAGCCAACAGGTTCGCCCGCTGCCGCACCAGCCGTGTGTGTGTGTGTGTTCATGCTAAATGCGTGCATGTTTGAAGAGAGGTTGATTGTAACTAGAGATTCTAGGTGCTGACTTGGTGGATCTGTGTGTGTGTGTGTGTGCGTGTGCATGCTCATTCATGAGTGTGTGTGCCCATATGCATGCCGTGTTAAGCCTTACTCACAGAAACGCACTTCCCAAGGTGTGTTCCTGTGACTAACTGCCAATAATACGCACATCATCATCTGGCAAAAAAACAACCCAGATCAGAAGAAACCTTCACCAAATATCTGACCTCAATGTCTTCACATTTTAGCAGTACCTGTGACCCATCTGTGTGTAAGGAATTTCTCCCTTGGGGCCTAACTGTCACTTCTCATAACTCGATGGGAGCCTGTCTTCATACAGTCGCTCTTCGTGGCTCACATTTTAACTCCACGCCACGCCCTGAGAATATGTTGTTGCACCAAAAGAGATGGCTTAAAGATGACACCAGGTGAGGCAAGCATCAGACATCTGAGTCAAACCCTCATCAGGGTTTGAAGCCGGTTGACACGCAACATCTGAATCTGTCAGTTTCCATTGAGGCAGCAGAATCAGGAGGTGACAATGCCAGGGCTTGTTTGGTTAAGTCGTGTGGAATGGGTGGAGATCCACTCCCACTGCACTGCAAAAGGTTATTTCAACTAAGTATTTAAGTGACCGGCCTATATGAAAAACCTGAATAGTTCAAAGAATGCATTAGTTGCGGTAATGTACTGACTCAACAAACCTTGAGAACCTAAGATTAGAAAAACCTCAATTATTAAAGGCACCCTGTTGAGTTTTCTCGTAAACAAACAGAAGTTGTGTTTACCTTTACAGTTTCTCACTGAAATCCATTGGGTGTGCCCTTGAAGTCAAACAACGGTACTGAGTGAATCCCTGTTTTTGTTATTGTCACTGATTTTTAATGTTCTAAATCATGCATCCTTTACATCCATGTTCTTCCGCTGCTGCATTGCTACTTGCGCATTACTGCTGTCAGCTCAGCTGTTGATCAGTGGGATATTGTTAACAGATGGCAGGAAACCATCAACGTGGCTCAAGAGACCCACTCATAAAACCACCCAGAGCACTACTATTGGTCATGAATTCCACAGGGTACCTTTAACTTTATTTAAGCACTTACTAATCAGATTAGCTTCAATTACTTCCATTTTCACACTTAAGTTCCAGGATCTGCTCTTTATAATCTATTCTGTCTGATCAGCTTAGTATTATTAGCAAGACTAATATGTCTGTGCCTGTGGTCACTTAGATATGGTAGGGCAGAAGTGGATGCTAATCCTCATCATGGCATTTCAGCATGACATTTTAATCAAACCTGTGACTGATTAGAGATATAAGATGAAGTATTCAGTGTTATATTGTCACCTTATTTGGGATGTGAAGACCCAAGGCTTCATTTCATGATTATAAGTGACACGCCCTGAATGCTAACAAGAAATGTTTAAATGACTTGATATGAAACTGGCAAACAAAAAACTTAAAAATAAAAGATAAGTCAATCTCCCTAAACTGATTATGACTATTTACAGTATATGTCAATATTGCATAAAATTTTTGCGATAGCTATTGAAAAAATTCCAGGATTTGAGAAATAATAAAACATCTTAGTTATGCTGAGGCAGTTTTACTAAGCGTGACAGCATCACTAGCTTTACCCTCCGAGAATGACCTTGTCAACCCCACTGAAGTCCCCACTTGCACTCTTGCCCGGTGAAATAACCAATCACAATTGGCATAATTACTCCTGAAGTTACGAGAAATGTAACGGTGACCCGACACATCAGACAGTTAGTCGCACAATTACCAGACAGTAAGAGAGGGAGGCAGGTTGTACTGTACCTGATCCAGGTGAAGCTCTGTGGTTTGGGGTTTCCTCCACTCACACACCTCAGGGCAGCATTCTCCAAACCTACATACCAGTCTTTACTGTAGCCAGACACTTCAGCATCTGGGGGGACTGGGAGGAAGAAGAAGAATTTTACCAGCTTTGTTCAGTGAGGTAAAGAAAAAAAGAAAAGAGACATTGTTTATTACTTCTTGTAAAACTAAAGCAGAAAGAGCAAGGTCAAACGTGGCTAAGGCTGAACATTCGGGCTGCCGCAGTCATGAAGGGCAACTTCCAGTGAATGCAACATTTTACAAGTGAACAAAAACAGACTAACACAGCAGAGGACAGCCATAGTGCCCCATCAACATATGATAACAGTCATGGGCTCAGTTTTTTGTCATGAATTAAATGTGGTAAAGTGGTTTAACAGATAGCGTAAGTCAAGCTGAGTAATACCGAGATAATCGTGATGCGGTATGGCTGACATCTTCCTGCTTTAACGTGATGCTGACGGTGATAAAAACAGGAAGTAAAGTTTTGACTGTGCTGCCAACTTTTTTTTTTCTTTTAGATGTGTGGTTGTTCTTTGCGTGCTTTGAATGTGGCACCATTTTGGCCGAGTGTTTTTTCTGGATCAATGGACCCATTCAGACCTTGATTTTCATAATGTAAAATGGCCTGACGGTCTGATGAATACTCACAGTGCACCACCAGGTTGTTTTTGAGCCTGCGGGGGCCCGTGAAAGTCGGATGCCACACCAGACAGTCCAGCTTCTTGCCGTTCATGCTCCTCAGGGGGTGCAGGGAGTAGTGCGAGGAGACCGCCGCGTTGTCAGAGGAGCGGTTGATGGACTGGCCGTTCAGGTCAGTGTCCCAGGTGAGACGGGGAGGCGGGCGGGCCACAGAGCGACAGGAAGCGGCCTGCCGGTAGGACTGTCCCTCCACCAGAATCACAGGGTCCAGGGAGGAGATGGGGATGGCTGAAGCAGTGATGGTTACAGAGTTTGATCAGAGTGCAGATCATCATGATCAGAAAACACACTTTTCAGTTGTTGAATTCACACATGAACCTAAAAAGATCTTTAAAGGCCTTGTAAACATATTTCCTCAATCTGCTACTTATTAACAGTGACTGGTCCTCCATGAACACATAATGTTCAGTGAAATTTGGAACAGTTTTGTTTTTTTGAGAGACTGTTTTATTTGTCTGTGCTTTTGTTACTCGTGGGCAGGGCTCAGATGCAGAAAGGGGACATCAAGTATTTCAGTGCTTATCACAGTTCACCTACATTTGAGATATCTGCTTATGATGCCTGGCCAGTGTCAGTAAACATCTGATCAAACCACATCCACACAGCCCTGAAGAAGCAGAGTGTTAAAAAATAAAGTTATTATTAATTAAAACAATTTTAGTTACTATTTCTTTCTAAACTTTAACTTTGATCGCTGTTTATTTAGGGATCAATGTTTAATGCTATAGAGAATTACTAAAGATATCGATGTTTTCAGGACCTTTAAACTACTTAGAATAAACTTGTCAGAAATAGTGAACTTATTATTTTTAAAATTATTATGTTTTTCTCACTATAATATGCTGTTAACATCTAAGGGCTCATAAGCATTGCATAAAACTGTGATCAACATTAAATCCCATATGCTTGAAGTGGCAACACAGACTGTCAGTAGGCCATTTCTAAACTTCATGATTTACTCTTTTCATGACAACAAACTACATAGTTTATTCCCCATATGTGTCAGCAAAGTGGATCAAAAATATACTCTAATCAGGACACAGTTTCAATGCAAAAATGACCGAGACTGTGACTTGCTTAAATCAGTCTTCTTAGACCCTTTGCCACTGTGGGAAATTTGCAAGTAGACCTCTACGACTCATATTTCAGCGCCCCTGGCTTAGTCTAAGTAAGAAATGAAAATATAACAATGTTCCTGTGGAAAGATGCATGAGGGTAATAATATGGAAGTAATTAAATTGGACATCACATTATGTTTGTATGCTGGTGATTATTATCTTATAAGGATTGTAATACATGGTGAACTTAATGTGTGAAAACCTACTGACTTATCGAGTTTAGAGTAAGTATGTAGTTATTGCATTATTAATCATGTTGTATAATTCATTATTCCTCAGAATATATGTGAATCAAGTTGTGCAATTTTGACAAGCAATATAACAAATGGCCTGGTCATATCGATTCCCTAGTACAGGATAGTTTCCATCCTTGCGCAACTTGAATGAGCTAATGTTTTTTTACTGAATGTCAGAGTCACGGGGGCAGGGACTCACTCCACACAATGAGCGAGATCTCGCTGTCAAAGTTGCCTGAGGGGAAGGTGCTGATGTGGCAGACATATTTCCCCTCATCAGAGACCTCCGTGCTCATGATGACCAGAGACGAGTCCAAGGTGGGGTCGCTGCTTTTGAAGCGCACACGCCGAGACCACGTCCCAAATGCTGCAGACAGGGAGAGTAAGGGAGAGAGAGACAAAGAGGGTGTAAGACAGAGGGTGGAAAGGGAGAGAGATGTGGTAAGAAAGTTAAAGGACCGAGTGATGAAGGATGTGACACAAAAAATTAAGTCCAGCAACTTCAAAACAGACCTCCGGGTTCCTTTTGTCACTTTCGGTTCCGTGCGCATGCCTGCACTTGTGCTTGAAATTACATTTACGTTCTGGGAATTTAGCTCACAGTGCTATCCAGCATGTGTCACACTTGCAAAGGGTGTAAGCCCCAAACTCCCAGATCACCACAAATTAACCAAATGGGAGGAAACCAAAAATAAATGGTGCAAAGATCAGAGTCTCGGCACCCTGTAATATTCCAGTCACGTCATGGCAAAACTGTCAGTGTCTCTCACGGTCCACAGTTCATTTAACGCTTTTAGATGGCTGGGAACACTTGCCTTAAAGCTCTATTAGTTCTGTAAGCAGAGGGGGAAAAGGAGCCTTCAACCAACACTTGAAAACTAAAACTGACAAACATATAATACTACAAGAAAGTTTTCTCAGTGGTTTGAGCGCGTGATAAGAAGACATGTCTCACTGCGGAAAAGGAAATTGTTAAGCAGATATTTTATCATGTGAGAGTGAATGTGAAGCAACTGTACGTTGAGCTAGAGCAGCATTTAGAGCTACGTGCCAGCTGACCTGTCTGTCCATTAATGTGGTGCGCTGTGATGATCTGCTCCTTGGGGGCGTCGGGTTTCTCCCTAAACCAGGTGACCTGCACCACCACGTTGCCCTCTTCCGGCTCATAGCGACAGGGCAGGACCGTCTCCTCCTCCGCCAGGGAGCGTATGGGGTCGTCTGTGGCGAAATCCACAAAGTCTCCCCGTGTCACTGTAACTTAAGAAAAGAGAAAGGCAAGTAAGTAAGCACATATACTGAATGTTCAAGAAGTGATCAAATAAGTTGAAAGAAAGAGATGCCACGCCTGACCCCAATCCCTCCAATATCAAGCGACCTGCTGGTTAAATGTTGAATTATCTGTCAGTGTGCAATCCGGTGACGCTGAGCTCAACACTACATCCATACATCCATTTTGAGCATCATTTAAGAGAGCTAAAGACTGAAAAACTTCATTGCTACTCCATGAAATTGTTGCGCACATGATAATAAAGATCTCAAATATTGAAAACCAGCTCCATGACCTGTTCTGAGTTGACAGTGACCTTTGACCTACAACCTCCACCTGTAGTTACTTACGACAGTTCTACAGCAGTCGGGAGAATATCTACAAACACTTGCAGATACAAAGATCACAGAGAGTTGTGTACTTGCCACAGATCTTTGCCACTTAATCTTTGTCACGGAAAATGACCAGTTACCTCATTTATTCCATTCTTAACTCTTATTACTTGTTATATTGTTTGTTTCTAAAACTAAACCAGTTAGGATGTGATAATGATAAAGCAGCCAGCAGGACCCACAGAGCGCATGATGGCCACCCAGTTCATGAATTACTTTTAAGGGAAAGTTTGACATTTCGGGAGGCGTCACCTATTTGCTTTCTTGCCGACTTTTAGATGAGAAAAGCATTGACTCTATTAAATATGAGGTTAAGTGAGCAGCCAATTAGCTTGATTCCATGCAGAGGTGGACTGGGACTGTCCGAAAGTACTGAAATTTGCCAACGAGGACCACCAAAGCTCAGTTATGAACGTTAGTGCTGTATTGTTTGTTTGATCCATACAGAAGACAACGTGCAGGATTATTTCCTGGCCTGGATAATGAACAGACTCATATGAGACTGGTATTTTTCTTCTCGTCTAACTCTCAGCAGGGAAGCAGAATAAGCATTCAGAAATGTTGAACTATTCCTTTAATATGTACACATCTTAATATTTGTTTCAGTGGTCCGACGTGTTTCATGAGCTGCAGTCACACAGTGTTCTGGCCTCGACTGAACAGGCTTTATGTCCACACGGTGAATCAACTACAATCTGTGTCAAGGTGAAGAGGAGCACAGGTGGGGTTTGAAGAGTCCACACAGAGTGAAGACAGAAAAGAGAAAACAGGTCGTCTCTCAGAGGAGCACAGACGAAGATATGTCGCTTGACTAGTTGCTCGAGATAAGCTTTCAAAGCAAACTTGCGGACGGTTACCTCAGTGTCTGGACGGAACGAGACGCTCGAGACAGCCTGTGCACACTGCTTATTGTGTGCCTCATGCTGTGACAGTGCGGCACTACAAACCACAAACTGCCTGTCTCTCCTTCCGCCTGTCTGTGTACAGATAAAATTTGCAAATCTGTTTGATGCCCACAAAGTGGTGTGTCACCTTATCTTCTGTCCTCTAGCAATCTCACACGCACACTCATACGAGACAGGACAGTCACGAGACGTTGATCCCGAACACGTTAATTTAAAAGTTTATCTGCAAGAGTTGAGTTGAATTCAATTTTGTGAAAGTCCTGCTACTTCATACAAGTGTGCTGTTTTCCTATGAGCCATCTAAAAGCCGGGAAGGGTCATTCATCATCAAAGTGTATTATTATATTGCTGCTCCTGGCATCGGGCTCGTGTTGTTGGTGATTGATTTACTTTCAGAGGGTGTGGCTTCCTGATGGCGACGGCCCTGTCGAAGCTGACGGAAAACAGCTGGCGTGGAGAATGAATTCATGCAAATTGAATACTCCCAAACGCTAACAATATAGCAGCTCACAACATGACCATGTGTACCTGGGATGAAATATATTTTGGCGCAGCCTAATTAGTGTAAATTGGCCTCTTTAAGCATCTGTCTCTGATCACTGTTCTGGCTGTTACAGTAATACAACATAGTCATTGTGCTGTAGACAGTCGTTCTAACTTGTTTTTCTTGATCACTTTCCGTATCTGTTTTCACACGTCTACATCTTCAGTTGCACTGCTGTATGTTTTGACTTGCTAAAATGTATAATTTGGTGTTTCAAAATGCCCCCTGTCACCTCTCAGTTGCAGGTGTTGGTGGCAGAATAAGAGTCCACAGCCACGTTAGCGGCTCATCTGCATGCTGTTTAGCAGGTCTCAGGTTAGCACGTTAGCATAACTTGTTAGTTCAGCGGGTGTTTGGTCATTAAACAAAGTATCTGAGAGACTGAAATTCTACTTGACGATGGCACTATATGAAAAGCGAACTAAACTTTTTACCGATGGGTACAAGGGGCTGCTCATTGTTCTGACATCGCATTTGACCAACGTCCCAATAGTCTGAAAAATGGGCCGATAACATTTCTCTGACGGCCCATTTCTCTGAAAATACGCACTTTCCCTACAGTTAGAAGGGTTAACTGGAGAAATCGAGGGTTAACTTGGAGAAATGTGCCGTCATGGCAATGGCAATTTGTTTTCGGACTACTGGGCAGTCTCACTAAAGGGATGTGGGAACAATGGCGCGGGACCCATGAATGTCTGCACCAAATTCATGGCAATCCATCTAACAGTTGCTGAGACACTTCTGAATGTGGATATCATAGTTGTGCTAGAGAAAAAAAAGTCAGGGGATCCCCAAAGTAAATAGGATTTAACCTCAGGGGAATGTCAAAATGTCAAAGCGAGACAGAGTTACAAGGCCAGAACAGGAGTGAACTGACACCATAACACTGTCATGTAAGAGAGCTCTGTTTTGTCTGAGAATAGAGGATGATAGAGGTCCGTCACACCTGGCAAATGGTTCTGTTGATCCATACTGGTATCAGTGTGGGAGAACCTGTGCAGATATGTCAGCGCAGAGGATGTGATTCATGCACTTACCATCAGACACGATGAGTGTGCAGTGCAGACAGGTGTGTGTTTTTCCATGAGTGTGTGTGTGTTTGTCACCCTAAGGTTTTAAGCCTACTGTGGAATCTGCCTGTGCTGCATTACTGGCATAACACTTAGCCTACCCTGTTTTTATGTATGGGATTGAAAACAGCCTGATGACACACTCTTACCTATGATTGTCTGATGTGTGAGTATTTACATTTTGGCATTTTCACCTATTTGATAAGTAATGGGCTGATACACTCAGGGCATCACAACACATTGTCTTTTTGAGGTTGACACGCATTGACCTGCTGCATTTATCACATGAACACACATTTAGGCTTAAGCAACACACAGGAAAACACACACATACTGGGAAGGTCAACACAGTTCCTCTGAATCAGACAGAAGGAGGGGGATTGATCAACAGCAACCTGTTTTTCCTGAAATATCAGACAGCAGTGTTTTCTTCAGCAGTAGTGCTCCAGCTTAGTCTATCCTTGAGAAAAGCTGGCCACCTGCCCAGAGTTTGCAGAATTTAGCTCATGAATATGCATGAGCTACTGCAGGCCAGTTATTGGCCAGCTTTCATACTCAAGAAGGTCCCTTCTACAGAAGTATTTCTTTTTGTCTCATTTGTAATCTTCTTCCAAACATTACCAAAATGATAGTCAGTCTTTTGCAATGAATTTATGAGCAGGCCTCCTAGACAGTGTAGGAAGGATTATCAGCGATACACATGAAATGGCTTCATAATCATTGTTGAGCATGGCAGGCACACTGCAGCCCTGAATATATCATATCTGACACCAGACAAGATAAAGACGCAGACACACTGTAGAGTCTTAAAAGAACACCAAAGATTGTTGCATGATATCACTTTGGACAGACTCCATGTAAAGTCTTCTTACCAAAGATCCGGAGGACACATAGACACAAAGAGAGTCTGTTGAGCAGAGAAGTCATTCTCCTCGGCAGTTGATGTTAGCTGTGCGCAAGTTGGGACAATGAGAACGTTGGAATAAAGCTCATCAGTCCAGGTAGTAGTATCCTAAATGACAGACGCACACGAAGCACTGAGGTGGACTCATTCCCCTTGCTGCCAGAACATCCTTGGTAGTGTTTTTTTTTTCCCTTCCAAAGTTGTATGAACTCAGTTCTTTCGAAGAGTGTAAATCCTTTCAGTCAGTTTGTCAAGCACACGCCATCACGTTTGCCCTTTAGAAAAAAGAAGGTGCAGCTTTACCTGTTGGGATACACCTGTTTGTGCTACACCTCTCTCTCTCTCTCTCTCTCTCTCTCTCTCACACACACACACACACACACACAAAAAAGTCACCTTTCCAGTTTCTCAGTTAAGGCAACATGACAGTTATTTTCTCGTCTTTACTTGCTCTGTTCTGAGGAGAGGCAAGTGAAAAGCAGTCATGGAGAGCCAGTTTAAACTGTGTCCAAATGACGCAGACTGAATATTATAACAGGTTACTATGCAAAACAAAAAGGTGCCTCCTCCCATAGGGACAAACAAACTAATTAATCCTGTAATTCTGAAATCAATCACAACAAATAGCAGCAAACGTGAGTGACAGGGAGAAATTATCAAGATTTTTATCACCTGACTCATAGGAATAAATTCATTTGTTGATTCCAAATGAAATGTCATCATCTGCAACCTCCTCGTAAATCAACAGGGCATCATACTGTATGTGTTCTTTGTTGTTTCTCCTCACATGATCACATAACAGTGTTTTCCTCACGTATTGGTTACATGTTAACAGACTTAGATAAGTCTTGACTAGCTTCATACAAACTTCTAGTAACCACTGACAGAAAATGATTATATTTATCATCGGTCATTTACCTTATATTGACTGGAAGTTAACCACTCCCCATATAATGTAATACCCATGAGACAGGTTTACCCTAATGTGCCACAAAAGTTCACAGAGAGACAGTTAATTTAATGTGCGCGTTAAACATTTAATAGGTTTTGTGTGTATATGAGTACAACAGCTCTATGAGCCCTATAGGCAGCAGTTACATACAAAGCTTTACAGCAGTCTGCGATACCGCTCTGGTTTCTTTTAGGCTCACCCTGCTGGGGGAGCGAGGGAGAGAGGAGCGTGTTTGAAGGATGAACAGGTAAGGATCTCACTTTCACTGCCATCCTGTGGCGTGTGGGAAATACTGCTCAGTATCTCTAAGGCTTTACTGAAGAGGATGTGTGCGGCTGTGCAGCTATACCATAACTTCCACCTTGCACAAAACAGTACGTTTGAAGAATTTGCCACTCTTATATAAGAAGAATTACATCTTTCAAATTGCCTGAAAGAGGAAGTTAGTTGGACAATCTGTAGCAGGAAGTCGGTGTCTGTTTAACACTTTGGCACAGAAATATGCTCTGGGTATGTGACCTGTACACAAAAAAGATAACATCTACTTCATTTTTTATTTATAAGTATCACAATATAAAATTCGTCTGAATCACATCACAGTTAGGCCGTCAAAGGCTCATCTTCCCAGTTCATCTCATCTTTCATAACATAATTCCACAAAGCAAAAGGGAAATAAACACTGGCGCACGCAATCTCACAGATCTAAGCAGGGAAAGATACGCGATATTTAAATACAAAAGAAAGGTGACATGTGCCATGGAGATTCGCTCATCGCGTCACTTCTTCATGCCAATTGTCTCATATGTGTCCTGTGCGTGAGGAGTCAAACCCTGGGAAAACAGGAAAAATGAGAGATGAAATGTACACTAATAACAGTGTGTTTAATAGTAATTTAATATTTAAGCAGCCCTCCATTACATCATTCACAGCCTCAATACTCACCGTGTAGATGCTCTCTTCAGCACTCTGTCAGGGGAAGAGAAGAACAATTTAATTACAAAATAACTGTAAGAAAACACACACGGCGACATACAAATCTAATGACTTTGTATTGATGTTTTCTGCAGTCTGCTGGAACAGGGTGCGTATGGGAACGTGAAGCATGTATGAGTCTCGTGTAAAGAGGAAGATAAAGAACATGCTTCATGAGATGTGATGCAAGTCAGAAAGCAGCACATCAGATCTGTCCACAGTGTGTGTGTGTGTGTGTGTGTGTGTCAGAGTCGGGTTAGGCCGCAGGCACAGTTTGTGGCTGGTGATAGGAAATAATAAGCTAAAAAAAGGCAAAGCAGTAAAACAGCAGGTTAAGTGCTCTTGTAATGAAAAAGAGAAAGTCTTTCCCTGTGCACTCAGCAAGTTAGTTTCAGATCCAGGAGCATGCACGCCGTCATCAGAACCGAGAAAGTTCGAATTCAGTTAAAGCTGAGAGATTTTTCTCATTTTAAAGTTTAAAAGTTTAGATTTAGCAATCAAATGGGCTCTTGAGCAATATGTGTCAGGTTGCAACCACTAAAAGCACGATAATGGAAAGACTACACTCTTTAGGGGCTTTTCATTGGCCTGTGATAGTCAGCTGGATGATCTGACAGCTTTGCGGTGGTCTCAGGAAATCTAAACTTTTTCAGAGCAAAGTGGTCATAATGGTTTAACTTGTGGAGGGCCAGTGGAGGGCTGCTGAAAAAAAATATGTATTTGTGTGTGCGTGTGTGCACATGAAGAATGGCATGTTTCTCACCGGTCTTTTCTCAATAAGGTTTGACTTAACAAGTGAGATTATTTTTGTCCCCAGATGAGGTCTGTTAACTGAAACTCCTATTTGTGCTGTGGTGAATTGTATTGTGCCTTTGCTGGATTCTGACCCCTCTAAATGCATTCAGACTATGTGTCATACCTTTGTGTCTAATTTGGTCATGTATCTACAGTGTGCGCATATTTACTGTTACCTTCTTGCCCTTTGCGCTCCCAGCTTCAGCCGCCTTTGCATTGCAGATCTGTAGAGGACAGTTTTAAATGAGTGATAATTGAAACACCAACACAAGTCTTACTTTAGTTTCAACATTCATTTATAGTTATTTTCATCTTGGACTAACTTTTCAGTTCAGTTTCCAAGGCATAAGAATATACTGGTACATCAGCAAAGACTGCCCTTTATGCTCTTGGTGTTTTTTAACCCTATATTATTATCGATAGGACAGCCAAAGAAGGACAGGTGAGAGAGAGAGAGAGGACGACACGCAGCAGAATTGGCCCGAGGCAGGAATTGAACCCCGGGCAGCTGCAGCGAGACTCGTGGCCTCATACGTGGGCGTGCGTTCTACCAACTGAGCCACCTGCGCGCCCGCTCTTGGTGTTTTAACTGTCGAAAGTCAAAATCAAACAAGCTCATGCTCATTCAAGTTTTATTATGATTATTCTACAATAAGGAATATTATTAACATCAATCTAGATCAACCTTTATTTTATACAGTTATGTAGATTATGGAGCAAGTTGGAAAGGAAAGTAACAATCAAGTATCAAGAAGTAAAAAATTTCAATCTAAAACTGCATGCTTTGTTTTGTCGATGATACCATATTTTCCCCCCATGCATTAATAATGTACCAGATTATTTTTTAATGATACTACATTTGTCTTTTGTCAGTTGATGCAAAATAAAAGGATCATTTCCATTTCAAATGTTCCTGTTCTTGCATATAAAGCATGTACATAACTTGTGATATATGTTGGATGTGCATTTATGAAAGAGTTCATAAATCCATCCATCATAAAGAGAGAGTCGTTGTCTATGTCTGCAAAGGCAAATAATTATGTAGCACTCAAACCTTGATTCTACAGTAGAGCGCCGTCAGGATGATGCCGTACAAAAAGAGGATGCCATCCAGCACATAACAGATCTGTGGCTCTGCAAGAGCAGCTGTGGAAAACACAGAAGAACACTTTGTTAGGAGCCAAACCGTGACGACATCACTTCTACGTACGTTGATGATGTCATGTTGTTACATAAAAATGTTGCCTCTTGGGGCAACACAGAAAGGCAACAAGCATTTTGTTGATGCCCATTTCTCATGTCTCTTGATGATTACTGCTCTCAGTGACGCTGGGGCCGCTTCATTCTCATTTACCAAACAGTCTTATTAGGTAACGGCAGTGTCACCATTTCAGATTGTGAAACAAACTGCAACAAAAGCCCTTACATAATTTAGCAACCTATATAGTGCAAAACTACATGCATGTATGTATGTATGTATGTATGTATGTATGTATGTAGCAATATTAAGACTCCCACTGCAGAAAGCTTTAACGCTTCTTTAACCTCTTGTGCAGGGAAGAAATTACAATCGAACTCTTTAAAAAGCACAGTGACATAGGGACGTATTTCCTCTCATAAATATTTGACAATGAACACTACATGTAAGGTATTTCTGAATATATGACCAATATTTTTGGAATACATTAAAGGTTATGCATTATTGAGAAATTAATGCAATGCGCATGTAAATGTACAAACATTAGTATTCACTTTGTACTTACACTTACATATATTTCTGTCCTCAGACTATCAGGTGAAAATGCTAAATGTTATGAAGCGTCATCATCTTAATTAATAATTCTGTTTTTTAATAGGCCAGTAGATGTTACTCTCTATTTCATTGCTTAGCGTGTCTTGCTGCCATTTCCTCCATCTCACGGTTCATTTTCTTCTGCTTTAACACCAGCCACCATCCACTTTAAAGTTACTTCTCTTTAATTTAAAAACACACAGCTAAGCAGAAAAAAACTACTGAGCAGCATCAAGCTTTGGCCAGATGAAAAGAGAAGCTCGATTTCCTTAAATTCCCTCAGTATAAATTAAAATACTAAATAACGGGGACTGGGAAAGAACATGACAAAATAAGTATGACAAGAAGACACATCAGTAAATTCAATAAAGGTAAAACCTTTTTAAAAAGAGCAGAAATATGGAGCTGACTTATTGGCACATAAAATAATTATTACTTTTTTTACTTAAATTGTTTTCATATAGATACATTTATATGTACATTTAGAGAATCACATTTCAGCTTTTTAAGATATTGTTTAACCGACAAGACACTGCCCACTTTTGTTCTTGGTGGTGTCATGTATACAATAAATATATCTACATTACAACTCGAAAGTTTTCTTTTTCCCCACAGTAGATACAAGAACCATGACAACTTCTCTATGATGAAATGCCCAGACAACAGAGGGGATATTTCTGTCCTATCACTTCCTCTTCCACAAATTCAAGTAAAATAAATTGCTTTTCTGTAGCCTGTGTTAGTTTCCTACATGGTGAATCCCTTTCCAAATAATGTCCCTTTTTCACAGAAACAGTAAAAATACAATCTTCTTGCTTGCTGTTACACTTGATATTAATTAATACTGTTGGAGATATTGGACTCGTAGGGCATGGATGGACAATTGTCCTGTAGAGACAAGCAAAAATATAGTGTCAAACGCTTTCACTCAGGTGTGTGGCGAGTTTTCGACTTCAGCATCGCCTTTGGTTTCCGTAACTGACTCACGGGGTATAAAGGAAATGCTGTGAGCCCACTCAATGGTGTGATATTAGAGTGTGCTCATTATCAGTATGTGTGTCCCAACATTACCATTAGGGTTAGGCTCGACTCATATTCTGTAACACTGGAGTGTGTCTCCAATAATTCGTTTCTCCCCAGACGCCTGCAACATATGTGCTGTAATGATTCAAATAGGGTGATTTATAGGGTGCCGTTCTATGTATTGCAGCAGAAGGTATATTTCAAAAATGCGACCTTTCTGCTTTAAAGTTGTATTCACTGGTTGGCTGTGACTGCCGAGACCACAGATACTAGAAGTAGGCCAGAGTCAGTTGTGGTTTGGAATTAAAACTGAAATATCTCAGCTGTAACGTCGCTTTTACTTTTTTACGTGACACCAGAAAATTTAGTTAATTGCAACTGTTTGTGGGTTCAACATTAATTGATTTCCAGATTATTTTCTTGATTAATCAGTTAAAGCGCTTCATATGTTTTAGACAGTAAAACAGAAACGTCTTCAAGAAACTTCTTTATTTCTCAGTTTTTTTCTGTTTAGTTGAAACACAGTTCAAAAATCTCATATAATGTAAGACAAGAGACGGAAGAAAATCCACATTTGAGAAGCTGGACCCACACATTTTTTGTTTAAAATTGCTTTAAATGATTATTAAAACACTTTGATATTAGAAGATACCTGTGTAAAAGCTACTCTACTTGCCCCAATATAATGTCCTTTGGGCCTTCAAAGTCAGAATTCACTGACTGTAAGGACAAAAACATCAGTCTGAATTTGAGCAGGGAACTGCACTGAACATTGTAAAATTGGTTTATTTCTTGTAACTTATTTTTCTACATTGATGCACTGCTGTTTTATTGGTAATAACTAAAGCTGTGTATTAGGTACACATTTAGTTTTTGTTTTTTATTGTAGTAGTCCCCATATGTAAACTATGTACTAGTAAATAGAATATAAACTAACTTTGGAGGCAGCAGAAATGAGGAGGAACTCATCTGATAAAGTGAATTAGTCTGAGGCTGGCTTAACAAAAGCGGCAGTTATGCACTTCAGCCTCGGTGCCCCTTGCTATAAGTGACAAGAGCTAACAGGGTCAGCTTCTCCTTTCTCTCGTCACAGGAACTGTAAACGTGGTGACTACATTTCTGCTGCCTGAGCATGAATAAGGCCAAAACTATTCACCACTCTGAACAAACAGAGACACCATCAACTAACAATCAAAAAGTCCTATTTTAAAAATGATCTTTTATTTTGGTGAGCTGTACAGAGCAAATACAAATAAACATGGTTAAGCGTATAACTCAACTGGTTACCTGAAGCCAGGAACATAAAAAGTCTACATTTAAATTTGATGTGACAACTCACCAGCTCTCCCAAAACTCATCCACAGAGGAATCGCCAGCAGTAACGGGCTCCTGCCACACACGGCCATGACAACACAAGCTCGACACGGACAACTGGTCTCCTCAAGCCGACAAACAGCAAACACAACGGCTTGTGGGTGGATTTTTTTTCATCTGCGTTCTGATGAGCGCTTGAGTGTTGCATATCTGGCAGCCAAGAGGGGAAGTTGTGGTCTGAGCTTTAAGTCCATTTGTCTCAGATCTCATCAGACCCCTCCCACTTTAACACCAAACCAGGGGAAGGACATACAATCGAGGCTTTGGTCTCTGCTCTCATGCTAATTCTTGATTTTAACACTATGCTTTCAAACAAGTAAAAGGAAATGGGGCATTTGAGAGAGAGGAGTGTTAAATATGGTGTCAATCCCTCCAAAATCACCCTGATCCAAAGTGACAGTGAAAACATGACTTACTGTTTTGCTGTTGGTTCATAAAATATTTATTCAGTTTATTTGGACATGGTACATCAACGATTATTAGCTCATCTGTCACAAGCCTCACTACAGCAAATGGTGAACAGGAAGAGAACCTGACTAACAGATGTGTGAAGGAGAGCGAAACACTCCTCTTCGGGGAAGGGATGCGTCGACGGCAGCAGCAACAGGTTAGCGGTCAACCTCGCCGAACACTATGTCCTGTGTGCCTGTTAGAGGAGGAAGAAAAAAACAAAAAACAAAGGCTCAGTGCAACAAGAGGAGGTTTACAAAGCTGGACTTTTTAAACAATGATCACTCTCTTACCAATAATGGCCACCACATCAGCAAGCATGTGTCCTTGGGCCATTTTATCAAGACCGGCCTAAAAAGAAGAAGAGAACATTAACATTCAGAACAACTGCAGAGCGGCCACTATTCTGGGCAGATGAGCTCACGGAAAAGTGAATATTCATAATTCATGAGATTGTAGCCTGAAGTTAATGCACTAACTACTCTAATAGTTTGTTTATGCAACTTTAAATTACATTTTTAGCCTTGAAGACCAAAATTCAAATTACTACGTTAAACAGCGGTTCATGTACCCATGAGCTAAAAGGAGAGCAGGAAGGAGGGAGGTGGGGGGTCTGTACGCTTTTAAAAATGGTTCTATAGTACTTTATAAAATGTACTTAATGAACTAAAAGTAGCCTTAAGGACAAGCCGTTAAACATGCTGAATAATTGATACCCGGTGTGTTTAATATTTCACGGTGTCTTGTGAAGTTTGTAAGTGCGCACCAAGTGAGCGAATCCGGGAGCTTTGATCTTGCAGCGATATGGTCTGCTGGAGCCGTCTGATACCAAATAAACACCAAACTCTCCCTGTGAGCAACACACAGACACGCACAAAGTACACAAATGCACTTGAGTAAGCATATTGCATCACAACAAGCCCCTGAAGGCCAACCAAGACTTACAAATTAATTAAGACTCAGAAAAAAAAACAGAAAAAAAACAGGTTTTGTTTGTTAGGTTAAAACAGTCATCTTTATCTATGACGAGTCTATTGAGCATTTACTTCATCATCAGCTTTTTAAAGAAGTGTCCACTCACCTTGGGGGCCTCCACAGCTGTGTATGTGGCCCCTGGGGGGACCTGGTAGCCCTCTGTGTACAGTTTAAAGTGGTGGATCAGAGACTCCATGGACATCTAGGACAGGCAGCACATAGAGCGAGTTATGTCTCCGCAGCTGTTTTCATAATGATGCACACAAACGCTAAGAGGGAGTTAAATCTGCAGATGTTGACTGAAATGTTAAAACTGTTAACACCGCGCCGACACAAACAAGCTCCAACGCTGAGGTGAACTGGAGGTGATCTCGAGACTCCAGGGCAGCCAAGTGAAAGTGCATTTTACGGCAGAGCTGGTCTAATTCTGCACAGAGGGTAGTGCAGAGACAAATTAGCGACACGGCTGAAATTTAATTAAAACGCAGAAGTGATAAAGCACAGAAGGAAAACCCAGGGAGGAAATAGGGTACAACGTTTCCATAATGTAATAGCCCTCAGGTGTCGTAAAACCGTCCGACAGAACGAGAAGAAAACGAGGAGGGCTCTCTGTTCGGCTCACCTTCATCTCAGACCTCTTGGGTGGGGCCACCTTGGCGTCATCCACCTTAATCTCTCCTTCTGGCATCTTGTTGAGCGCCTGGTGCATGATCCTCAGGGACTGCCTCATCTCCTCCACTCTGCACAGATACCTGGACCACACACACACACACAGTTCTATAAAGACCGTCGGTGAGGAGTTGGTCGCACAAAACAAGTCAAACTGTGTGTCCATCATTTCAAACATACAAAGTCATTTCTTTTCATTCTCTCTGAACAAAGCACTTTGGCGTATTGTGTTCTATTCAACACTGACAGCTCAATGTGATTTATTTCTCAGAGTGTGTAATAAATCCCGCAGCCTTTGTCATTACTGAATGTGAAGTGTGCTGATAGAAGGCCGTGCCTCTGCTGTCTCAGTGGAAATCTTTAACCAGCAGCATTTCACACTACCAGCTCTGTCTGCATATAAACTATGATGTCACGTAAATTAATGATTTATTTACATATGGTCGTCCAGTAGTAACATAAAAGCCTTCCTAATAGGTGCTGCACTAGATTTAATGTATAGCGTTTAAATGATTATGTATCTTTTTTCAGTCATTTAATACCTGTCACTAATGTGTCCATGTAAATGAGCTAACACTTCAGAAACTTTTTATAAAAATTGTTTGCTTGAGCTCCTTGTACAAAGATTACAAACTTTTTTTTCCAGTATCACCCTTCACTATTTTTTTTTTTTGGTTTTTCACACCTCGTGTATAAATCTGCCCTGCAAGTTTGTGCCTGGGTCACAAACGTGGCTTTTCCGTTGACAAGTTAAATGTGTAAACATTGACAGAACAGGAAATGATCTTATATCACGAGTTGCAGTTTCCGTATTGCAAATTTGAAAAAATGGCCCCTGGCTGAGAAAAGGGGACAAGAAAATGGAACTGAAGCTAAATGAGAGCTGCAGCCGCTAGCACTCGTCTCTTACCTGTCGTAGCAGTCGCCGTTGCTTCCAATGGGGACGTCAAACTCCACCTCGTCGTACTTGTCATAAGGCTGAGACTTTCTCAGGTCCCACTTGATACCCGAACCTCGCAGCATCACTCCGCTTGTAGAGAGAGGAGAGGAGATAAACATACATTTCTGCTAATCAAGCTATTTTTTTTCTTTCTACATTTGACTAACATTACCTTATAGTTTTACATGAATGTGGTCAAATATTTGTGAATTACATAAATCAACAAAGAAGGGAAGTAAAGGGTTCTTCTCTTTCATTAGTAGTTTACCTGAAGCCATAGTTGAGCGCGTCCTCAGCAGAGACCACCCCGATGTCCACAGTACGATTCTTCCAGATACGATTGTTGGTCAACATCTGCACAGGCAACCAGATCTGAACATTAGCTGAGAGATCTTCAGCACATCTTTAACCTGCCTCCTCATGTTAAGAGCTTGTGGAGATTTTAAAACAATGATCGTTCACCTCTTCTACTTCATCAATTCTAATGGAGAAATTCTTGCACCACTCGTAGATGTCGTCCATCAGGCCAAGGGGCAAATCCTGCAACACATTTAACATCATTAGCGATTAATGAATGGTGCTCATTTTTATGATAACCAGCTTTATGAAGTCTTTGTTGTTGCTCTTTGCAGCTTTTCCACCAAAAGACGGATTTGTGTTGTTATAAGAAGGAACCACTGAATATTCACCGGAGAAGGCCTAACTACGACATTGGAACACTCATAAACAGACAGAGCGTTATTCATTACCTGATGTACACCACCGGGTCTGATGTATGCAGCGTGCATTCTGGCTCCGGACACTCGCTCATAAAACTCAAACATCTGAAAGAAAACAAGGGTCAGTTAGAGGATTTCTTGAAGTTAACATTAAAAAGACGATCTACCGAATGGCTGTGTTTTCTGTTTGGGAATGACTTATTTACGTTAGCGTATCCACCTATAACTGCACTGATGTTCTCACTTTACAGGATATACGGGGTGAGCAGGCCTTTAATATTTAAACCTTTATTAATCTGTAAACTCTGTAAATTCTGGATTTTTTTTAACCTCACTGGGTCTCAAAGTTAGTCTTTGTAAAAAAGGAGAAAATATTGTGTCTGTTTGGATTATCACCAAGTGGTATTAATTAATTGGAGGTTGTAGTTTCATTTTGCCATAGTTGCTGGTTGTAGAATAATTTTACAGCACTGGACATCCTCCACTTTTAAAGAGTGGGTTGAACACATTTGTAAAATGGCTTTACATACACAGGTGGTATATCAACTATGTGGAGGAAAGGACACCTTTAACAGAATATGGGGCTTTTTTTCTGTCACAATTAAAGAAACATTTT
Organism: Scortum barcoo; assembly: GCA_023238725.1. Lineage (NCBI taxonomy): Eukaryota > Metazoa > Chordata > Actinopteri > Centrarchiformes > Terapontidae > Scortum > Scortum barcoo. Next base: position 21,398,514 of record CM041532.1, on the reverse strand, counting down.
TTGTAGAACTGATCAAATGCCTATCTAGGCCACGTGAACAGCTCATGTTTAAATACTATATCTGACTGATCCCTGTATCTTGGAGGACAATATGGATCACCTGTGATGTAGTGTTGGTTATCTCATGTTATGACTTATCAATGTGTCATTAGGACATTTTGCTCTCACTTTTTGCCCACGCCCCACAGGTCTCTAAAATGAGTTTTAACTCAAAAGCATTACAACCTTCATGAAGCAGATGCTGTTTTAAGGATTTAAGATCTCCAGAAAAAGCAACACATTTAGACAAGCACTAAACTAATTCAGTTATGTAATGTATATGTCACCTTTTTGGGTCACAAATGTTTTCTTCACTCCCATAGAGTTGCATAGTTTTCAGTAACACCTGATTACATCTTATGAGGAACTTGAAGTCGTGTGTATTTAACAATCGAATTCCCCCAAAGGGGATCAATGAAGGGGCATCTTATCTTACTCAACAGACTTAAGACTGTTGCTGAGAAACTGTGAGATCAGGAAGATGAAGTTTTAGAGAAAAAACAAAAAAACAGCAGCACCCCTGACCTTCTCTCTCTCCTCAAACATCCAGAACAAAGGGGTCATGGCCCCGATGTCGAGGGCGTGTGTGGTGATGGCCATGATGTGGTTCAGGATTCGGGTCATCTCTCCATAAAGAACTGCACACACAAACACAGAACACAGAACACACCCAGCCATTTAAAGTATAGTAAAATAAATAAAACATTCTTATAATAAGAAATGCAGAAACATATAATTTCATATGTAAATGTTAGCAAAATCCAGTAAAATGTAACTGATATAATAATGTATCTGATACTTTTTAATGGTTTGATTTAAAAGCTTTTACAGACTCAGACAGATACACCAACTATGTCCGGCCTGTACCTCTGATCCACTGTGCACGGGGTGGAGCTTGGATATTGAGCAGCTTCTCCACAGCCAGAGAGTAGGCCTCCTCATTACACATCATGGAAACATAGTCCAGACGGTCAAAGTAGGGCAGAGCCTGTGGCATAAAAAGAAGAGGAACTGAAGAGTATTG